>JAAEAF010014303.1:0-450763 GCA_011037195.1 Triatoma infestans
CGTTAAAACGGAAGGTGAGAAAAATGCGATTTTCTCCATAAAACTGTGATAGTTATCAATAAATTTTGTATACTAACTATAAATGCAGAGACCCTGTACCTTTTGTTGGAAACTTTTCTCCGATAAAGTTCATTTAAGGGGGTTTTGGAGGATAAGGTATCTTAAAAAAAAAATGGTTTTTATTAAATTTAAATTCTCCCATTGATACAACATTAATGAGAATTAAAAAAACATCAAGAAAGAATTATAAATTTGAAGAAAATTTGTGACTCCTGTGTAAATTGTAGTAAGAGAAAGTCGTGTGAGTGTTTCACAGCAGTTTTTCTTTTCTAATTCAAGGGGGTCAACATCTGTTTGACGAAACAATATCAGATTATGGTAGTGGCCCATCATTTAGGTGTAAATCTCATAGACATAAACTCTTTGCCGGTAATATCCTGCCGTTGTTTACTTAATTATTGTTATATAACTAAGAGCACTATCTTAGGACAGTTACCGACAGCACTACCCATCACAAGAAGTGAGCTTTAGTAACACCTAGGAAGAGAAAATCTAAGGGCAGCACTGGTAGACTCGAACCTGGGACATAAGCGGGCGAGGCCAGCCCTCTACCACCGAGCTACTTCATTCTTTACATATTTTTTCTGGTTAGATTTTCCCCACAATGAGGATTTCTTCACCTCTTTACATATTTACATTATTATTATTATTATTATTTTTTTCCATTTATTTTTTCCGTTTGCAAATAGCATCAGCGGGGGGAACAATTCCAACCCACTGAAGACATTTCATTTGTTATAAATTGAGGAACTTCCTCACCAGCCTCGCTGTGTCCAATAAAACAGACTTCTGCGGCTTCTCTAACAACCAGGGTTCCAGCTCGAGCTCATGCAGATTCTTGACAGTCTCAACAGGTACTAGGCCATTAGCCGATATGACAATCGGGATTACCCTAACCACATCCAGCTGATACATCTCTTTGATTTCAATCGCTAGATCCTGGTACTTCCGCTTCTTCTCGGCTAAAGTTTTGCGGGTATTGACGTCCAAGGGAATCCCTACATCTATTATCGGCTGCCCTTTTTCGGGTATTTAAAATAAGGATGTCCGGTCTATTGTGCAAGACCGACCTATCGGTGATCATGCACTGATCCCAATACACCTTAACCCCGTCCTTTTCCACTATGGCCTTCGGGTAATACCTGTAATAAGGAAGCTCATCTCCCTCTGACACAATCCCGAGCCTGATTACCAACGCCTGATGGAGTATGCGCGCTACATTATTGTGCCTTGAGAGGTACTCAGTGCCTGCTAAATTCGAGCACCCAGCGATGATATGCTGAATGGACTCTACTGCTGCGTTGCACAGCCTGCATCGGTCAGAGATTTCTCGCTCCCCGATTATGTGCCTCCGGTATGATCTTGTCGCAATCACTTGGTCTTGGATTGCGAGTACAAATCCTTCCGTCTCCGGAAAGAGTTCACCTCGCACGAGCCACTTTACTGATATCTCGCGAGAGATACCGTCTGCCTCCAACGCCGCATAATACCGGCCATGGAGCTCCTTGGCTTTCCATTCTTCTACCCAGTGTTCGAAAGTATTCAACCGAGGTCCTTCTTGAGCAGCCAAATCGAGCGCTGTGTATCCGCTATCTATGCGCTGTAGTTCTCGAAATACAGCCGACTCACTTCCGAGGAAGAATGCACGAAGAGCACTTTCTTGCCTGCGACAGGCTTCCCGAATGTTGACGAGTCCCCTGCCTCCCAACTTCCTTGACAGGTATAACCTTACCTTTGAGGATTTGGGGTGATGCATCCTAAAAGCAGTCATCTCAGTTCTGACAAATCTGTCCAGCCGCTCCAGTTCATAATAATAATAATTATTATTATTATTATTATTATTATTATTATTATTATTATTATTATTATAACTGCTATATCTCGCAATTACGGGGAAAAAAGAGACAGGAAACTACCTAATACTGGTAGTGTAGTTAGTTGGCTCCAGAAGCCAATGATCACAGATGTTGATGCCCCTTATTATTATTATCATTATGATCACAAAACGCCTACTATTACCGGACGTCTGCAACTCTGGTGGTGGCTGGAGAGAGGGACTCTCATCGATTTGATGGCGAACGGAAGATCGCGTATGACCTGAGGAAAATACTCGGTGGCATTGAGGCGAGAGTGCATGAACGGTGGCATGCGGACTGCCGAGAAAGATGGACAGCGAGCTGATCGTGAGCCCAACTGAGTGAGCGGGCAGAAGGAATGGCGAGGTCAATTAGTACCTTATCCAGTTCCTTACGGCTCACAGATATTTTGCCTCATGTCTATGTAGGATGGGGAAGATCCCCACCTTCACCCGTCATGTATTTTTGGAAATTCAGTTCTCGATGATGCCCTTAACACTTGCTTCGACTGCGACAGATAGTTAGTTGAGAGACACGGTTTGGAGCAGGAATTGTATCATGCTAGCCTGTAAAATCGTTGGGCTAAGATAGCGTCTTTCATCATGATGGTGCTGCGGCAATAGAGGCAGAAGCTAGGCCAACGCCTACAAGTGTTGGTTTAAAGTTGTACCAAGGGAGAAAGAGCCTGAAAGGGCTTAATACGACGCACCACTCTGATGTAATACGATAATTAGTCCCAGGACGGGTTCCAATGCCTCGAGGCGATGAGAGAGTGCCACACATCTGGCAACATCTCGGATGTGCATAATGCATTTTTCTTTCTTCCTCCATTAAAACAAAATTAGTATTATTATTTTACTTTTCTGTTTAAATATTTTTTGGTAACTGATATCTAAGGGTTTCTGTCATAACCAAGTATTCTGAAAATGAAAAACTTCCTTCTGTCAAAATTATATCGAATATAAGTAACTGCGAATTACATTTTAAATCTATTTTATTCTATAAATATTTCTTCATGAATCGAATTTTAATTGATCGCGTTTTCCGTATGATATAAGGGTTAATTAATTTGGCAAAAATACCAAAAGACATTCCAGTTTTTAAGAGTTCCACCAAAAAATCTCCAGAAGATTTTTCGTATTAGAACGAATAATCAGACAGGATTGGAGAAAAAGAAAAATCTGTAATGCTGCATTAATTTTAGTATGATATAAATCTTAAAAATACTCCAAATTGATGCCATAATTCTTGAATGGATAGATAGTTGTTATCATTATGTTTATTACATTAATTCGTAAAATTACGGTGAGTCTTTTCCATCAGATTTGGGCTTATTTTTATGGGGAATAGAGGATCAACAAAAAGCAATCAGATATTATGTACTTAACAAGAAAACTTATTTAAGTCTCCCTTTCATAAAGAACTTTCTTTTATTTCTGTAAGGCCGCCTTCATATCTTCTATGGAAGGCGCTGTGGAATGTGTTAGAGAACGGAGTTAAAGAAGTCCAGGTTTTTGAAGTGAATTCTCTTTCAGTAGTCTCTGATGGAGTGCTTTGTAGTAAGACAAGTGTATTCTATACTGCAAGTTTGGAAAGTTTAAATCATGTTGAGTATGGGCACGAACATAGTAGGCTGGTGCTTCGACTTTCTTAACGGACGAGCATTATCTGGAAGTAAGTGCCAAAAAAAGGGGTAGTAAGAGAGGTTTAAACTCGCTTTTAACAGTGTTTCCGTATTGCCCATATACTCTCCACCTCTTTTATAGCTTAAGTTCTCTTTAGTCGTTTTCTCTTGCTTGCCTTAGTGAAGTTTTTACCTTCGCTTTCCAACATTATGGCTCCCACTAATACTTCATCCATTCATCGTCATCTACACTGCTCATTACAGCTTGCTGGCTCTATTCTTTACTTATTAATACTTTTTACTTTTAATTAATTCCAACAGCTTTCTGGAAATTAATGAACTAATGAATGGTCGAGTCTAAAATCACTTTAATTTAAGGAAGATGGAAGTACTTCATTCTCTAATAACCTATACAGCTTTTACTTTCCTCTTTAAGCAAAGGAAATAATTTTATAATCTTGCGATTTGGGTGAAGCTTAGATTTTAAGCGTACCTGAAATATTTTACGTTCTTTAAGTATAGATTCATTGGATCCGAAGAGCGGAGAACACAAAAATGAATCAAAAAAGTTAATTACTCCCCCACCTACGTCAGTCTAGGAAGGGACAGTTCAATTGATATGAATATAGGACAGCAGTACATTCAAGACAGTTTACGACCAGTTAACAACCAGTCAGCAACCTTCTACTAACTTCAGCACTCAACCTGTCTGTCTCTTTATATATCTTTCGCTACCTAGCCTCTATATATTTATGAATTCTTTGCAGTTTGTGTGTTCTTTCATTATATAGTGTTCAACATATCATCTAGTTTATTTCTCAAAAAACCATTCACTCTAATTCTCTCTCTCCTTCTCACATCTGTTATACAAAAAAGTGGTTTTTAGAAATTGGTCTGATTTTTAGGAAATGTGTGTCTGCCTGGGTAATTCAGCTTAATTCAAACTTGTTCTGCTATCTAGATTGCTACCATTATACCCGATAATAAGGTTTTAGTAAAATCAGTATTACTGAAGTACCATTTTATTGAAAGGATTATTCGGTTTTTATTATTCATTGTTCTCCGTCGCCACGCTGAGTATCACTTGTCTATGTGATATATGGCATGGTAATTATCTCAAATGTTGAACGGCTTTAGAATGAATGGGAATCAGGAACAAGCAGATCATTTGCTTTCGGATTCGTACCAACGATTTTTAGGACAAAAAAAACTTTATCTTTTACATGCCTAAAACTAGTTAAGCTATTTTTATTTGACATTTTGATTACAGTTCACACAATATCAGCCAAATTAGACAAACAAATTTACTACACTCACATGTGTCTGGATTGCTTCGTGAGCAAGAGCTGACATTGGAAATTACTCGGATTCTTGCCGGGAAGTAGACAAATGAAAATTATTTTTCTTAATAGAAGGAGTAGTTTCATTTAGCGCACCGTACCCTTTCGATACTATCTTGTGTAAATTAATTTTAGGAATAAAGATTTAACTGAATAATAACAACAAAAATTGTTGTGGTATTTTTCTTTTTTCCGCCATAAAAAATCCGTTTTTCTAAGTTCCATTTTCTTTTTTTATAATAGATTATTCATAAAACTACATAATGTTTCTTGACATTATTAAATATTTTCAGTAAGGAAATAGCCTGGCTATAACAAAAAAAAAGTGTAAACATAAGTTTGCACTTACCGCTTCAGAGGGTGACTAAGTGGCAAAAAATTATGAGTGTTTGTATGTCAGTACTTAGTGTCCAAGCAAAAAGCTAACGAATTCCTCCAAAGCTATTCTGTTTTATAAAACAGAATTTATAAAGTTTCTTTTATTCTGTATATTTGAGATATACGCACCTGAGGTGACAATCCGAAGAGCGGAGAAGCATACTAAATGAATCAAAGAAGTTAGTTACTCCCCACCTACGTCAGATTGGGAAGGGACAGCTCAATTCATATAAATATAGCGACAGTAGTACAGTTTAGGATAGTTTACAACCAGTTAATAACCAGTCAGCAATCTTCTACCACCTTCTCAGCCAGTCTGTCTCTCTATATTTCCTTGTAAAGTCCTTGCAGTTTGTGTTTTCTTTCATTACACAGTATTCAGCTTATATTCTAGTTTATTTCTCTAAAATCCATTCACTCTAATTATCTCTCCAGATAAAATATTTGTGTAACATAATCGCTTACATTACTTTCTATTAATGTAATTTACTGCGATCGCGCCTAATTTTATAAATTGAATTTTCACCGCTTATAAAAGTGTTGAAGCCCCCTGATTGTGATGAAAATCTTTTTAGTAGGTATTGGTCTGTGATTAGCCTATTCTTCCCCACCCTTACATTTTTTTTAATGTTAATGAACAAAATAGCTCAAGAACCGGACAAAAAAATCGTCTTGCTCAATCTTCATATTGCGTTTAGAACCTATCATAGAGATTTTTTGGATGCACTACACTATTGTGTCATCGGAATCTTTTAAGTCCACTACTGGATTCCGGGTAGTGATCTCAAGTTACAGACCATCATTGCCCATCACCGGACAGTGAGCTGTGTGGCTCCTAGGAAGGGAAATATCTAAAGGCAGCTAAACCTTCAACCCGGGAATCCCAGCGCACTGTCTAGTGTTATTTGCGCAGTGCTATTTTGTAGTTCGAGCTAATTTGTTCTGTACACTTTGAAGAGACTAAAGATTCAGCAAGAAACAAAACCGGTTCTCAAAATAAATAATAAACGTTGACTCCACGTATCTTCTATTTTTTCTCTTTTTTACTGAGGATAATTATGTTGCGCTATTCAAGTTTAAAAAAAAAAAAAAAAGTCTTTGTTATACTTGTAATTATCGCGGCAATGGAAAATAGTGTATTTCTAAAGAGATTTTTTTCTCATTTGGAAAAACCGCTTGATGACATTAGTTTATTTATTTAATTTTTATAAAAAAAAAAAAATTCTGGTGTGAAACACTCACACAACCTTTTCTTATACCAGATTTCAAAATTGTAATTGACAAATTTTATAGTTAGTGAACCAAATTTAATGAAATTCGTCGGAGTTCATCGAAAACTGAAAAAAATTGTTCAGTAAAAGCGCACTTTCTGTTTACTAATTTTCTTAAAACTCGGAATTTTGGCCTTTTATTTATTTCTAATTAATTTTAATATGGTAGAATTGTATAATCAACTATGATAGTACTTTAGAGAAAAACATAATCCCACCCCTCCCCCAAAAGCTCCCTTAAATGATTTTACCAGGTGAAATGTTTCAAGTGAAACTTGTAGCTCATTATATGTGTAGTTCACTTTCCTAGTTTAATGCAAATCGTTGGAGCCGTTTACGAAAAAATACTAGAAAACTGAACGATACATTTCAGTAAAAACGCACTTCTAGTCATCCAATTTTTTTTTCAAACTCAAAATTTCAACAACACATTTAATTCTAATTAATATTATTTATATGACAGAATTATATAATAAACGGAAATAGCACTTTAGAGGAAAACTTAACCCCAACCTTTCCCCCCCAAAAGTGCCCTTAAATAAATTTTTTCCAGAGAAATGTTTCAAATAAAAGTTGTAGCTAGCTTTGTGTATGTATAGTTGATATAATAAGTTTGAAGAAAATCGTCGGAGCCATTTTTGAGAAAATCGCAAGAAAGTGGGGAAAAAAAACCATTCAGTGAAGTTCGGGTTGAGGATCCTACTGTCGGATCCCATGGTGGTAACTATGCGGAATATCAAGTTCGAACTTTCTACGATTTTTTTTGTTTTTGAGCTATCTTGTTCACATACACACATAGACCAATTTCTAAAAACCAACTTTTTGGACTCAGGGGGCCTCAAAACGAATATTTCCAGTGAAAACTCGATATCGGAAATTTGGCACTAACAGTAAGAGAAAGTAAGTAGTACGGGGACTAATATAAACTTATCTGTTCATTTCATTAGTTAACAAAAAAACCTTTATTTTTTTGCGACAATTTTTTAATGAATATACAATATCTCCATTGAACAATAAAGTATTTAAAAGTTGTTAATTAATTGAAACTACAGATAACACATTTATTTACAATTTGGTTGTAGTGAGTTAGAAAAGGGTGGCAGATTGATTGAATTGAACAACAGACTCAACTATAGCAAGTGATTACCTTTGGGACACGCTATTGTCACTTCAGTACAATACACCTTGGTAGGTCGGGATTCAAATCACTTCATCAACTAGTCACTCTAACTTTCTCCAAATGATAATTATCAACTTTATTATTTAATAAATATGGGATTATTTATCATTTAGTGGAGGTTTTCGATTGTTAAATGTACTTACATTAACAGAGGATTCAATATTTGGCTGTCAAATATTTTTTAATTGATAGTTTATTCAGTTCTTTTCTTAGAATGAAATTTCAAAAATATTTAAGAATCTTGCTAGCTTAAACAATTATGATAATACGCTAAATTATGGAGGATTCTTTGGTTTTTTTTAGGGAATTAATCTTCAGAAGAACGAGTCGCATTTCTGCACCTCCAGAAACTCTTATAACTAATTCTTTCTTTGGAAAAGTGTTTTACCCTTGATAGCTTGATAGAAGTATCAAGTTTTAAAGAAAATCATTAAAGCCATTGTCGAGGAAATTACACACACAAAAAAAACTTAAAAAATCCATTTAGAAAAGTGGTATTTCCTGTTGACAGATTTTTGACCAAAACCGCATTTCTTTGATAAAAACTAAAAACGAAATATTAAGTTTGAACTCTTTGCTATTTACATGCTTGAGTTATGTTTGACAGAGAGGGAGAAATGACACAAACACACACAATTTTAGAAACTCAGGTAACCACAAAACGTATATTTCCGGTGAATGATCGTAATATTTTTTACAAAAGTAAAACTACTGATTTCATTCGAAAATAAGAAACAAGCATTGTTGCAGTGTATCCGAATGGTCCGTCCTTCGCCTGTTTGGAAGCAATCTGTTTAATTCACCATCCTGAATGAAATTGAAGCTATTCACTTAAATCTTAATGATTAAATGTAACAATAAATTGTATGTTGTCTTTCGATGTATTCCCTCTTGGTATTATTTTAGTTAAGTCAATCGATATAGGAGTTTCCCCTCTAGCTAGAAAAGATGCCGCCCTCTATAAATACTTACGGTATATTAATAGATTACCAGAAGTGACAACTATCAATGTCGCTAAGTGATATATCATGGTGAAATGTAAGTGGTAAGTTAACTTTTACTTATATTCTAAGTAACTTACTTGTCACATATATTTTATTCACATCACTTTACAACACGTCACTCATGTGGTGGAACACGAAAATCTTGGTCCCCTTTGACTTAGACGACTTAACTTTCTCCTTATGTTTTTATTAGAAGTTTCAATAAATGTAGATCTACAGCATCTTAGGATTTCCAGTAGTAATAATTATTATTACTTTCTCTTACTGTAATAAGAAGATATTGCGAAATATATCAAATTTTGTGAAGTAGAGTTTTTACTGAAACTACATACTTATAATCCCAAAACGTGGAAAAATATTATTATAATTTTCTCTAATTTATACTTTATTTAAAAGTTAGAATAAGAAAATTATTAATAAAAAATATTTCCTAGTATAAAATATACTTTTTCCAATATTTCCGATAAGATATTAGTGAGAATATTTCCGTTATATTATTAGTTACTGTTTCACATAAGATGTACATAGTCAGCAGCATTTTTCAATATAGTGTGTTTTTTTCTCTCAATAAGATAACAGATCTTTTATTATTATAAATAATACATACATATATATACATATTGCTTATTCCCATATGTATATACTTAAATAATTAAAACATATAATTTGGGCAAGGTGAAAAGTTCTCGTTTTGGCAAAGTGAAAAGTTTGAAATGAAAAAATGATGTTTTTTAATTTTAAAAATGTATTTATTTCTCAATGTAGTCTCGCTTTTAGTTCAATACATTTTGTCCAACATTTTTCCAACAGCTGGATTCCATTCCTGAAGTGCGATTCTGGAATGCTTCGTTTGATCCAAAACGTTTTCCACCCACATATTTCCTAAAGTTTGGGAATAGATGAAAGTCATAGGGAGCCAAATCTGGCGTTATAGGGAGCATGTTCCAACAATTCATACTTCAAATCCCTGCATTTTCCCATTGGCAAAGCGCCTTTGTGGGCGTGTGCATTGTCCTGGTGAAAGAGGATTTTTTTTTTTTGCAAACAAGGCGTTTTCTCTCTAATTTTTTCATCTAACTGGTCAAGAAGTTGTGGCTAGTATTCGCTATTAATTATTTTACCCTTTGGCAGATAGTCAATTAAAAGAATCCCTTTGGAATCCCAAAAAACATTAGCCATAATCTTTCCGGCGTCATAATTTTTTTTTATGGTGAATCGTTTTTAAATTCTTTTCAGGAAAATTGTTCAAGCTTTCGGTCATTATATTGGGGAAGTTGCAATTTACTGTCTTCCGAGCGTCTCCCTGTGATCTCATACTTATTCACACCCAACCCTATTTTAAACTGAAGTGTTAAATTTGAAAAGTAACATTTTAAAGATTTTCATATCCACTATGGTTATAAGTAAGTTTTTATAAATAAGTATGGATATCTCAAGATGTTTTTAAAAAAATATTCAAGATTTCCTGGGCAAATTATTTTTGTTATAGTGTCAAGTTTTGCAATGGTTTTAATAAAATTTCCGATTAATTTGCAAGAAAACTTGATGATCAAGTAAAGGTTTTCCCAAACGAAAATATCTGCAGCTAGAATTTCTAATTCTCCTTCTAAGTGCAAGCAATAGTAATTACAGTGCGCTCATTAAAGAAAATGAGCAAGATAAGCTCAACTATTACTGTATTTCCTTCTTGATGGTGGATCGTTTTTAATTAACCTCGGCAGTTTTCCTGACCCTTTATACTTCCACTACTTCCGTTTCTTTTTTTCTTTTTTTTTTTATTTATTTATTTCATTTTCTTTTTAATTGAAATGTTTATTCCTGGCTTCCCGTCTTACTTTTCCTAAATGATATTTAATACGTTTCAGTTGGAAAATAATTATATCATAGGATTTATTTTCATTTCTTACTGAAGATCACTAATGGTCCAGACAAGGAAACTTTACTGAAATAATTGAAAAGTTTTTATCCTTTAGTGTTTATTTCCATTTAATTGGCATAGAAGCTTTGTCTGGATGTTGTCATGTTGTGAGAAACTTCTTACCTTCTTACTTCCCAAAAAAGTTCTGACTAAATCACCCTCCAAAATCGCATTTCTCTTCAACTTCAGATGGGCTTCTCGATTGAATTTCAGTTGTAGTGGAATCGTTCAATGTGATTCCTGAGGTATGTAGTAGATGTCTTGAAGAGGGCGGAAGTTAGTTTAGAGATTTTTGGAAGTTAGTGCTCGAATTATTAACACGGATTTTATAAAAATAAACTGTATTTGAACAATAATTTAAATGTAAAAAATGGTAACTGTTAACAAGAAATACTTAGAAATAAATAGAAGATAAATAATAATAAATTAGAATGATTAAGATAAATGAACTAAGATGCACTACTAAAGTAGTAAGTATGAATAAAAACTGTATAGGGACGCGTAAACTGCTGCTTGTATATGAAATGTAATCGTATATTCATATAATAATCTAATGATCCCCTCTTCCAATCGGGCGAAGTTTATATATTAGCGTTGGCCACATTCACACCAAGACATCTGAGTGTTGGCCACACTCACACCAAGACATCTGTCCTAGTGTGCGACCTTGAGCGACCTTGATTAGTTGGATGGCCACCGATTTAGATTAGTGGCCAACCTTAGCGATGCTTCCTTTGATGTAGGGGTATTTACCCTTGGTTTGTTTGTTTGGCCGCGGCCTTGTCTTGAAGTCAGGCAGCTGGCTAGGCCACTAGTTGTAAATTATTCTCTCTTTGTTATCTGTGAAGGTTTGACATTGCTATGACTTTGCCAATTTTGCCATGTCATTACACAGTCTGGGAAATTTCAGAAATGAATTACAGAAATTTCAGTCGTGTACCTCCACGTGTGTTCACAGATCTACCCCACAATAAGACAGGCAACGAGCAGTGGCATGTTACGATACCCACCAGTTGTACAAGCACTACTGTGACAGCTGAAGTAGCAACACCTGGAATGCTCTCTACTAAACAATTTCTTAGATTGCTTGGATAAAAAAATGTCCACGCCAGCTCTTATTTGTAGTTTCAACTCGTATATATATATATATATATATATATATGCAACTCTACTAATAAATACCTCAAATATATAATTTTATATGCAAGTGAGGGATTAAGGCGATATCTGCCAAAACTATTGAAGAATTATATGTAACTTCTGAAAAGAAACCTTAGTCGAACGGTAATCAATTTTCTCCTCCATAGTTTACCACATCATAGATATAGGTTGACCATCTTGAATAACGAAATGAGTGCGCTAGAAGCGGTGTACGATCCAAAGCAATGACATAATGTGATAAAAGGTTGGGAAGGTTGGGTTGTTTCCTTATTATTTTTTGCGTGGTTACTATTATATTTCTGCTTGGCTTAATTTATTTTATATTAAAAGTTTTTTTTTTTAAAAAAAGAAATGTTCTTTTGTAAATGTTTCAAATTTTTCAAAGTATTTGTAGTGTAAAAGTAGTGTACGTAGTTCCCAGTACAATAGAGTATTTTGAAGGTTTATGTACTCGGAAGGATTTCGTATTCTTTCGAACAAATCGACTATAAATTCCTTTAGTTGCTGAAGTTCAAGAAATTTTGAGTATAAAGAAGCTGCTTCACTCAGGTACTAGGTACTCCTTTCCTTTCTTTTTATTTTGTCTTACTTGTAGTAAGAAGATTTGCATCATGATCGTCAAACAAGGAAATTGACTTTTCACCGGAAGTACATGTTTTGTGGTCCTGTAAGAACAAAGAACAAAAACAAAATTTTTAGCGAGTTGTCTGTATATATGTGTGTAATAATATCTCAAAAACAAACAAAAAAACTGCTAGAAATTCAAATTTAGTTTTCCGTTTAGATGATACTACCATCGCATCTGACAACGAAGATTTCTGGTAAAATCCAACAACCGGAAGTACGACTTAATGCTTATGTTTTTTTTTTATTTTTCGCGATTTTCTTGAAAACGGCTTTAACGTTTTCCTTTAAACTTCGTATATTTATAATATACGCATAAAGAGACCTTTTTAATTTAAACATTTTTCGGGAATTGTGGGGGGTGAGAGTTCTGGGTGAACAGCTGCGATTGGCTTTCCTCAAAGTACCAGTTCATTATGATATTAATATACGTACGTTAAAAGCATTACTAAATTTTGAAGAAAATTGTTAACCGGATATTGCAACTTTATAGAATAGGTTTTGAGTTTCACGAAAACTGCAGCAACTGAAGGAAGTCAACAAAGCCATGTACCTTGGCGCTTCATTTTATTTTTTCCGGTAGTAAAATTTTCTAAAGCAAACGTCTTTTTTCTTTTTTTTTCTGAGAATGTGTTTTTATCACAGCATATAAGTTGTTGAGTTATGTACTAAAGATACCTGCTTAGTAAGAGAGATAGGCCCCAATAAAAATGCTAATAATGTTAGGAAGAGCGTAACTTCGGTGTATATATATTTTATATATATATATATATAGAGAGAGAGAGAGAGAGAGAGAGAGTGATTGAGGGGGGGAATGAATAAGAGTTTGTGTGCGTTTGCGGGTGTATAGGGTGGAGAAAGATCGTAGCGCTGTTTACCCCATACTCTCTGGCAACCCTTCTTCAGATCACACGATCCGACCGTGTTGTACTCTCATACCCTTATCTTTACCCTTTGAAGCCCTTCTAGTAAACCTGATTGCGGATAACCATGCTTTCCCATCTTTACTATATATATATAATATGTAATCCCCATTCGACACCAAGACGGAATACCCCCCTATATATAGCCAAAAATGTCAAACACAGAGATATATAGCGTTGATACATTGATTTAAATCCAACTATTTGGAATTTACTAATGCCCCATTTATCAATATTATTTTTCACTTTTTGTTTACATTTCTTATATTTATTTTATAAATATAAGTATCGTCGTCGTCTAATATATATATATATCTTTGCAGCTTCCTATGTCTTGACACTTTTTTTTTATGAAAATTCTATAGCACTGTTTTACTGTTTTTTTTTTGTTTTTCTTATGATGTTTACATTGTTAACACAAATCATAGTTTAATCATATTTATAGTTTCTGGTTAATTTCTTTCTTAAGTTAAATTGATATATGAGAATATCTCTACCATTTCTCTCATTTACTTCTACCACATTTTTAGATTTAATGTTGATTACTTCCTCTCATTCCTTTACGAGGGAAACAATCGAAATTAAGTTTTTTAATGGGAAAATATATTTTGAGGCCTTCAAAGTGGGGAAAAATAATGTTTTTAGCGAATGGTGTTTTTGTCAGTGAGTGTGTGTGCCTCAGATTGTTTTAAATTGCTATTTCCTTTCAGATAGCCACCACCGTTACGAAAACGAAAAATCACCGAAACGGAAGTGCGTTTTTAGATTTTTTCAAACAATTTTCTTAAATTTCTATATATACTATTGACATATTTGCCATTTTCACATACATAGGGAACGAGGTTTACAAACTAACAAACTTTTTTAGAAAACTAGGCTTGAGAACCGCATTCAGAACAAACAATAAACTTGTAAACAAATATGCATACATACAGAAAAAAACAGCCAAAAGTGGTATATACAAACTTTCTTGCCCCGAATGCTATTGCACGTACGTAGGCCAGACAGGAAGACGTCTCAACAACAGGTTTAAAGAACACCTACGCTCATACAAATAGAATAAAAACCACTTATGCTAACCAGCTTATAAAAAACATCCACGAACCACAAAGTATAGAAAAAAATAATGGTCCTATTACACCAAGGCACAAAAGGAAGATGAATGGACATTGTAGAAAAAATAGAAATACACAAACACAAGACTATCCACAAAAATATAATGAATGACCAAATGTCTCCCCCCCCCCCTAATAAAACACTGAGCATACTTAACACACTTTTAAAATTTAGTTATAAAGTATTCTTCAAAACATGCGATTTATTATACACAATTTTCTAATGTCTAATCATAATTTATAATAATTCTATTTTGTCATTAAACACACACACATAGTAATATAACCTTATAACCTCCCCACATATATACAACCAACAAACCAACAAGTGTGAGTGTAACAGAAACAATAAGTTGAAGTGAACTCTCTACATGAAGTTGGTGAATTTGCTCTGACGATGGATGAAAACCGAAACCGGTCAGAAACAAAATCAATATGCATGCTATGACTGATAAAATATCAGATAACTATACATACATTCATAAATAAATACTTAACCACTTTTACTTGATACCTTTTTCCAAGATAATTGATTGTTTGGCGGTTTCTGGGGGAGCATAGTAAATGTTATTCCTTCCTCTGAAGTAACTCTAAGTAGAATTAATGGTTGTGCTACAGCCTTTAGAATATTAAGATACATTAACAGCGTAGGTAGAATTTCTAATTCGAAGAAAATTGGTTAACTGAAAATGCAAAGTTTTCTTGGGATTTTTGTTTCGAAAACGGTTACACTGTTACTGATTTTCTTTAAACTTGGAGTACTAATTTCACCAGATATAAATGTCTCACTTTTTGTTGTGTTTTGTTGGGTTCCACACAGCTGAAAAGCATCAGAGATATTTTCCGTTGGGATAGCCTGCTTCATTTTATATTTCATTTTGTATAATCGGTTTCGGACGAAAATCCGGGGAAACATCAGGATGTTTAGATAACAACGATAAATATTGCTATAACACCGACAAAGCAGACATAGCAAAGAATACACTTGAGTTCCCCTGAGAATACATCTTTATGGAAAAAATATTTCAAATAAAAGAATGTGAACATTCCAACTTCCAAAGAAAAGCCATTTTCAAGAAAATGCAAAAAAAAACTCAAAAACCTATTCCTTAAAGTCCCACTTCCGGTTAACCGATTTTTTTTTTCAAATTTCGAATTTTATCAAAGCTGCGGAACCAACCATCACAACAATTTCTAATAGATGATAAAACCATACATAGTACTTAAGTGGTGCTTTAGAGGAAGCTGCTGTCCCCCCAAACGTTCGAAAAACAACAATTTTACCGGGAATCATTGTAGTTGTTTTCCAAGAAATCCCGATAAACTGGGAGAAAAGAACATTCAGTGAAGTTGAACTTCCGATTGGAAGGTTTTTGCTTGAAACTTTTGGGGAACATGCGGTGGTTAGTATTCTAAATTAAATATCATATTTAAGCTTCCCATAATTTTTTTAGTTTTTGTGCTATGCTTTACCACTTTTTCTGACTCAGGGGACCTCAGAATATATACTTCCGATGAAAATTCATTATAAAAAATTTGGCACGATTCCAATATTTTCTCTTACCATAAAAATACAGTAGTGATTTTGATAGACTTCAACGAGGAACTTTCAAGTTTTTATAAGAAAAGAAAGTGGTCAAATATTTTGGGTTTTACGTTAACTTTCGCCTCTAGACTACTGCAGAAAGTCATAAAGGGCACGTGTCTCTCTCTGTTTAGGGTAAGAAGCCGATCCTTTTTAAAGAAGGGGAAGCAAAAGCATTGTGTCCCCCCCTCCACCGTCTATATTCTCTGTACAGTTTGCTCAACTCTCCAAACCCGCCCTAGACATTGCACTTAAGAGGAGTTCAGATAGGCTATTGCGTACAATAGGGACTGGGTAAATGACTTTCCATATCCTCAATCTACTCCCCACCCCCATTACATGCACCACAGTCGTCCACACAGTAGTTTTATTGCGCCTGACTCATGAGTTTTGCTTGCGGTCAACGGCCGCCGCCATATCTCTCTTGAACATTTCTTCATGCATTTGAATTTAGCTATTTTAGCAGAAATATGACATTTCTCTACCACACCAGCTTCCTATGAAAATAAAAAAAATCCATATATAACTCTTACTATTTGAATATTGAATCAAGATCTAAAAATTATATACCATTTTTATAGTATACTTAAGTGTCTTAACACTTAAATGTATGAATGATAAAGTTCTAATGGTTTCTCTACTTTTGCTTGGTTAATGTTTTATGTGAAAACATTTTATTTTTATTACTAAAATTACCTATTAAAAAACGATAAATAATAAAAATGTCTTTAATTTGCCCTTCAAAGCCGCCCCTCATTGTGTATTTGGATATGTTAAACCACATATTCGTATGCACTTAAAACTTTACGAAATTATGTAAAAAATAAATCTGGTACAAAACTGTTGGTCTTTCTCTTATCACTGTTAATAAAGTTTTCTACAAAATGAGTATTTTTCTTTAAATATTAAATTTTGCTGGTTTAGCCTATCAAATATCTATGGTAGTAGTAGCAACCTACCAACCCAAAGCAGGTAGGGAAAGTGAAGATCGAACATAGAACCAACTCCATTTGTTTGATATTTAAAAACCCACCAATTCCTCAGTATTGGGGGGGGGGGGAATGTTTCAAATAAAAGTGGTAGATTTATACTGTGCCGTGAGCAATCTTAAGTTGTAGTCATTTTCGAAAATATGCCAAAACATTCAAAAACCTGAAAGTATTCCGTAAAGTTACACTTCCGGTTAACCGGATTTCCTTCGAATTTGGAATTTCTACCAATGCTTTTAAAAAAGGGGGTAAAAAAAACAAAAACATACATTTACTTAAATGGTTCTTAGATAACATAATAGCCAAACATTTGGACATACTGGTAAAGGTCAACTCGGGGGATCGGTATTAAGCATGGCAGGTAGCACTTTTGTTGTATTTATATGAGCGTAGGTGTTCTTTAAACCTGTCATTGAGACGTCTTCCGGTCTGGCCTACGTACGTGGAATTGCATTCGAGGCAAGAGTGCCATCATGGATCCAGAATATAACTTCGAGGTTTCATTTCGGGTGTTCCTAGGTTCTAGGGCGGTATGGTCCAAGGGGTGGGAAGAACGCTATCGGACAGCAGCTCTGTGGTTAACAGATGGTTCTAAGATGGACTGCGGAACTGGAGCAGGAGTGTATGGAGTGAGCCCGTAGGTTCTTATTGAGAGGCCGCTGGGCAGATACTCCACAATATTCCAGGCTGAGGTGTTTGCCATTAAGGTATGTACCCAGGAGAATCTGCGTAGGGCCCTAAGGGGCAAAGTTATACGTATTTGCTCGGACAGTCAGGCTCACAGTCAGACACACCTCTAGTTAAGGAATGTTTAGAGGCATTGTCGAGTCTCTCCAGGCACAACAAGGTACACCTGGCTATATGCGTGCCTGGAAATGCAGGGATTTGAGGGTAATGAGACAGCTGATCAACTGGCCAAGAACGGGGCAAATACTCCGTTCAATGGTCCAGAGCCTGTTCTTGGGATAACCGGGGGAGCGATTCGTGCAGCGATCAGAGATTTTAGCTTCCCAGTAAGCATGAGCTGCTCTGGAGGGGGAGCCCAGGAACCATTCGCAGTAAATGTATGATGCCAGGACTGTCTAAAAGAAAGAACCAATATGACCCTTAGCCTGAGTAGGAACCAGATCTCTCTGGTGACGGTGCTATTTTACGCGTCATGGTAAGTTCAGGAAGCATCTGCACAAGGTAGAGCTAATAAGCGCGGAACTCTTGTGCAGACTATGTCATGAGGGGCGTTGCAATAACTAAATTGCGCTACGAAACCTTTGGTACGTTGTGGCCGGAGGAGATAGTAGCGCAAAATGATCTGGTGGTGAAAGTCCTGAATCTCTTTAGGGAGGGAGGGTTTCCCTACTAGAAACTACCGGTTATGGCACAATAAGCCTTTGTTGGCTGCAGTGCCCACCCGCTGTTGTTAATGATAATAATAATATTAATAGATAACATAATGATACTGGTCCTTCAGAATTCCCTGAATAGTTACAAATAAAAGTGGATAGGTAAAGTAATGTGTGTAGATAGTTTTACACTAAGTTTAAGGAGAATCTGTGAAGTCGTTTTCGAGAAAGTCGCCGAAATTCAAAGAAAAAAAAAACGCAATAAAGCCACACTTCCGGTTGATTGGAAACGGGCTCGAAACCAGGTAATAGTTTGAGCTTACTGCGATTTTTTTGTTTTTGAGATATTCTGTTAACCACACACACACACACATACATATAATTTTCTGAAAACATGTTTTTACATTCTCTTACAAATAGACTTAGAGGAAGCTTTAACAATCGTGCTAGATTTTGCGAAATTGAGTTTTCACGTAAAAAACAATCGTGAGTGTATGTTTTAACTGCATATCTCCAGACCGTGTTCTCTCATTACTGACAGGAGTGGCAATCACCGGACAATTTGCTGTAGAGGCTCCTAGGAAGAAAAAATTGTAAGGGTAACCCGGTACCTCCGCGTGGCGAATGAGCTAACGATCCCGCTGAGCTAATATCTCTTCCTACTAGAGTTAATTGTCATCAGCACTCTCTTCTGAACTTCAGAGTAGTAACTTCAATACTTACCTGCCTTGAGTAGAACGTGTATCTACACCACCCCTGTATTTAAGTTTGGGCTAAGTAAATATATTCAGTTTTAAGATAATTACTAGTTTTATAATTGTATTGACAGCAATAGGAGAAAGTCGTGTGAGTGTTTCACACCAGACTTCTAACTGTGTCAGCTGCAATAAGGAAAAGTTGTGTGCGTATTTCACGCTAAATTTTTGTTTAATTCTGTAGCGTGAATATTTTATTTGTCAGGACTTTAAATTAAGCAAATATTGAATATGGACGAAACTTTTAAAAATATACTTCCGCATTAAATTTATATAATATAATAATAAAGCCAGGCCAAAATAAAGTAAAAAATTTTCTTAATAATAGTTTGATTTACATATTTATAATTAAACACCTTTAAAAGGTGGGAACGAATTATTATTAAAGTGAAGTTAAATCTTGCAGAGAACTCTGTCGCTAAACAATAGAGAGAACATTTTCTAATCCCTGTTTAACAAGAATGAGATGAGTCACATAAAGTGGGACTTAAGCGTGTGCTTTGTTTTTGCGGATAGAGAAGAGGTTTACTCTTAAAAACTTTTATACCCTCCACGGACTTAACTGTCGTGAAGTAGTTCAAGTGGGTTTTTCTTTTAATACTTTGTGAAATAGCTATTGTTGCTAACTATTGTTTCATCAAGACTTGGATTTTATTATCAACAAATATTACATGATTTAACATGTTATTTCTTTGAGATTCCTAGTTTTAGTTTTGTTGTATATTTAATTTTTTTTTTTTTTTCTAATTGAATGGCATTAGCACGTAAGGCCACTGCCAAGTAAATCTGTTTTTAATTAACGGAAACATAATAATTTATTGCTAACGCAGCCCTTTAAATTTAAACATTATTTTGGATTCAACCATTAGCTATTCAACTATCTGTCCCAAAATTTTTATTTTATAATCTTTGATAAACTGAAATTAAATTTTGGGACACTTTTCTATTTGATCTTGTTATTAATAATTCCCTTTCTGGGCCCCACGCGAAAGACTCGGTTCGAGAACTGTGCTGCCCTTAGATTTTTTTTCTTCCTAGGAGCCTCTACAACTCACTGACTGGTGATGGACAGTGTTGTCGGTAACGAGAGAACTCTGTCCGGAAACCGGCAGTGCACTGAGAAGTCTCCGAGCTCCACTGATCATAGATGTTGACGCGCCTTAAATTAAAAAAAAAAATAAACAGAATATAGCAGAAGAGATACCAATTATCTTTACTAATTTAGAACACTAAGATGATCTTTGTTGGGTATGTTTTGGCCATCTGGTATTTTATTCGTCATAGTACGCATATTTCTTTTATTCCTAGAACGGTTTCGGATTTTCATCCATCGTCAGAGAAAATTTATCAGTAATTATTTCGATATAACCTCCTACACATACATACACATCAACAAACCAACAAGTGTCGATGTAATATGATCCGAAGAGAGGGATCTATAGCAGAGAGAGAGAGAGGGTCATAAAAATTGACAGTCTCACTCACTAGTTTAGACCAGATTAGAGTGGGAGAATCTGTTTAAATACAGCTGTATTAGCTACAGGAGGGGGTCTTCCGACAGTCTTGCAAGAGTTCATGCAGCAGTCACAACGCGTCAACAACGTTACTCTTAACTCACTCTAAATCCCTCACTACCATTTCATATATTACGTGTAAAGCCCAGGCAGTTTGTATTACCTTACTATTACACAGTGTTCAGCTTTACTTCCAGTTCATTTATGTAACAAACCCAATAATTCTCTCCTTCTCAAACCTATTATAGTCGAGTGTAACTGAAACATTGCGTTGAAGTGAACTCTGTGTAGAACTTGATAAATTTACTCTGACCATAGGTGAAAATCCGAAACCGTTTAGGAATAAAAGAAAGAATATGCATGCTGTGGCGGATAAAATACCAGATATTATTGTAACATTGCGCACCCATCCACATATTCATATATACATATATATGTTCTAGATTCTCATTTACTTCGTACATTGTTGTACATAATGATGAGACAATATATTTCTCTGTTTATTTTGTTGAGATGTTCCTTGTACAAACTGAGGTTAGTTCTTAGACGACATTTTTCTCCAAAGCTTCGTTTGAGAACCAGGGACACGATCGCCATACTTCCAAGAGTTATTGAGAAATTGAAAATGGCAGAAAGCTGGGACTTTACACTGCTTCTAATATCACTTGTAGATCCGACAGGAAGTGATCTGTAAATTCTTCAACCGGAAGTATTACTTTACTGAATGGATTTTTCATTTTTTTTTGGCGATTATTTTTTCTCAAAAATGGCTCTAACGATTTTTTTTTATTGTGTTGAAAATGCGGGTGGGTCCGCAGTGCTAGATAACATCTGGTATTTTATCCGTCATTGCATACATTTTGATTTTGTTCCTGATCGGTTTCGAATTTTCATCCATCGAATCACAGCAAATTCACCTGTAGAGAGTCTCTGTCCAAATCTCTCGAAACTGGTCAGGAATAAAATCAATATGCATGCTACGACGGATAAAAAATACCATTTAACAAAATACTGTTATCTTTGTACATAAAATATTACTTATAAGTGAAGATCTATGACATTTATTTGAAATATTTTTCAGAGAAAATGCATTTAAGCTCATTTTTTTGAGTAAGGTCGAAAAAAGTAATGTAAAGTATTTAGAGTTAATATACCAAGTTTGAAGAAAATCGAGCGGCCGAAAGTGTTAACTTTACGAAATAACAGTTTTTCAGTTTTCCAAGTTTTTCTTCATAAAAATCACGAAATGGGTTTTTATTAAACTTGGTATACTAACTATAGATACCGAGACCTATCAAACTTATTTCGAGGAAATTGTAGATGAGTTCTGGCGAATAGGAAAGTTCACGCTTTTAATAAAAGTTTTATTTATTTTTTTTTGTTAACATAATTATCGTTTTTTCAAAAAAATCTTTAGAAAATTTTCTTGGAATTGTATCATTCTTTGATTTTTTTTTTTTTTCTTTGAACAAAGGAAACTTTGTTTTTCCTTTGTCGTCTTTATTTTCATTAGGTTCTTGTTACAAAGGAAAAATTGGCTGAATATTTCTGCAATAACTTTTCCACCCTGAATACTTTCTACTTATTTATTTTATTCCTTTCAGAGTATTTCTCCAAATATTGTTCTTTAACTTCCTTTATTTTATTTTGTTACAATATAAAAAAGTTTATTGTTAAACAGTAATTTCCGTATTGTTGGCTTTGTTTTTTGAAGAAATTGTTGTATTTTTATTTATTTATTTATTTTTATCTTTTATTATTATTAAATTTGTTTGTTTTTTTTTCCTTTTAGGTGCGGCTGCAGCTTCAAGATTGTACGTTGATGCAATCACAAAATTGGCACGTCAATCTCAGCAAGGTACCTGGGGTGGATCTGCTGATATTGGTATGTAATTTTTGTAGTAATATAATGTTAGCTAATCTTAATGTGGGGTCCATGGTGCTGTTTGTTATTCACACGATAAATCAGTTTAAGTAATTTTTTGATAATACTTGACATAATATATGAATAATGTAATGGAATCGTTTGATGTGTGATTCCTGATGTAGTAGATGTCTTGAAGAGGGCGGAAGTTAGTTGAGAGATTTTGGAAGTTAGTGCTCGAATTATTGAAACGTATTTTATAAAAATAAAACTGTATTTGAACAATGATTTTAAGTTAATAAATGGTAACTAATAACAACAATAAAATACTTAGTAATAAATAGAGGATAAATTATTAATAAATTAGAATGACTGAAATAACTGAACTAAAATGCACTACTAAAGAATGATAAGTTTGAATATAACTGTAAATTGCCGCTCGGGTATATAGACGTGCTCGTTTGGCCGTAGATGACATAATCATTGCTCGTTGTATATGATAGAGTTTATATATTGGTGTTGGCCACACTCACACCAAGACATCTGTCCTAGTGTGCGACCATGTGCGACCTTCTTTGTTTGCTGACCTTATTTAGGTCAGTGATCAACCTTTTCGGTGCTTGCTTTTTGATGTACAGTATTGACGAAAAGGCTTTGTTAATCGTTTGTTTGGCCGCGGCTGTCTTGAAGCCGGCTGTTTATACTTTTATTACTGCCATCCTTTGTGAAGATAGCAGCTGGGTACTGCCACTAGTTGTAAATTATTCTTTCTTTGGTGTTTGTGACTTTGCCGATGTCAATGACTTTGCCATGTCATTACATCATCCCCTCCCCGTCTACGGCATTCATCTAAAAAACAATTGAAACTGATAACTGTTGGTAGACGTTTAGAAATACCTTTCTGTACATTAGATAGTCCAACTCGGAAACTTGAGTACATGGTAACAGGTGAGGTAATAAACAGTACAAGGTAGTGGATACGTTGCCTTTCTATCAATATAAAAAAAATTGAGCTCAGTACAAATTAATGAATTTGTTTATCTCGGGTTAATGGTAAAACTCTAAAATTTTTTTTAATTTTTATTTTTATTTACAACAGCATAAGGTGCTTTCAGTAAATACGGTGTGAATAATTATAAACAAAAGAGTGGAGAAACTACCCAAGTGGTAGCACTCCTAATAAATATTGTTAATATTCGTTATCTTGTGTGACCAAGTCTTGTAGCCACTGACGTTTCAGGCATTTCGGGGAGGAATGTCTGGGAGGGTTAGGGACGTACAAGAGGATTGTGATAAAATGATTAGGGCATATGGAATTTATTATATCGTGTTTTGATAACTTCTTTTAGGAAGGGTATGTGTCTCTAAGTCCGTGTGGATTATTTTTGTTAGAGACATAGTAGAACGTTGACAATGGTTCTAAGGATTTTTAGATTGCAGGGGCTGGGTACGTTGAAGATTGGTACGCTTTTGTTGAACCCTACAGTTCATATGCCCAAACAGGTTTTGAGATGGGTTTTGAGATCTATGAAATTTAGCCTTTTGCTTTGTAGTATGAGTTTCGATCTGTTGCCCCAGAAGTATTTTGAGTACTCTGAATCGTATGTTAAGTTCTTTTCTTTTGAGTCATGTGTGTGGGTTCCATGTAAATCTTTTGTCAATGTAAAGCCCAAGATAGCGGACAAC
Source organism: Triatoma infestans (assembly GCA_011037195.1). Taxonomy (NCBI): domain Eukaryota; kingdom Metazoa; phylum Arthropoda; class Insecta; order Hemiptera; family Reduviidae; genus Triatoma; species Triatoma infestans. The sequence goes on from JAAEAF010014303.1 coordinate 24,188, forward strand.
ATCAGCAGGAGGTAATGGGATACTGTTATGGTATTTAGGTGTAGAGGTAATGTGTCGAAGGGTAATAAATGTGACATGTTGACATTTGTTTTCATTTAATTTGATCTCCAATGGAGTACTGATGATGATTGCCCATTGTGCGGTAGTGTGGTTAATGATTTGTCACATATTTTTATTGAATGTCCATTTTATTTAAATTTTAGAAAAAAATATTTAATATATTATCCGCCTGATATGGCACTTATTCTAAATCCAACGAATGTAATGCAACTCAATAATATTTATTTTTTTATTGTTAACGTAATAAAGTTTAGAGAAGTGTTAGAGTGTTGAGAATCTTTAGTTCTCATGGACTTATATTACATAATGTGGTCAGTGTTGTTTATTTTGTACTTCACCATATTAGGCATTTTACTTTTCTTAAATGCATAAAAATTAGTTTTTATAAACAAAAGTTTTTCTTTTATGTTTTTTTTTCTTTCACTTTCTGTATTTGTATTTGAAATTAATATTTCTATTTGAATGAATCTTTTGGAATTGTTTTAAAGACATAAATAAGAACATGTCTACCAAATTCCTGTTATGTACTATTTATTGTACAATGCAAAATAAATAAATAAATAAATAATTTGATTTTCCAAGTTTTGAACTATGATTCAAGGGATGATAGATGCTTCTGCAGCTGCCTGTGGGATATTACTGGGATGGTATGGGTAGAAGATATTTTTTTTAAAAAAACAAGTAAAAGTATTATGAGTGTTAGTAGCTGTTCTTTTAGGCTACATTGCTATGTTAAGAGGTGAGTCACCTTCTATGAAATAAGACTCTAAAAGACTTGTGTAAGTCCAGTACTAATGTATGGAACGAAAATCTGGACCTTCCTGAAATCTTAAGAGAAAAGAAATCTTAATTTTCTTCGACAAAAAGATAGTATGAAAAGTTTTCAGATTTGTGCTCGTTGGAGATGAATGGAGACGAGGCAAAGTAATTTTTTTTTTTAAACCGAATATTGTTCTTACTATGATGTAGGAAAGCTTAGATAGACGGGACACATTATCAAAATGGAAGAACAAGAAATTCTCAACATAGCTGCTAAAAAGAAAAGATTGTTGGTCATCTGGAAAGTTGGGCGACCAAAATTGGGGTAGTTCGATGGCGTGGCGTGTGAAGAAGCTGCTGAAGATAGAAAAAAAAACTGGCGGGAGTTGTTGGAAGAAACGAAGACCCAATTATTGAATTGTCGAACTATAAATATAGGAGAGAAAAATTAGTACCAAATAATACTCTGAAATGTGAAAAAATAAATAAATATTGTAACGCAGCCAGTGGTGCCATCTAGGAGAGGAAGTAGGAACCTCAAGTTCTCTTAGTGGCCGTTAGGATGCGCTGGCGATGCGCTCTAGTTCTTTCTGAAAGGATTGAGAAGATTCTAAAAGATTGTCCACCGGTATAAATATTAGGACCGCAGATAGTTGTGTAAAGTGTATAAAAAGTGAACAAAGTGAAACCTTTGTGGTTTAAAACTGTGAAGTAATTATTATTAAGTGTTGTATTTTGTAATTTATTGTGTATAACGTATAATGTATTGTGTTTTCTTTATTGAAGTTTAGAGTATTTTATCTATACGAACCTACTTAAAACTAGTTGCAGTAGCTAGTTTAGTGGGAAAAACGTTACAATATGATACCGTATAATTTAGGATTATCATGAATAATTAAAAAATAAAACTTGTGATTTTAAAAGAATAAAATTTGGGATCAAAATTTTAGAAATTAAAAATACTTTTAATACACTTTTTATTTTCAGAAATCCAGCAGATTATCCAATAAAAATTTTGCATTTTTTTTTGCCGTCATTTTGGAAAATTATCCACACAAAAAAATTCCTTAAGACATGTACATTTAAGATATAAAAATTGTAATCATGTTAAGTGAGTTGATTTTTTGTCGAAAAAAATTAGATGGCTAATTTGCAACATTGGCACTCAATCTTAAGGAGTTTTATGTATAAATTCAAACATTCTTTCCATACATTGATATCCTGTAGCACCCTTTTTAATAAATAGATTAAACACTAGGCAAAATGTCGAATAATTTATTTTATTTTTATAAACTGAATTTAATTTTAACAATAATTGGGGGGTGGGGGGGAGTAAAAATTGTAGGCTCTACGAAGGGTGGTATAGTTACATGAAACATTGTGAAGTTGAATTCTTTATAAAATTAACGGTTTTGTTTGTTATTTTACCCTAGGATGTTCGTTAGAGTTTTTGTGACAGTTAGTTTACTAAATGAATGTTGTTTACTGCAAACACAAAACTCACAACCATTGGAAACTTGTTCCAATAGGAAACTCAGTAAAATTATTTACTAGGGGTGTATAACCCACCTAGAATTGTTATGTCATTTAATTTGATTATTTTTAATAAAATTGTACGAGTTTATTTGTGAATGTTGTTATTCTTAAATGGTAGCCATGACTTGTTTGGATGATTTTTTATAGATTTTCTAAGGTTTATTTTATGTTCTTTAGAGGTTTCTTTTTTTTTATTGAACAATTATTCTGAAATTTATCAGATCTTAACCTCAATCAAGGATTATTATCAACCAGGTAGTACTGAATACCAATATATTATGCTGATATAATGGTAACTCTTATCTTGACTTAATGGGTGTTTAAACCAGAGACATTCTTATTTATTTTATATTACATGTTCTGCACAGATTGAAGTTCTTCGAAATAATTTTTGTTTTTTTGGCGCATGATATGAGTTTCAATTTTTATGAAAAAAAAAAAAAAAATTTTCACGAAAAAGGTAAACATTGAAAATGTTTTTTTTTTTAAAAACGCTGTCCAGAAAATAGAGTAAAACATAAATTTTTGATTATTGGTAAAACCACTTGTGAATATGTTACATTTTTTTTCCTTACATGTTTGAAGAAATTTGGTAAGAATTGGTCAAGAAAGAAACATTCCATTTTGCCAACGTTTCGACGAATTTCCGGTCTTTATGAAGGCTTAAATATATAGATAGTCGTGGAGATGTGGAGAACGAATGTTTAAACGTATACATTTGTTACATCGCAGAAACAAAAAAAAAAAAAAAATTAAAAGTTTCTAGTTTCTTGTCTTAAATCATCTACAGAAAAACATTTTTTCAATCTGATTTTTCTAATATTTCTTTATCTCCACATCTTCACGACTATTTATATATTAAAGCCTTGATAAAGACAGGAAACTATGTTGAAACGTTGGCATAATTGAATGTTTCATTTCTTGACCGATCCTCACCAAATTTCTTCATAACATAATTCCTCAATTGTCAACAAATACTTTTCTTTTTTTTTTCTTTTTTTTTTTTAAGTTTTATAATTTCAACCACACAGAATAAAATGTAAAAAAAAAGTCAAGAAAAAAAAGCACGCTGAATTAATTTTAACAATACTTAATGAGTAATTATACTAAATACACAGTTTTGAATTCGAAATTGGTTATACAAATACAAACAGTATAATTAATTAGTGTAGGTAACTGGTTCGACTGGCTCCGTAAATGTTCGGCACTCATTCGGGTAGATGATGTCACCACGATTTTTTTATCAAATAACCTTCTATAAAACATTTTCAATGTTGAAAAAAGTGCCATTAAATGAATTTTCCCAGAGAAATGTTTAAAAAAAAAGTTGTAGATCTTTGTATGTTTAGTTTATATAAGAAGTTTCAAGAAAATCGTCGGAGATATTTTTGAGAAAATCGCGAAAAAGTGAAAAATATCATTTAGTAAAATGGTAATTTAAACGCACTTCCGGTTATCCGATTTTTTTGAAACTCGGAATTTCAACAACATATTCAATTCTAATTAACATTATTCAGATGATAGAATTGTCTAATAAAGTTGAAGTAGCACTTTAGATGAAACCTAACCCCACTCCTCCCCCATAACTGCCCTTAAATGAATTTTTCCAGAGAAAAATTTCAAATAAAAGTTGTAGCTCTTTGTATGTGTAGTTGATATACCAAGATTGAAGAAAATGGTCGGAGCTATTTTTGAGAAAAACGCAAAAAAGTAAAAAAAAACAAGTAAAGTGGTACGTCCGGTTGAGAAATTTTGACAATTGAACCACTGTCAGATCCCATGGGGATAACTAAACGGAATATCAAGTTTCAACTCTCTACGATTTTTTGTTTTTGAGCTATGCTGTTCACATACACACATACAGGCCATATGCTAAAAACCACTTTTTTTGAACTCAGGGGACCCTCAAAACGGATATTTCCTGTGAAAACTCGTTATCGAAAATTTGACACGATTACAATACTCCCCTCTTACTAGGGGTAAGAGAAAGTAAAAATATTATGGAACAATCAAGTCACGTTACTTTCTCTTATTTTAAATACTTACTATAATACTTTGAAAAATGTCTTTCAAACTTAAAATTTTGAGTAAACTTTTTAGTTTGCCTTAGCATCAAGTGGGATAAAGGTTGGCTATTTTTTTAGGCAGGCTTAACGTTCAACTATCAAGTTCGGAGTCATGGACGGGGAGGGGCGGGGTGGAAGCACCTACTTTACTATTAACATTTTTGATACCAATATAAAATTTAGCAGTTATACGCAGGACTCGAACTATGGACCTCCCACTTACTCATAACCACTACACCTACACCTGCCTCTTAAATGTTTCAAATAAAAGTGATAAGTTTATCAGATAAGATAAGTCAGTTTAGGTTTCGAAGTTTAAAAAAAAGAAATCGTTGGACTAGTTTTCGAGAAAATTCCCAAAAATATTATCTCTAGCAAAATTGCACTTTTGATTAATCAATATTCTTCAATGGTTGGAATTCCAAGAAATATTTAAATGTAACTTACTATTTTATAGCTGATACAATTGCCTATTATTGTCCTGATGTGGCACTTTTAGAGGAAAGTGTAAAGTCGTTGTTCCCGCGGAAACCTTTCAAAAAAACTCAATTTTCCCCCGAATAATGTTTCATATAAGAGGTTATTATTTATGTATATTAGAGTTAGTATGAAGTGTGTATTTTAAGGAAGTTTCGCTGGTTTCGAAAGAAAATTGTATAATACTGATAAAACCAATTGGTAATGTTGTCTACTTAAATAGAATGTAAAACAGTATCATATTTGTGATTCCTGCTTCGCTAACACTCGCATAAACTTAACTATTCGATAAAAAAAAAAAAAAAAACATTCTTTTTATATTCAGAGAGAAACCTCAAAGCTTCTAGTTCAAATCAAAACTCAGTTTCGAATATTTGTGGCTCTCGCACCGCACAACTTCCTCACACATAAGTAAGAAGAGTAAAAAAGAAAATAAAGAATATATTCTTATAAAAAAAAGGTTAGGAAAGCCTCTCTCTAAATAATGTTGTACCTTTTATTTAAGTTAGTAAGATTTGCTGTGGTTAAAGTTCACGGAGCAAATGGTTGTTAAAGTTAGTATACAACAGGATTTAATGGAGAAGCTAATCAGTCAGATGTGCGTGTAAGTTTGCTAGTTTTAGTCCCCTGCGGATCTGGCTAGCCTGCCAGAAATGTCTTGTCTGTCTCTCTCACTCTCTCTCTCGCTCACTCACTTTGTCTATCTCCATCTCTGGTACGAAATAGTGCTGGTAGCAGCTAGTTCTCTAAAAGAGAAGTGTTGTTTAGTATCTCGTCACATTCAACCACAGGATACATTAGGGAAATAAGACTTGTTTTTAAAAGGTAGAACAGAAGTTGTTGATTGCAACGTACTATAGAATAATTTTCCTACAAACATATACAAATATTAAAAAAAACGTCCATTTCCATGATAATCATATGAGTATATAATCATTATTTTCACACAAGATATTCAATACGAATTAGAATCTTTATCTTATAAGTTTTTTTTTTTTAATAGTAGATCTTATTGACCTGGCAGAATAAAACTAGGAATTCATAATTAATTTTTACTTCCTCTTAAAAGAAGCTGTAAGCAGTGACATTTTCAAATTTTTTGAAAATTTAGTTTTCACTAGAATTACGTAATTAAGGGGCCTCTGAGGAACGATAAAAAGTTTTTAGCGAATGTTATCTGTTTATGATATTTGAGATATAAAACTCTTATTTTAAATTTTGTCCTGGGAAACTTGATTTTTTTGGGGGAGGAAGTTCTTAACTTCTACTGTCTATATAATATTGTTATACATTAGAACCATTATTGGTTGTTATTCCAAATTTGAAGAAATTCATTTAACAGGAAGTGGGTTTACTTTACTGAATAGAATTTTGATTTATTACGTATTTTCTTGGAAAACGACTATAAAGTTTTCCTTTAAACTTGGTATTCAATGTTTGGGGTCTACTACCAGCCATGGTCCCTGCATTATTTCTATTTAAATTAAGACAAATGAGTAAATTTTGTAAGTTTTAAAAACAATTTGTCATAGTTTATGTGATAATTGTAATAGCAGCAATTAGGAAATAGACATGTGAGTGTTTCCAAAAACAGATTTTTTTTTTTTTATATTATCTCTGTAATCTGTTGCTAGCAGACGGACGGGGAGCATTTATCATTAAAAGCATAGGTGTAGGAAAACAAAGGCCTCATTTTCTGGATGATAATTTACTTTTTATGCGGTGTCTTTTGAAAATTAATTAATTAAAATCAGATGTTTTCTTATTGACTTTCTCTTACTGCAATTATTAGCTTTCTAATTAAATTTTCTTCATAGTTATCATTTTTAATCAAACAATTAGTTGGCCTAAATAGATAACAAATAAATAAGATATTGGGATGGAAGGGAATAGCTAAGTGGTCAGCGTACTGGACGGGAGTCCAGTGGGGACGCGGAGGATTCGGGTTCGAGTCCACCCTTAGACTCCCCTTACCCTTAGATTTTTTCTTCCTAGGAATCTCTACAGCTCACTGGTCGGAGGCCGGCAGTGCACTGAGAAGGCTCCGGGCGCCAATGAACATAGATGTTGAGGCGCCTTAAATTAAAAGAAAGAAAAAATGTATTGGAGAGTCATACTTAAATATGTTGGACTAAAGAATATAAAAATTCATCAGAGATATTTTCCGTGATAGCCTGCTTCTTTTTGTGGTCATCGAACGGTTTCGGGCGTTCGCCCATCTTCAGGATGCGTTTGTCATACAGTGTGATAACATAGTGTATAAACTAAACAGTTTGAGTGTATAAATTAAAATTTGCTCTGTGAAATCTGTGTAATCACACACTATTTGACAAACGCATCCTGAAAAAGTGGGCGAACGCCCGAAACCGGTGGATGATCACAAAAAGAAGTAGGCTATTACGGAAAATATCTCGGATGGTTTCCAGCTCTGCGGAACCAACCACAACAAATATACGTACAAAAAATTCCTATAAATTGCAGAACTAAGGCAGCGCTATGATTAATCAGCCCAACAAAACTTGAAATCAATTTTATTGGAAAACATACGATATAAATATAGTGTTAAAAGGTTTATATGAATACAGATAACATTTCCAGTTTATTAAGAAAATCATTTATCCGGCGTTCTTTTCGAGAAACTTCTGAACAAGTCAGTCATACTCAGACTTGGTGTTCTACTTTACTACTAACTTCATCTAAAAAAAATGGCCGATTTGATGAAGAAACAGTAAGCACTGCATTTTGTACCTACAGAGGTAATTCCAACTTCATTGAGTATACTTTCAATTGTTCTACGTCAGCATTCAAAAACCAAAATTTAATAGGGACATTAGCGAACGTAATACAGGGATAAAGTCATCAGAATACTGAAAGCCTAACCTTAAAATAGTTTGAAATATATTAAGTTTCTATACATGGCAAGAGTCAGTAAAAATAAAAACAAAAGATTGAAAGGGAAGGGACTAGCTAAGTGGTTAGCGAACTGGACTTCCACGCGGAGGACCCGGGTTCGAGTCCAGCTATGCTACCCTTAGATTTTTTCTTCCTAGGAGCCTCTGCAGCTCACTTTCCTGTGATGGACAATGTTGTCTGCAACGAGAGAACACTGTCCGGAGGCCGGCAGTGCACTGAGAAGGCTCCGGGCGCCAATGACCATAGATGTTGACGCGCCTTATATTAAAAAAAAAAAAAGATTTGAAATGCTCACACGACATTTTTATATTGAAATTTACGTAGTTTTCGATTGTTACCTAGTTACAATTTTCATAAATAACGGAAAATGTATAGAGAGTCCCATGACTCGAGATTCACAGCTCTTGAGGGCGTATTATTGAAGTCATTTTGAGTCCAAAATGTCTGAAAAAATAAGCCAGAAAATGCACCATAACTGAAATACAACTGCAATGACATGGAAAGTCATACCAATGTCAAAGTGGTTCCAGCCAGCTGCTATCTTAACAAAGGATGGCAGTAATAAAAGAGCAATTTATAACCAGCGACCTAACAGGCCGCCGTCTTCAAGGCAATGCCGGCCAAACAAACAACAAAGCCCTTTTCAATACTTTACATCAAAGCAAGCACTGATAAGGCCACTGACCTAAATAAGGTCAGCAAACTACGAAGGTCGCACACTAGGACAGATGTCTTGGTGTGAGTGCGGCCAACACCGATATATAAACTTTATCATATACAACGAGATCATTATATCATATACGACCATACGAGCACGTCTATATACACGAGCAGCAATTTACGCGACTATACACAGTTTCATTTAAACTTATTATCTTTTAGTAGTGCATCTTAGTTCGTTTATTTTATCATTTTAATTTATTACTTATTTATCTTCTATTTATTCCTAAGTATTTTGCTAGTTATTAGTTACCATTTATACGTTAAAATTATTGTTAAAATACAGTTTATTTTTATAAAATCCGTATTAATAATTCGAGCACTAACTTTCCAAATCTCTCAACTAACTTCCGCCCTCTTCAAGACATCTACTACATCAGGAATCACACATCAAACGATTCCATTTACTCAGCCATTGAAATGTGGACAGCTGAAATTTATACCAAACGTTTTAAATTTTCAATAATGATATTATTAACTTTATCAATGCTAAGAAGTATCTGTTTTTGCGGTGAGTAATGTATGTAATTTTAATCTCGTTAAATTCTGACTGTAAACTCACGGAACTGTGTATGCACTTTACATCATCTAGTTATGTTAGCAAATTATCAAAACAAAATTACAAACACAACACAGATACGAGTGTAATAAAAAAAAAAAAAAAAAAAAAAAAGGTAATTTACTATAAGAAATCTAGTTAACAAAACATCTTAAAATACAGACAAAACTCTTTTTCGGTGTTACACTAATTAATGAAAAAGATTGTACCTTTAATTTACTTGTTTTTTTGTGCACAAATTGCTTCTGTTCTTTATTTTTTTGTTCCTTTCTTTACAGTACTTTTTTTTTTTTATTAATTAGTCACAGATAATATTCCAATTTGATCTGGTTATTTTTTTTTATCTACATTAATTAAATTCTTTTGTTCTTTTTCCTTTAAGAATTGTTTCGTATTTTTCTTTCGTAGATTTTTTTCTTATATTTTTAAACTTACTGTACGTATAGGTACTTCTAAGGGCCTGTATTACAAGTAATTAACACCATATATTCTCTTGCTTCTTCACATTACTCAAAAAAATTTAATCAATTGCTTTCTTGTGATAAATAATTAATAGCTCTGATTTTAAAAACATTTATTCGAGTCTTCAATTCCTTATTTATATTGGTCCCTTCAGACTGCCGTTTAGAATTCTAATATATCTGATATTTAATGCGTCGTTTATTTTAGCATGCATATTTTATATTGTTCCTGACCGGTTTCGGCTTTTCCATCCATCGTCAGAGCAAATTCACCAAGTTCATTGTAGAGAATTCACTTCAACTTAATGTTTCTGTTACAGCTCACACTTATTGGTTGTATATCTGTGGGGGAGGTTTTAAGGTTGTGTTCATAACCTTATAACAACCTCTCCACACACATATATATACAACTATCAAGTGGGTGAGTGTAAGGGAAACATTAAGTTGAAGTGAATTCTCTACACGGACTTGGTGAATTTGCTTTGACGATGGATGAAAATCCGAAACCGGTCAGGAACAATATAAATATGCATTGTACGACGGATAAAATACCAGATGTTATCCAGCATTGCGGGCTTATCCCCACATATTCAACAATTCTAATATATATCTATGATTTTGAAATCTACTACACTTTGGGTTGAAGATAATGTATTTTCATTGAATAAGTGCTAAATGAGGAAGGTCGTACGTATATAGCATTTTGGGATATGTTTCCTGACAACCTTTAAATCTATGCTGGATAATTGTATTATTTTCCTAGATAAGACAGTATCATCCTCATCGATGATAATCAAATCAATTGATTTAAGATTTTACTGAATGTTTCATTACTTTCTGTAACTGTTGTTGAAGAGGAGGAGGAAGTATTGCCGATCATAGCAAATTTTCAATACTGAATTTTAATGAGGAATATGCGATTTCGGGAGTATCTCTTGTGTCCGAAAAAAGTGATTTAGAAATTTTAGAAATTTGTGTATATATATATATATCGTATATTTTGCAGTGTGAGGAACTTTCCACCATACCATTCCTCTCCTTCCTGCCCTCTTCTTCACCCCGTTCCTCTTATTCCTCTTATGTGAAAGGTTTCTCTTACTTCTTTTGTTCCGGTTTTCCTCCTGAGTCTTCGACCTTCTATCTCGGTTTCATATACATTCAATCACAAAAAAAAATGAGACGCTTAGTTTTTTTTTAGTTTTAGCAACAAACTATGTTTAATACAATTCGCTAGTTGAATAACATCTTCTAGTGTTAATTTTTTACACTAACTCTTTGATTTATGGATTGATGTAAAAAAATTAAAAATGAAAAAGAACGAAAAAAAAAAATTTAAAAAATCTTATATTATAAAATTTTGATAACGCTTTCCTAGTATTTGGAGGAAAGAAACGTTGTTCCACAGGCTGGCTGTGCATGAAAAGGCTCCAGGCGCTCATAAAGTTATAGATGTTGACGCGCCTTAAAATTAAATTTAAAAAAAAAAAAAGTATCTATTTTAATATTAAGGTATACTAAATATATTTGCTATAATTTTCAAATTTGAAGATATGCAAATCATTAATCGGAAGTAATTTTGCCGAACTGGTTTCTAAGTTATCTGTCAAAAATCCCTCAATTCGCGGAAGTGCCGCATTTTCTAAATAGATCTAACAGTTTTATGTGATTTTCTTAGAAAAACGTCGGCAAAGACAATTTTCTTTAAACTTTTTCTTTCAACTACACACATATTAAGAGCTATAACTTATAATATTTGAAACATTTCAGCGAGAAAACTCATTATAGGAAGGCTTCTGGGGGAAAAGAGTAGGTAATGTTTTTCTCCACAAAGTTCTACTTTAGTTTTATGATACCATTCCTTTATTTAAATAATATTAATTAGAATTAAATATGTTGCCAAAATTCCGAGTTTTGAAAAAAAAAAATCAGTTGACCGAAAATGATTTTTTTTTTTTAACAGTTTTTTACAGTTTTCTGCGATTCTTCTACATAAAAATACTGATTGATTACATTAAATTTGTTATAATTAATTATTAATACAGAGACCTAACATTTGTTTTGTAACTTTTAACCGGGGAAGTTCACTAAACGGGGTATAATGGAGTTGATGAGGAGAGAAATTGGGTTTGATTAATTAGACGAGATATGAAGACACTGTTATAATATTCTATAAGTTTACACAAACTGCATTGGACTTGTAATGATTTTATAGAATAAAGGATGAGAGTAATGTTATGACACGATGCGATGTATATGGTTGAATCTGATTGATTGGAAAAAATGTCTAGATCTCTTAATGGCTTATATACAGCTTCCCCACTCTAGCCTACTTAAGTGAGAGAGTACCAGAGAGAGTTTGTTTTCTCTCGGTCGGGCTTGGCTCTCTTTCTTGCCGTTACACGGGGGTACCCTGAAAAAAGTGGTTTTTATTAACTTAAGATTCTTAAGAATTGATATAACATTGAAGACCTTTATACATTCTAGTAAGAATTATTAATTTGAAGAAAATATATCATTCGTAGATAAGTGTGTAAATAATTGCAAAATAGTTTCAGTGTTTTATAGCAGATTAATTAAATATATGATCTAAATGTAATTTAATAAGTTTTAAATGATAGTATTACATTTTGATATTTATGGGAAAAGAGAGTAGTTTGATAATTTAAGAAAGGAGGTGCCACCAAAGAAAGAAATACATAATAAATTAGCAATTCTTCCTTAAAAAGGGCATCAAGAAGTGGAGAAAATATTGTTAGAAATCTTATTTAATGGAATATGAAAAAAATCTCAGAGGTTAGATTAAAGGAAGAAATAAATGAAAAAAAAGAGTATTCGTGTGTAGGGGGGTTTGGAAGATAAAACGTATAAGAGAGAAATTCTAAGCAGTAGAAGGTTAAGGTGTAAAAAAAAAAAAAAAAAAAAAAAGGCATGAATTCGATTGAAGTCCACTAAGCCGTATCTCCAGCTGTTTAAGAATGCATGGCTCTCTAGAGGAACCCAGAACTCCAAAAGCCTCTTTTCTATTTTATTCATACACTTTATCACACTGTCTTCTTTTCAAATGTTCCAGCGTCAAATTAAATCTTTTTTCCATTTAATCAAACATTTGTTGGATTTTATTTTTGTATTTTTTAAATATATTGAAAAATAAATGACGTCTACTGTTTTCTTTAGAATATTTCTTTGAATACTAGAGTCGCACCACCTTTTTGATTGGTTTTTCCTTCATGGTTAAATTCTTAAGTGATCTAATGGAGGTCAGAGGTCGCATTTATAATAAATTTTATATGATTTGACGATTATATATTTCATACAATAAGAGAAAAATAGTTCAGATATCGTTCATTCATGGTATCAGAGCATTCGATCGAGAAGTTTCCGATATAAGGACATTATTATTGTAGAGTATATTTCAAAAAATCGGTTTAATAAAAGCACTCACACGACTTAATGCATTTGATAATGGGGTAGGTATATAATGAAGTGGCAGATTTTCTTTTTTATACTTCAATATTTTCTATGTCCTAACATAAATTAAGATGGGGGACAAGTACATACCCAGGCAAGAAGAAGAAAAAAAAAATGTGATTACATTGGAGTCTAGAAGAGGACGTCTATAACTTTGAACGAATCCCCTATAGCATTTGAAAGGTTGACGCCACATAAAAATGACAGGATATCTGTGAAGTTTGCATTTCAAGTTTAACATTTTATTAGCATTTTTCCCAAAACTTTTGTCAGATGCGTTAATGATACGTAAATTAAATACTAAGTTTGAGAATCGTTTTGTTGCGATTCGACCGTTTATGAGATATTTTCTTACACACACTTTACTGACCATTCGCTAAAAAAAAATTTTTTCGTACTCAGCAAACTTCAAAACATGTACACCTATAGAAAACTCAATTTCAAAAAATTCATAACGATTTTTCACGATACCAGGGATAAGAAAAAGTAAAATTTTAAGATATTCCATTAATCGACAGTTCTAAATTAATCGCTGCTATTGAGTTCGAAGAGACCGAGAAGTCTTACACAGTTTCGGAATAATTAACAACCGTTGGTGGGTAATTATCGAATAATGTTTGTTCTTTAAATTTAAGGCGCATCAACATCTATGGTCAATGGCGCCCGGAGCCTTCTCAGTGCACTGCCGGCCTCAGGATAGTGTTCTCTTGTTACAGACAACACTGTCCATCACTGGACAGTGAGCTGTAGAGGCTCCTAGGAAGAAAACAATCTAAGGGTAGCACAGCTGGACCCGAACCCGGGACCTCCGCGTGGGGGGAGTCCAGTACGCTAACCACTTAGCTATTTCCTTCCCTCGTTTTTGAATAATGTTTTTAGATTTATACATTCCAAGAAGAAAGTCGGCATTGTGTTTGTAACTATTCTCAGAATAATATTGTTTATGCTCTTTTGTGGCAGTAGGCTGAGGAAGTAGATTTGAATCGGTTTGGTTGTTAAATTGAAGAGGAGACATTTGATTGATTTTTTCTAATCAATTTTATTAAATAACGATGAGTGAATTTTTATTTCCAACTATAACAATGACCTATATTTATGTTTAATTATAAATTAACAAGAATATAATGCTTATATGCAATGGCTTGATTTATGAACTTTATTATATGTTAGTTTGCAAAGTGATTAGAACATTTGTATTATGTATGTGACCTCTTTTCTGCCTTCAATCGATTTACATGGAATAAAGAAAGCGATAGAAAGACGAGGCATTTTACCATAATAATCAACTATGGTTTTATAGATAACTATAGTTATGAAAATAGTTGATGCATAATTTATAAGCGTTATTAATTTATATTGTTGGTTGTATAGATTTCATTTAATGTATACTATATGAAACAGCTTCACTACAATATGCTGCCTGTGATGCTTTTGTGATTAATAGATCTATAAATAAATGATCCATAAAAGACATTAAGCTTATATCTTTGTGAATAATCGTTTTGTTGCAAAAAAAAACAAGTTTTTAATCTTATCATTTTATACTGAAGCAGGGTTGTTTGCCATTGTTGCTTCCTGGATTTTTTAAGCTAGCCGCCTTTGCTGCCAATCCTTGACTCTTAGGCTGTTCTCTTTGTGATCCACTGTAATACTGATTCCGCTATCCTGATAAGAGACCGTACAAGCGTTTACATTACACTAGAAGTTTTAGCTCTTGCAATATTCCTTAAGCTGAATATAGGAACAAGAAGGCCGGATAATAGAAGTCTCTTCCGGGGTTCTACCTTCAATTCTTTTGTTGAATATGTGGATGGGTCCGCAAATGCTGGATAATATCTGGTACTTTATGCGTCATAGCATGTATATTCATTTTTTCCTGACCGGTTTCGAATTTTCATCCATCGTCAGAACAAATTCACCAAGTTCGTGTAGAGTGTTCACTTCGACGCAATTATTCACCATTGGTGGTTTGTTGGTTGTATATATGTGAGCAATAGGTGTTCTTTAAATCTGTCTTTGAGGCATCTTCCAGTTTGGCCTACGTATGTGCAATAGATTCGGGACACATAGTGCCCACATATATATATAACCAACAAGTGTGAGTATAACAGAAACATTGCGCCGAAGTGAACTTTCTACACGAACTTGGTGAATTTGCTCTGTCGATAGATGAAAATCCGAAACCGGTCAGGGAATAAATATGAATATGCATGCTACGACGGATAAAGTACAGATTTCATTCTTTAGATGATGGTTATGTTTTTTTAGTTACTAAATATCCAGTAAAGATAGGCCGTTGTCAGAAAATTTCTTTCAGACGATCTTTAGACCACTTTTTTAATTATGGAAACTATTTCTTGAGATAAAAATAGATAGAATTTAATAATTTCTTTTAAATTATTCCATATTCCTAAATCCTTAAAATACCTATATTTATATAAAAATATTTTATAGATATTTTGAAATATTGGAAAAACATACGATGCGGCTAGCATAAATTTTACCAGTTATCAAATGGACCGTAGCTTATTTGAGTTTGACACCCCTGCTCTTGATTATAGCAACGTTATTAATTAATAGATTAATCCATGATTGCTTTATCCTAATTAGTATGGTCTAATCAGTTATATGAAGCATTATTGTGTTTATTAATTATAATATTCTATACATTTTCATATCGTTATTTGTGTATACCTCGTGTTTGAAGGGTGTTTAGTGTAAGAAATAAAATTAGTGGCGACTCTAACTTCTTAGAAATATTTAATCAGTGTTTGTTAATTATTACAAAATCTCTGAGATCTTCGGTTTGAGAGACTGCGTCAGTGGTTTGGTGTAATAATCAGTGGCTTATACCAAATATGGTTGGGTATACTGATGATAGTATGGTTGATGGTGGTTCGATTATAGTGATGCGGTCTCAACCCCCAAACATCTCAATGTTTTGCATGACAATAGGCGGATAAGATAGAACATGTTAATTATTTCAATATGCGCAATTTGGGTCCGGACATCTTTTGCATCTAGAGTGCCTGTAACAAATGCTATTAATATTATGCAAACAAAACAAAGTGTATCAAAAAATGACGGTTGGATTTTTACTTTCTGTTTTAATGCTGGTTAGAGGATGTATTGTTGGACGTTTCATCCAAAAATTTACGTTTCAAAGGATCTCACTAGGAAAAAGTGGATTTTTTGGGAAATGATTTGCGTGTCTTAGTTGTTTGTGTATGCGATCAAAAACGATTATAGGTCAAAAACGAATAATCGTAGAAAGGTCAAACTTGACCTTTCCGTTGAGTATCACCGTAGGATCCTGACAGGAAGTTATCAGTCAAAACCTCAAGTTTCTTTTTACAGAATAGATTTCATTTTTTGAGTTTGTTGTTGCGGTTTTTCTAAAACCTACAAATACCAAGAGCTACACATTTTATTGGAATTATTTTTATGAGAAAATTTATTTAAGGAAGTGTTGTGGGGGAGGTTAGGCTTCCATCTAAAGTGCCATTTTAGTATATTATACGATTCTATCGTCTATATAACATATAAAGAATTTAATATTTACCAAAATTCGGAGTTTGAAGGATATCAGTTGATTGAATATGCGATTTTTCTGATTAATTGTTTCAGTCCTATCACAGTATTTGAATTTTTTTTTTTTTTTAAACCACCATTTTAAGAGGGTTTTGTAGGCGGGAAAAGGTTATTGCTTTCCTCAAAAGAAACTTTTTAACAAGTTTAGATTCTCTCATTGATATTACATTCAATATAATTAAATATCTAATAGTAATTATAACTTGAAGAAAATTATGTCAATTATAATAATTGTATAAATTACAATATGACAAAGTCAAATGAGTCTTTCACATCAGATTTTTGTATATTTTACAGTTCCTGTATCATTATATTATTAAGTATGTTATTAAATTCCAAATTTGAAGAAAATCAGCACATTATTGAATGGAATTTTCTCTTCTTCACAATTTTCTCGAAAATGGCTTGCAACGTTTTTTCTGTAAACATCGATATTATTCGTCAATTAGAAGGGCCCATATTGATACCCCAACGAAAAAGTTACACATGCCGCGTCTGAACAACAGATCCCAGATCTGTCTAAGATTCACATTGCATGTCCGAACAAATCAGACAATGATCTAAGGGAAAACTGACTAATCTGTTCCACATTTATCGACCAAAAAATCCTGATAAACTTAATCTTCTCAAAACCCAAGCAATCTTTTATCAGTTTTCTCTTTTGAATCTTTCATCAAGCAACAAAGAGTTGTCTTATTAAACCACAATACCAAGAAAGGGATCTCAAATCTAACCAGATTCGTGAAAGATTCAACAATATCGTGCTATTAGCCCAGTCTGAATCTCCAATCAGACTGACGGATATAGAGATGAACCCACAGAGCTCGTATATAGAGATGAATGCTGTGAAGCTGTCCGAAAACATACCGCAGCAGGCTTCCTATCCCTCGAAGTGGAGAGAGTGGAAACCTAATTTGTTCAACTTATTTACCTCCTCAGTCCACAAGTTTTATGTTTCATTTTTGGCTGGCAATTTTTTTGCCGCAAAAAAAAAAATTACTCATGCCGCGTCTGAACAAAAGACCCCAAATTTGCCTAAGATTCACATTGCATGTCCGAACAAATCAGACAATGATCTAAGGGAAAACTGACTAATCTCTTCCACATTTACCGACCAAAAAGTCCTGATAAACTTAAACTTTCCAAAGCCCAAGCAATCTATCATGAAATGAATTGGTGAATTTGTGTCCCAACAGAGTCCCAAATCTGACCAGGTCTGTGAAAGATTCAACAACATCTCGCTATTAGCATAGTCTGGATCTTCAGTCACACTTTTTTTTTTGTTATTGAAAAAGGCACACTGGGTGGACGGTTCCTGGGCTCTCGCGCATACCCGCCCGTATAGGAGCCCCTCACCTAAATGGTGCCCCTAACGCTTGACGCCCCAAAACAATGGAAATCCTAAAATACAAATCCCCCCTGTACTCGATATTCCTGGGGGGACAAAGAACCTAACCTATCCCTAATCTATCTTCTATTCATTCCAATACCGTTAAAATTTATATACATCCTTGTACACTAAGCTCGTTCATTCAACCATGCACACTCTTACCCCCTCAGTACTCAATATTCCTGGGGGTAACGAGAAAACCATACATCTAACCTTACAAACTAGTCTAAAACTAACGGTCATAACCAGCCAGAACACCGCTAGCCTGAACTTGCACGCAAAAATTACTTTCATTCCAACATGCAAACTACCTACCCCTAGCCCCTATCGCCCCATTTCATTCTCCTTTTAAAAGCTTCTTCCGCAAAACGCCTAACACCTCTGTACGCGGCACCATTTTCGAGCAGCAGAGACAGACTATTTTCTCCAAAGCAACGTGGAACCCAACACCTCTCTCTGCAAGCGCTGATGCAAATCAGAGAAGACATATGGCAATCTAACAACACATGCTCCTCCTGTCCACACCTACAACTCCCATTCCCCACCAGACCCATCCTTGCCCATTTACCATTCAACTGTCCATGCCCCGTCACCAACCGTGAAACCGCATATGACAATTCGTCGGAAATAATTCTACACCCCGACTTCACCTCCGGCAAAAACGAGAACGATGTCCGCCCCTTGGTAGAACTCCTCCACCTTTCGTCCACTCCTGCAATAATAACATATTCAGATCTCGATAAGCTACGTAATCTTTACTCAGACTGAAAGGGGACAACCCACTGAGCTTGTATATAAAGTTGAATGCTGTGAAGCAGTCCATACCTGGATGCTGTCCGAAAACACGCCAGCCCAGCAGCTGGCTTCCGATCTTTGAAGTGGAGAGAGTGGGAACCTAATTTGTTCAACGTATCTACCTCCTCATTCCGCGAGTTTTGTTTCATGCACTTGGTTTAACCACCTACATGTTTTCATTGATACATTTTTCGGGAATCTTCCATGGACGATCGATTTTGGATTTTTTTAATAAACTACACATTTAAAGGTGCAACGATTACTGATTCCAACGCCTGCGTATACAGTATTGAGAGCAGTAAAATATTTAGCAAACATTTCAGCCTCTAAGAAACATTTTTTTATTAGTACCATAAGTACGGCTATAAGAGAAAGTAGTGTGAGAGTTTTCACTTCAGATATTTTTTTGATAATAACAAAAAAAAAGTTGTAGATAATTGATAAAAAATGAAAAAGAGGAATCTAATAAATAATTGAGATGTAGTCTCACTAAATGTATCATCAGTGCAATCAATGTTACATAGTAGAGATTTCATTTCGTTAAATTGTAAAAAGAGGCATTGGTTTTAGCTTTGTACTTCTTCAGAAACATTCCCTCTCTCTCTCTCTCCTAAACGGTAGGAACAAAAACTTGTGATCGTTAAATTGAAGAGGAAACATAAAGACTGGCTTTGTTAGGTCTTTCTTTTTTTTTGTATCATTCCTTTTTAATAAAAACTGAGCTAGAATTATTTTTGTTTCATTTTCTCATTGTATGAAACAAGTGTAGAAATACGATCAGTTAGAGTAGGTAGATCGGGGTCAAGTGAATAACCTAAAAAAAAAAAAAAAAAAAAAATTTTTCAGTATTGTATTTTGTTTTTATTCTACTTTGATATTATTTCTTTCTCTTACTGCTTGGAAAGGCTCGTTAAGACCAAAGCTTCTCAAAGTGGGGACCGTAAGGTGTCAGTTGGGGGCTGCCGCGAACAGACGAAAGAAAATATCCGATTTGAAACACTCATACAACTTTCTCTTACTCTTTCAATGTTGTATTGTGTGGATGTGAGTTTGATGTTGTAGTGTGGGGCGAGCGTTATTGAAAGGGCGTATGTGTGTGTAGAGTTTTAGAGAAGAGAGATGTTTAAGAATTAGAGAATAGAAAAACCATTAGTTTAAAAAAAAAAAACCTAAGGCGCAGCAGCCCATGAAAGGCCAAGGCTTGCCAGACGGCGATTTGAATTGGGGGGCGTGCGGTAAGCACGCCGCAGTTCCAACGCCGTTTAGTTCCGGCCTTCGCAACGTAGGGCGCTACTAACTGTAGCTTCCACTTTTTATCACACCTGAGGTGTCAACATCGATTTTGTTCTCACAGGAATCGAACCATGAATTCTCGCACGAAAGGCGAGTGCGCTAGCCACTAGACCAACGCGTGAGGACACTAGTTTAAAATAAATATAATAATCTATAAATGAATTTAAATACTTCATAATTATTAGGTAACAATTAGCACAAAAACCCTAGTACTTAAATATACTAGATTCAGTACTATGTAGCTAGATTGATTTTAATCACAAATGTCAGGATTGGTTTTAACACTTCTTGGCACATTGACTGTTGTAAGACGAATGATTGTCCCTTTTTCGGGGACCGTTTGTATTCCTGTTGTTGTAAGTTTCACTTCTACACTCTTCCTAATTTACTTATTAGAGTTTTTTGTTTTTGGTAGAATAAACTTACTAGTTTCACTAAGCAAGCGATCAGCTGGAAGTAGTCAATTATCGTACATTAAATTTAAATTGGTTATGTATTGGTTTTTGTTCATTGACAAAATGTGATGACGACCGGTTTCCCTTGTCGAAGGCTCGAAAAAAAAAATGAAATATGTAAAATGAAAACCTGGATATTTTCATCAGTATCCCATAAACAATATTAATTCGGCTAGTCCTCGATATTCAACAAAATTTAATAAGATTGTTCGGTATTTAATATAAATTTAAATTTGCCTCCAACGGCGTACAATAACTTTATTTTGGAGCGGGGTATTGTACTACTTTGATAATAATTTACTAATTTATTAGGCTGTGTTCTAAGAGTAGACCTATGCATTTTGTCCTCTCTCAGACAGTTGCCATTTTAAGCTCGGAGGAGCAAGTCGTTATGCAACACTCCCTTGAATAAGTCGCAGTGTAATACCTATATAATTTATGCCACAGTTTGGTTGCCCTTAATTATGAAAACCCAAGTTTGTTACTTCTAGTTTTTCTGGGTAGTTTTAATAAACTGGTCCTTTTGTCGACTTGTCGGTTCTCTCGGTCCTGCATAGGTTGTTGTGAAATCACATGGTTGTTACTTCCGGTTAGTTTCCTGCCGCGCAGCTTCTGGAAGCCAATTTAATTATTATCTACAACCATCAGCCAAGCAGCAGTGTATGGATCAAGACTCAAGAGTTACAGGCACATAAGATTTTTTTCCTTATTCCTATTTCTCTTATCCCCTTGTCCCCGATATGGGCTAAGGACACATGGGTCTTCCAGCACTGGTAACCAGGATTCTGCGTTTTAAGGAAAAGCGCCATTCCTTTGGCTGTTGAAAGTGATAATAAATAATATTTGCTACCCATTTTAAATTGAATTTGTATATTCATTTTTTCCCCATATAATTAAAAAAAATTTAATCTCCCATTTTGCTCACCCAATTATATTATGTACAGTCCACTCAATATTTTCTCTCTCTTCAATTTATATTTTTGCTGTTTTCTATTAATTAGAGCCCAAACCGAGGTATCTCACCTCGGTTTATATTATTAATTATCTTTCCTGTATTTACTGTACAGAGCCTACCCAGAGGTTGAGATAAAAAAAGGTGTAAAAAGTGATCACTTTTATTTTTTATTTTCATTATTTTAAGATCATTATTTTTAGATCATTATTAAGACGAAATTATATTATGTCTTATTTGATAATCTAAGAACTGAGATTCATTTATTTAATATTATTAAATTTCTGTATTTACATATGTATTTTAATTAGGAGTATAAATATATGTTACCGAGTAGATATTATTACATTCACTTCTTGGAATAGAATGATGATTAAATTTGTATTGTAAGTTAATTTCCCTCATGTAGTAATTGGAGTAGAAATGGGCCAATTTGTGAAAACATATTGAAACACTGTGTTAACGATCAGTGGAAGTAATTTTGCTAGTCTTTACTTATACCTTACTGTTACTACAAATAGAAGAGAAATACTATCAAGACCTGTAAATATCATAATGATATTGAATTCTCTATATAATATCTTCTCAGAAAAAAAAATGCCTCTTACTTCAAAATTTCTCTTTCTTTTAGTAGACAAATTTTTTAATTAAAGTTCTAAATTCAAATAATTTCTGATGAAAGAATTTTGCAATCAAGGTTTTTATTTTATTTTCATTTTTTTCTACGCCATGACTTCGGCTATTCAGCCATTCTACGTCGCGCGGCCCAATATAAAAAGACTGTGCGGGCAACTGATGATATTCTTCGTTTAGTTGGATTTCCAGGGGGGAGTACGTGAGAACAATCTCGGACGCGAATCACTTTATCCCCCCCAAAATCAAGAAGTCCTTATTATAATTATGTTTAATGTTATGCCAAGATGTTTTTAACAATTAATTAAAGATGATAAATTTAACTTTTGTGAATTTACTATTATTTATGAACCTTTTGTACACATCTCCACTTCTCAATTATGATGTAATCCACCCATTCCACCAAACCCATTCCTTCCCCATTTTTTTTTTTTTTAGAATTAATTATAATTTATTCGCCCCTAGGGATTTCAAAATATCGAATTACCTACATTAAAAAGCTCATAAATATTTAATTATTTTCTAGGACAAGTTTTTGAAGGAAAGATAACTTCTAAAAGGTCCTGCAGATAATTAGATTATACCTTTAATCTCTCCAGCTGCTGTTCTTCGTCCTTATCCCCCCCCCCTCCATCGCTATAAATTCATTTGGATTTTTAATGTAACGATTTACTTTCACACTGTTCACGCTTGCCCTTAACATAATTAACTAATAGAATAGCAATTATAACTATTAAATTTCTCATTTTTTTTTTTTTTAAATGTTCTTTCCATAATTTATTTATTTCAAAATAAATTTTATTCTTAGAACTTCCGCATTGCTTTGTGTATGGAATTTAACGTGAATTTTCATATTCGGTTTTTGTTCCATTTTCTTGATGTTATTTACTCAATTTTTAGAAGAAATTTCACTTTTTTTTTGCAACTAAATAAGGGGAAATGCAAATTGTTTAAATAATTGTTGCGGTTGGTTCCGCAGAGCTGGAAAGCACCAGCTTTATTTTCCATGATAGTCTGCTTCTATTTGTGGTCGTCATCTTTTGGTAGTTTGGAGGATGACCCAAAAGAAGCACGCTATCACGGAAAATATCTCTTGATTATTTCAAATAAATTTACTCTAATCTTATCTGAGATTGTTGATTTAGAATGCCGTCCAAATTGTGAGAACATATAATCGATCAATTATTGACGCTGTTGGAACTGTTGTTCGAAAAAAGAATTGAAAAACAAATGAAGATTTTTTTTTAAAAGCATCTTATATTCATGAAGCATCTAAAGACCATATCAATCATATTTGGGATTGTGAGATTTATATTCTGGGCTTTTGTTATGGTTTTAGTTTTATAAAATGTATATAACATTTTATCAATATGTCGTCCACATAAAATGCCAGATGTTGTGTAGTCAACCTATTATGAATGTGCCACCGGTATTGGTTTTAATGGCCCGCGATTGCCCTTTTTTAAACAAAACATTAAAAAGCACGCTCAAAAGCGGAACACCTTATCTCAGACCTGCACCTACTCTGAAACCATTTAGACCGGGCGTTTGGTACTCGTGTTATGGCCACGTCTTAACCAACAAGCCATACCAATTTACTCGGTATTCCAAGCTATGTTAAATCGGTTAGCGCTTTATTTTTTCTATTTACACTGTCATATGCTTGTATCTAATGTACAAATAAGTAGGGTAGATCTACATTATGTTCTCTAGGATCTATCTATAATAAGAGCAGCGCTATTTCTCTTTAAATTTTTGCAATCAAGCTCTATTTCCTTTCTTGTAAATTGGACACAAGATTGCTTGCAACAATCGCCCGCCAAAATTTTATTTTATTCATTTATTTATTTTTTTTAATTTAAGGCGCGTCAACATTAGGTCATTGGCACCTGGAGCCTTCTCAGTCCACTGCAGGCCTCTGGACAGTGTTCTCTCGTTACAGACAACATTGTCCATCACCGGACAGTGAGCTGTAGAGGCTCCTAGAAAGAGAAAATTTAAGTGTAGCACAGCTGGACTCAAACTGGACGCCTTCGCGTGGAAGTCCAGTGCGCGCTTCACTGAGCTGATTCCGTCCCTCAACCAGTAGAATTTTATTATTTATATTATTAATGCATGTTAATATACAACTGTGCGGTGCATGTTGAAAATAAATTCCTTGGCTACAGCACTGGAAATTTAAAAAAAATTGTTTCTTCATAACGTTGGGAAGATTAGGCATAGGATAGAACGAACTTACAAGTTTGTTATAAAAGAAAATGGCTTTCAAGATTACTTACGAAGAAGATTTTCTTGCCATAAAAATGTCATTTATCTTCAATAAAAATTATTACTATTTTCATAAAATTACTTATATTTGAGAGAGCGAGATATTAAAGAACGACGTTTATGCTTCTGTGGGTGATGATCTGCTATTAGCAGTCTCATATACAAAACATTGGCGTGGAAGGGATTTATTTGCATGGGACTTAAGAGTCGGTTGGGATTAATGAAAACATTTGTGGGGGCCCTTTAGTGTATTTAAATGGTTAATGAAGAACAGTTCATATGCGAAACATAAGTTGCTAAACAACGTAATTTCTTTTATATACAATTATCTTTGATAAAAGTGCAAAATAAGTCAATGAGTTTGGATTTTGATATAATAAAATTGTTTACTTTAAATCATTCATGAAAATTAAATGAATGGTAAATATTTTAAAATAAATTTCATTATATTATATTATAAGGAGAATGTTATGATATTTGTTGTAAACTAAATATTGTGGGTTATATAAAACAAAGAGACAAGGAAAACCGCCAACTACAAAGGATATAGAAGTGTGCTGCTGGAACACGTATATATTTCAGATAGGCTGCCGGTACTGTTTACCAACTATTTCCTTTAGGAATGTTGTTGCTATTATTCTATTATGTTTATAAGTTTTGTTTTATAAATTAAATTAATTAAACAATTTATTGGTAGAAAATGGAATATTTTATCTTGCAGTTTCAAATATTGATTATTTTTTCAAACTTTTTCAAGTTCTTTTTATTTATTTATTTATTTATTTATTATTTTTATAGTAACAAACAGCTGACATCCACAAACGTTAGTTGGATCCACAGTCGTACAATTACAAGAAACGTAAAATAATAATAAAAAAAATCACCAAAAATTACTAATGCCCATAAATGTTCCTTAAATGTCGTTTAAATATTCTCATGAAATCAATATTCATTTTTTTAATCGGAACAATAAGGTTCTACTATCTACAAATTTGTGACACCATGCTCCTGGAGAGTGCTGGTCTTCACAATACACTTGACATTCCCTCATCACCATCATCATCATCACAATTCGTGGCGCAACAACCACGTGGGGTCAAGGCCTCCTGCAGCAAAGTCCGCCAAACATCTCGGTCTGTCGCTGCCGCCCTCCAGTCTTGTATACCTAGCAGGAATTACACATCCGCCTCCACACCATCTAACCAGCGCAATTTCGGGCATACCCCACGGCTTGTAGAGTGAATAATCTCTTCTAGGAGCTTCCTTGGTATGAAGTTATCGCTCACTTTAGATACATGACCCGCCCATCTCAGTCTGCCAATCTTTATAAATCGTAAGATGTCACAATCTCCGTACATATCCATCACCTCCGCGTCAGTTCTTATGCGCCAAGACGAGTTTGCCGGATTAAAAAGCTGCTCCGGAAAATCCACCTTAATATTTTTCTTTCCATTCGAGGTAATTGGGATTCTTGGATTTTGGATAACGTCCAGCATTCAGGTCTGTAGGTAAGCAAAGGTCTGATCAATGTCTTGTAGAGACGCAGTTTAACATCCTCAGTAATCTTGAAAGTACCTGATTCTAGACAATTACTACTGTCCACCAAACCTTTGGGTAACCTTGTAGTGAAAAATAAGGGAGGGAACTGCCTTGGTCATCCTGTAAGTTAGAGATTCAAACGCCTGCTCATCAGATCATTGTAATCTGTGTCCATAGTTTGTTTAATGATTATTGTGTGCAATTAAACCTTCTCTAGAGTCAAATCTTTATTTTTTGCCATTACAATACAATCTTTTCGAATCACAGGTTCAAATTCCTGTTCTATATTTTGGAATTTGATTGTGGTATATATAGAGATTTTTTTTTTTTAAGATTTTGTGTTACGGAATAGTGCACTGAAATCTTGAAAGAATTGTTATGCCCCTGTATGCTCTCAGTGAGCTGCAGGCATACGAGCAGTATGCTCAGTTACTGACTACACGGCAGCTAACTGTCCAGGCTCTTGGAAAAGAAAATCTATGACAGCTCGGCAGGACTCGGAGGTATTCATGTATAAACCCAGTCTTCTGTCAGAATATTCCCAGCTAACATATGATGCTGGTAGAATTTGGAATATTAAAATTTTAATCCTAAGCATTAAATGTTAAATTTACTCTTTACTATGGGAAGGGATTAGCTCAGTGGTCCCTGGGAAATCCCCGAGTTTGTATCCATCAGTGTTGCCACTGTGTAGTTGGAGAAAACACTGCTCGGGAATGCTCGGGGGCACAATAGATCTTTCAGGTGACAGTGCTTAACCCCTTAAAAAAAAAAAGATCAGAATTTAGATATACCAATTAATAAAATATTTCCTAATATATATTTAATCAATAAAAACACACCACTAAAAGGTGCTTTACTGGTTATCTAAACAAAACCAAAAAAAAATGAACGGAAGTACTTTGAGGTTAGGAAAATGGTAATAATTCTGGAATGATTCCAAATTGCTTTAATTTCAATTCACAATATTCAAATTTCTTGTTCACACAGACAAATTTTTTTTATAAAACTTCTATTTATATTGTATAATAATTTGAACAGAATTGAACGGACGTATCTCCAATATGAGTAAAGTAAGTTTATCTTGGTAAATATCTCAAGTAAATGAACAAAAGTTGTCTCCCGGTTTTAGTACTAACATTAGGTGGAAGCATGAAATCTAAAGATACAATCCAGGTTTATTACTAAAAAAATTTTTCTGTAAGAGTACAATTTAATCGTCAACTTTTAATTAAAATTACGTAATTTACAAACGTTTGGTGGGGTTTTCCATTAAAAAAGAAGATGGTAGGGGTTATAGATATATTCCTGACTGGAGTAACTCTCACCTAATCAAACAAAACATATGGCATTTAAATTTAAACAAGACTCACATATATTTCTCCACCCTTAAAAGGAATTTTGCCAGAAAAAATATTTTATCCGTCGTAGCATGCATATTCCATTTGTTGCTGACCGGTTTCGGATTTTCATCTATCGTCAGAGCAATTCACCAAGTTTCTTATCACACCCCACTCCCCAAATAAACATGACTTGATAAAACACTGTGCATACTTAACAACACTTTTTTTTTTTTTTTTTTCTTTGGCTGCAGAGACCATAGCCATGAGATATTGAGCCATAATCCAATGTCAGAAACGAAATCTGATTGAGGAACAACTTTATAAAATTTCCTTACTAATCATAGATTGACTTGATGAATGAAAAAACAACCTATTGATAAATTAAATGTGGTGATTGAAACATTGAATGAGTTCTCTATTCTTGCTTAAAATCTATATACAATATTTACATCTACTTACACAACATTCACTCTCTCGTTCACACTAGTACCGGGGGTGCCAATTCCGGTTCAGTCCCACCCCGACTTGAAAACAATGGCTCCCGATTATTTACAATATTTACAAAGTGCAAGAAGATGGCCACAACGGCCAGAAGTTGCCCCCTTTGACCGGCATTGATCCTTCTACACTTCATTCACACTCACGTATATCCATCAAATTACAAGTAAACTAAAAAAAAAAACTATTAAAATTTAGATATAAAGTATTCTTCAAAACATGCTATTTATTATAGACTATTCTCTAATGTATAATCATAATTTATAATAATTCCATTGTCATTAAATACACACACACATATAGTAACATAACCTTATAACCTCCCGCAAATAAATACAACCAACAACAAGTGTCGAGTGCAAAACAGAAACATTACGTTGAAGTGAACTCTATACACGAATTTGGTGAATTTGCTCTGACAATGGAAGAAAAATCCGAAACCGGTCAGGAACAAATGAATATGCATGCTATGACGGATAAAATACCAGATAACATAATCTTATAACCTCCCGCACATATATTCATACAATCAACAAAACCAACAAGTGTCGAGTGTATAAACAGAAACATTACGTTGAAGTGAACTCTATATACGAATTTGGTGAATTCCCTATGACTATGGTTGAAAATCCGAAAACAATCAGAAACCAAATGAATATGCATGCTACAACGGATAAAATACCAGATAACATAACCTTATAAATTCTCGCACATACATACAATCAACAAAACTAACAAGTGTCGAGTGCAAAACCGGAACATTACGTTGAAGTGAGCTCTATACACGAATTTGGTGAATTAGCTCTGAGAATGGATGAAAAATCCGAAACCGGTTAGGAACAAATGGAATATCCATACTGTTAGGTCGCGGCACCTTTGAGAGATCAACTTTGGCTCGCTATTTCTAAATTGTTACTTCATCGCCCTCATATTTCCCACGCCTTCCCGCCTTTTACCTCCCACGCCTCTCTCTCTTGGTGGTGGGATTGTCGGCGCTTTTTATCTCTCCTGGTTCGCGCCTACCTTTATTTTCCCACACTCTTAAAATATTCTCTTTCTATAAAAATTTCTTCACTTACCTTCTATCTCTCGCCAACACAACTTCGTAGTTACCGCTTCTTTAGTGAGTGAAAATATTGTGAGTTCGCCTTTACATTTATTCGCCTTATTCGCGCCTTTCGACTTCAAATTAATATTCATTATCTCCTTGATACGAGACACAAGACTCGTCTTTCCTCGCCATCATCTTCAGAATCACCCA
Source organism: Triatoma infestans (assembly GCA_011037195.1). Lineage (NCBI taxonomy): Eukaryota > Metazoa > Arthropoda > Insecta > Hemiptera > Reduviidae > Triatoma > Triatoma infestans. The sequence goes on from JAAEAF010014303.1 coordinate 53,225, forward strand.
CCTTCCGCGCCTTGGCTGTTGCAACACCATCAGCCGCTTCAACAGTAGACGTCATCCGCTTCTAAAGGAGCATTCCAATCCCTTTCCGCTCACCTGAGTTCCTTTCTTTCGTCACCCACGCACCCACATACACACACTTACGCCACCTCTTCCTTTCTCAGTCCGCCCTTCGCCTCATCAACCCTTCTTCGATTCATCACTCACCGTCACCAAAGGCTAAGCCTCGTTTCATTGTGACATTATTATTCATTTTTTTTTTTGTGTTTTTCCCCGCTACTCGGCCATCTTGCCTTGGGTGTCTGCCGCGCAGACACATACTACGACAGATAAAATATCAGATGTTATCCAGCATTGCGGAACCAACCCACATATTCCACAAATGTTTCAAATAATAGTGATATGAACCAATGCTTCAGCCTTACAAATTTGTTTTTCTTTATTGCGTGTTTTTTAGTAATTAAAAAATAACATTTTCTTGTTAGACAAATATAGGCATAACTCTACGTTTCTGCTGCAATTGCTTGCCATTTTAAAGCTTATAAATAGTATCTTTGAATAATTCTTTTAGATTGCCCCCTCCCCCGTCCAGTGTTTTATTAAATTTATTCGTAATATTTTTCTTCAGTTTTTATTTAAAAAAGGAGCATCAAAAATCTCTTTGATGTTTTTTTTTTCATTTAATTTATTGTGGTAATTTTGAAGAATTTGTTTCTCCTCCGTCGTTGAAATAAAAAATTCTTATTTAAATTTATAAAAATAAAAGAAAATAAGATTTCCCTCTTGTACTTTTATTCAAATTTTTTGTGGTAATAGAATGGAAAAGGGGTAAATGCTAGAAACCATTTTGGAAGTGTTAAATTTGCCATGAAATTAATGCAGATTGACATGATAAAAATTTCAATTAAATTTTTTCTTTTTATTTTTTAGAATTTCTTACAATTTCAATAAAAATAAATATTGCTTAAATATATGCAAAGGTGATGTACGCTTTTTTTATTTATTTTATATATATATATATATAGTTATAAATTACAGTTTTCTGGTAGTTGAGAGGTTAGCGGAATAACAGCAAACCGAACACATAAACACATAGAAAGTGTTCACTTTGGCCCATTATATATTCCGGATAGAAATAAGTGTCTTCTTATACAATAGTGTTTCAAACCTTGGCTGTAATATAGATCCCCCGGGTTTTGCTCCCAACAACAGTGTACCGCTTGCTTTGCACACTTGCCCATACCATCTCTCACACTCACTCACCCTCATACCCCTTTTGCTACACATTTTATTATAATATAGCCCAGCCGGTCTGTACCCGAGCTTTTCTGTGTTTCATTCCTACGGTTCCTTTTTACTATATCCTGTTTCTATACATTTCTTTTCCTCCCTCCCTTTCTACTCACTTAGTCCTCCTGGGAAATTGGCTGTTCCATGATATCCTCTTACCCATCTATCTGTAACCCTTTCTAGCCACCCAAAACAGCCAACACACACACAGTTTAGGAAATAAAATAAAAAAAAAAGAAAAGGATTTCCTTATACATTACTTTTCTATAACGACTATTCTCTTAGGTTGAGCCTACATTTTTTGCTTACATTTTACACCTGACTTCATTACATTTAATTGTATGATAATACATCAATTTGTTATTCATCAAACATATTAATATCATAGCCACGATCTAATCACCTAATTAACATCTCTTTGAATTTAGACAGACATAATATTATTTACTGTATTTATTTATATTATACCGGTTGTCTTCAGAGTGAAATAAATTAAATCAAAACACCAAATCCGTCCATATTGGACATATATATACACCTCGTTCGAGGACTAAACGTATAATATATACCTGCACATTTACATAAACATATCGGACCTTCTAAGAGAGAATGACCTAAAATTTTCAAATAAAGTTACAGTCCCAGAAACTTTACCTACCTTTAGCCAGTGTTTACTAGAATCTTGGTGTTGATTCTCTAGACATGACTTTACACACATAAATCTTCGGCTCTACAGCCCGGGTCGGGCCTTGACCTCTAGCAACAACTTTCCCAACTCTTCACTGTCCATGGCCGCCAACCACCATCTAGGAACTCCCAACTTGGAAGCATCCTTGCCAATCTGATCCAACCACCTCGATTTCGGTCGACCAACTCTTCTTTTGCCTACTGGAATGTAATCCTTTATTGTCTTCGGTATTCTATCTTCGTTCATCCTTTGGACATGTCCCAACCATTGAAGTCTACGAATCCGGACCGCCCTTACAACATTCATATGTTTATACTTTTCATAAAGTTCCTAGTTATACCTTTTCCTCCAAACTCCATCCACTTGTACCGGCCCCATAGATCCGCCTTAAGATTTTTCTTTCAAATACAGCTAATTTCTGTTCGTCTGCTTTTTTAAGCGTCCAACATTCTGAGCCATACATTAATATGGGTCTTAGCAATGTCTTGTAGAGCAAGGCTTTTGTCCCTTGCGAGATCAATCTGGAGTTGAGGTGCCTAGATAACCCATAGTAGCTTCGACTAGCAGCCGCTATTCTCTTCTGTATGTCTTTTAGCAGTTATTTTATATATATACCAAGATATACGAAGCCTTCAACCTTCTCAAATTTGTAACTATCAATATGGATATGTGTACTATTCTTATTTTTGCCTACCACCATGTATTTAGTTTGATGCTCATTTATCATCAATCCCATTTTTTTGCACATGTTTCCAAAGCCTTAAAAGCGTGTTTAGGTCCAGCTTCTGATCTGTTAATAATATCGAAATCATCTGCATAAGCTAGAAGCTATACCTCTTTATTAAATACATGATTTTGCGTTTGTAATTTAGAGGCACGGATCGTTTTTTTCTAGAGCAATATTAAACAATAGGCATGCCAAAGCATCTCCTTGTTTAAGTCCATTCATTGTTTGAAGAGTATCCGACAGATATGATTGCACTCTAATCTGACATTTAGAGTTGGTCAATTTCTGTGGTATATTTAGTTCTTGAGACATGACTTTACTTTATTAAATATCTCTGACCCTCTGGATTTCCCAAGACAAGTTCTGATTTTTTTTCTATGGTTCAGAGTGCACTTATGGCAATCATGCAACTTTTTGGTGTATAATGCTATAGGTTGCCGGACTTAGGCAATAGATAGGGAATCTTGAAAACTACAGAATATTCTTTTTATCTTGCAGCTGGAATTTATGCAAGATTGGTCAAATTATACATGCTTATATCAGTTAATAAGTGCGTCAAAAATTAAATACTCCAAATTAGTCCAAGTACTAAATGGTATTTTTTGATTGGATAGGTTTTCTACAATTTTTAATTCCAGAAAAAGGAAAACACTTTTTAACAAAAACAATAAAACTTTAAAGACGAAACTTTAATTTTACATGAAATCAAAATGAGAATTTTCTAGAATTAGTAGGCTCTGCTGCCAATTTACCAGACAAATATTAATCTTTATGTATGTCTATATATTTTTTATTATTATTAAATTGAACTATAAATTTATTATTACATCATCTTTTGAACAGAGTGCGTTCTATATTTAGTGCTGAACACTAATATCATTTGAACAGGTATTATACTATAATGCTTGCTACTAATGAAGCGATATTATCAAGTTTAGTTGTTTCGAAAATTAAGTTAGTTGTTCACGCTAATATTATAGTTGAGTTAACCACTTAAGAGGTCATTTAACTATATTCATTGGTACTTAACTGTGCTGTATATAATGTTATATAACTATACTAATACTATATATATATAGAATTAAATTTATAAGAAATTTTATTGTAAACAGAGATTTATCTTATTATGAAAGTAATTAATAATCCAAAATTAAGTTTTTAAGATGAAGACAAATGTTTACTATAATCGCATTCCTTTAATTAATATTTTACAAAATAAACTATTAACTTTTACATTAAATACTCTTATAATATTAAACTATTATTAATAAAATTAACAAATTGCAGATGAAATATAAAAAACAAAAGAGGTAATCGCAAAATTATTTTAAATATGTGGGGGGGAGTGGAGGGAGTTGTCGTCCAAACATCATTAAAAGTATTTGCATCTTATTCAATATATTCGCATCAACTCGTACTAATTAATCTAAATCTTTAATCACGATCTAAATTAATTTTACAAAAAATTTTTCTAGATTATCATTTAATAAGCAATTTTTTTATTAAGTTGTAATATATATGTATTATTATTATTGTCTGTGGGGAGGGACCAAGCCCTTTGCTATCCAAAGCCCTTCTGGGCCCCCCATATAGCTACCCCAAAGTTCGGAGCCTTCTCAGTGCACTGCTGGCCTCCGGACAGTGTTCTCTCGTTACAGACAACACTGTCCATCACCGGACAGTGAGCTGTAAGAGGCTCCTCGGAAGAAAAAATCTAAGGGCAGCAGCTGGACTCGAACCCGGGACCGCCGCATTGCTAGTCCAGCGCGCTACCACTGAGCTAATCCCTTCCCTAATATATATGTAAGTCTTACAATATAGAAGCATAGAGATCATCTGAGGCGGATATATCACAAAATTCAAAAATTTGTTTTTAATTTTTTTTTTTTTTTTTTACATTTCTGAGCGATTTGATTAAGAAAATACTTTCCATTGGTCCGTCAGTCCAAGGTCGGTCTGTTCAGGCAAGTAAGCTCAGAAACTGCTGGACGGACTTCACGCAGCTATTGGTTAAAAAAAAACAAAACAAAATCTGAAATGAAATACACGACTTTCACTAAATCCCAAACTCTATTAAATTTTCTGTTTCGGAGCACCGCAGCCATCATTGTGCCAACCCCGATTTTCTAGTAGGTCGCAATGTACAAAAGGTTTCGTACCGCAATTTGGTTAGGGTAAAGACAGACACGGCGGTTTTAACCAAAGCGTTTAACGAATTGGTGCCCGACTCGATATGTCATGGACTATATGACAATAGTGTAAAATATACACACCGGTGCCGAGCGTTTCGTTTCGTGCGGCGGTTTTAAAACAGCTTCGGTAGGTGATTAATGTAAGGAATCGAGTCGGTTTAACTTACCCGAAGTCACCTGAAGGGTGTTTTAACATGTTCAGATGGCTCTGTTCAGACACGGGCGTTTGTAGACTCATTTTGTTTAGAAAGGGCTGAAGAAAAATTTGATGCAGAAAAACTAATAAACTAAATAGAAAATCGCACGGCACTTTGGTATATGGTGAAAAAATATCCTTCTTTGTTAGCTTTTCTTGGCAAATTGTGTGTAACTCATCAAAAGTACCTTGCGACATCCTGGTGAAGTTAAAAAAAATTTTCATTGCCTCTTTGAACTTCAGCAAACAACGTATGAAAATACCCTTTTTTGAAACGCGTGAAGACCTAGTCTTATCTTTACCCTTATTGCTACGAAATCAAAAAGCAGGGGGGGGGGTTTCCTCATCCTCCTTCTTTTGACACAGTCTGCACAAGGGTTCCGAGTTTATTAGTTCCACCTTGTGGTTAACAGATGTTTCTTGAACCTACCATGACCCGTAAATACCCCCGTCACAAGAGAAAATTGGTTCCTACTTAGGCTAAGGGCCACTTTGGTCCTCCCTTTGATAGTCATGCTTGATTCAGAGCCAGTCTCCAATAGCTGCCCAGACAAGGTCACAGGTTTTCCCCAGGATAGACTCTGAACCATAAAAATTCGGAGTTAAAAAAAACTCTATTATCAAATGTAAATAGATATTTGAATAAATAAATATTGGAAAAATTTAATTCCTATTTAAAAATCGAGCACGTTTATATTATTTACAAATTTCGTAAAAGAAATTTGCAAAACTTTTTTTTCATTCTCATATACCTAAGTAAGTTTATCGAAAATTTGACATAATAGCAATATATACCCTGTTCTTACAGCATCAAGAGAATATAAAGAAGTTAATTTCAAAGATGCTCGTAAGAAAAAAAACTGTGATAATAAGATTTTCTTTGGCTTATTTTAACATATCTTTCATCTTTGCCTTCTTAATAAATTATTTACCACCTTATTTATGTAAGGTTCACAAAAATTGTTTTTAGGAATTATATTTTTAAAAATAAAACTCTATTGCAATTTTGATAAAATTAACTTTCCAATCTAAAAATTCAGATTATTTTCTCAGATTATGTTGATTTATTACATTGCCTTATATTTTTGAAAATATGAAAATAAATTGTGAGTGTTTTGGCTGTCCTTTCTTCTGCTCTGAGATTGTCGTATATAAAATGTCACAAATTAACAGAGGTAGAATTTTTTTTTTTTTTTTTTTTTATAAATTTAATATAAAATATAATAAAGTTTAGGGAATTTCATTAAGTTTTAGCAAAGAGGACTTTAAATAAAGTGTGTATATAATAAAGAATGGGAAGCTAGAAGACTGAATGGAGAACATTCTGGTCTGGTGGATGATAATGCCGAGTGATTAATGAACTAAGTTCTTACTTAAAAAGATCCTCATTAAACTACTTAACTGTCTAATTAAAGTGTGCCTTTTCAACAATATCAACAGTCAAAATTCTTCTCTTATTAAGGTTGAATAATAATAATAATAATATTATGCATTGTCACCCACCAAATATATCAGATGTATAAAATAATTGTACTTGAATTCTACTTCTCTCTCACACTTTTTCTTTCTCTTTTTTTGCCTAATCTTAGCCTTACATAATCACTTTTTTTTTTCTTTTTTTAACTTTCTCAGATGTACGTATTTGTGGTGACCGTGAAAACAAAACATGTCCAAAACGAAAACTTGTAAGAAGCTCAAAATAGATTAGATACCGTTTAGTTTGTTCCGGTCTATTGCTGGTGATCTTTTCCAAATTAAGACTGCTTATGTAATGTGAAAAAATTGTTTATGGTTAATCGATCAGTTTCATTTTGTTTTGTGGTTCCAAGTTCCACCAGTTAGTTGTAATAATTTCCATTTGTTTTATTAGTCATTATTTTGTTTCAGTCAAATTGGAAAGGCAAATATAATTTTGGACCAACTTTTATATAGCCAGTCTGTCACAAGAACATTTATCGCTTTTTCATATATTATGTTTAACCTTTTTAAATAGTATCCTGTTTTTTCGGTAAGATTTTTGGATTAATTTGTAGTTAGTACTTTAGTTTTCAGCATGATTTTTATCGTATTTTATATTGGGGTATGTATTGGATATAGGCCAGTATAAATAATATTCTATGTGTGTGATATTGGAACACCATGATTTTGTAGTAGAATATTTTGAATGGGTTGGTCTGGAAGGTTAAGAAACTTTAGGCTTACTGAATGGTACACTGTATATATTAAGTGCAAAATTACAAACAACTGCAGGGACTTCACACTGTCATATTATTGAACGAGAGAATGGTAGAGTGACCAATTGACTGGCAGAGTGTAAAAGTACGGGGGAAATAATGATCCTTTCTTTAGAATTCAGCCTCTTATATATAGGCGGCTGTACTAATCCCCTCTCTTGAATTTCTGCTAGCAGTTCTTAAATGCGCTCCATAGTTTGTCCCCTTGACTTCAGCCCATTACAATATTGACGGATTAAGATATCATCTTAAGATGCTAAGGAGTCCGCAACATCTCTTTTCCATTTATTCCTGATTGTGCCTTCACGCATTCTAAATGCACTTTCTTCATATATCTTGTAATTATTTGAATTAAATTTCTCCCCAATTAGTTCAATCAATAATGTCGTATATGTATGAATTGTAGATAGCAAGAATTACGTTAGTATTGTCTGTCTTTATGCTGATGTGGTCATATAGATTCTGTTCGTGACTCATCTTCAAATTTCATAATTCATTGAATATTCGTTTTTTTTTTTTTTTTTTGTTTCACGTTTTTCTCGCTACACATATATTGATTGACTTGTTTAAAACATTTTTAGAAAAAAAGTTAAGATATTCCCATTTCTATTATTGTGTTTTCTGATTGTTTATTCTGTTTCAATCGATGACATATCAGTTTTCTACATTTCTAAATTTTCTAATTATTGCATCCATATAAGAAAGCCATTTTGTTGAAATACCACTTATCGAAGAAATCTAGATTATTAATAATTTTAATAATTTTTCAATTGTTGAATATGTGGATGGGTTCGCAATGCTGGATAACATCTGGTATATTATTCGTCGTAACATCCATATTTATTTTATTCCTGAACAGTTTCAAATTTTCATCCATCGACAGAGTAAAAAATCTATCCATTTCGTGTAGAGTGTTCACTTAAACACAATGTTTTCATTTCACGCGTCATTTGTTCGGAAGGTTATCAATTCTTTTAAAATGATGAAATCTTTTGTATAAGCTATTGTTTCATAGAAATCAAGAATACTTGAAAAATTCTAGATTGAATACTAATTATATTTTTCAAAAAATGTTTATTTATATTCAAAAATTTATTTCTATAAAAAATATCCAATTTAATTTTAAGTCTTTAACATGAATTCAACCTTTTTACCAACCTCTTGCAATTTTTTATAATATTATATTTCGAATAAAGTTTAAAATTTTGTTTTAAACAAAAATATGGATGTATAGAATATTTTGGAATGCTGACAAGAATCTTTCGCATGCTTGCCACTTTTTTGCCGCCCCCCCCCCATCTGTATAATATAAAGTAGAATTAAATATTTTTAAAAAATAACCAAGTATGAAGGAAATTATTCAGAAAATTTCTGTTCATTTAAAAAAAAATGAGACTTCCATTTTTTTTTATATATGATGATTTTCTCAAAATCGGTTCCAAGAATTTTTTTAATTTTTTTTTTAGATGTGATATAACCTAATAAATTTGATTTTTTATATCTCCTTGGAAATTATTTAATAAAAGAAATATCAACAACATAACATTTACAACATTTCATTTATAAACTAATAGGTACAATGTTATATGTTCAGACAATATAAAATTATTAAAAGAACACCTGGGGTTGGTTGTAGATGGTAGTCATGGAAATTTTAATAAAGATACAGTCTTGGCTTGGATTGATGATATAGTGTGGGGATACAGTGAGAAAAATAAGAAGAAGGGTTGTTAGTGCCTTTAACGTCAAAGAATTAATTAAAGAAATAGTAAGATGGGGGGAGGGAGAAAATGAAAGAGAGTGGAAACAAAAGCAGCCTTCTGAGCCCCCCGCTCCCCCAAAAAAAACAACCTTCTGTGCACGCCGAGTGAAATTGTAGAACTGTGACGGCGCGGGTTGAACTGTATACCAGGGCGCGAGCTTTACTCTCCTTTAAGGATGCAGGACTATGTAGGGGAAGAGAGTTTTTGGGACAATTAACTTTACTAAAAGTTTTCTTTCTAAAAGTAACAACTGTTGTTGTAATACTACAAAGTCAAATGGGTGGGTGGGAAGAGCGGCGAGATGTAGGACTATTTGCTGTTGTTATGAAGAAGAGGGTAGAAGAAGTTCTACGAGGCTCTAGTGTAGTCAGTGCTGACTTCTCTAGATGTAGACTGGTTTCGTAACTATATAGAGTCAAGTGGAAATAACCAACTAGTCTAGTAGCAAGTTTTACACCATGTGTTGTTATGATGTACCAGTTTGTCTTGAGTGTTATTGTGTGTAAGTGTTAGTATAGGCCTCTAGTCTCATGCCTTACACTTATATAGAAAAGCGGAAGGACCTTAACACACTTGACAATATCCTTTCTTCACTACACAGTTTTTTTTACAGAACCCCGAACTTATAGCGAAACTCTCCGATATATAAAAATATATTTTAAGTAATACCCCTTCAAATATTACCATGTGCATTTTTGCGTGTATTTCATAGAGTTATTGAAAATATTGCTATAGATAAATAAATGTGTGTTTACATTGTATTTATATAAAAATATATATATATATATAGATAATTGTCCGATAATTTTTGGGCAGATTATTGCTGATTTTAATAATCAGTATGATTCCTAAATCTTTTCAACTTTTCATAAAACAATAACAAAAAAAATACTGACTGCAAAAATCATAATTTTAATTAACAAATATTCTTATGACCTAGCATTTTTAATCAATTGTATAATTAGTTGTACTCTACACGTAGGTAATAAATGTAGCTATATAGGAGCATGTATTACAACGTCGTGATCCATGTAGCTCAGTAAAGCATCCCAAGTTTTAAGAAAATTGATGCTGTCCAAAGTTCCAATAAACTGCGACACCTATTCTGTATTTATTTTTTTTTTTTTTTTTAATTTAAGGCGCGTCAACAACTATGGTCATTGGCGCCCGGAGCCTTCTCAGTGCACTGCCGGCCTCCGGACAGTGTTCTCTCATTACCGACAACTCTGTCCATCACCGGACAGTGAGCTGTAGAGGCTCCTAGGAAGAGAAAATGTAAGGGTAGCACGGCTGGATTTGAACCCGTGATCTCCGCGTTGCTAGTCCAGCGCGCTACCACTGAGCTAATCCCTTCCCTCACCTATTCTATAAAACCTATTCTTCGCACTTCTGGTTAAACAATTTTCTTTCAATTCTAACAATGTTATTAATATACTTTAATATTATAATGGGTAATCAAATCATATATTACACTTATGGGAACGTGCGCCTATGGAGCTCTTTCAATGCGCCTTAATCTGATAGTCCAAAATAATCTTTTAAAAATAATGTTTTAAAATATCAAGATAATAATGTAGACGTGTGTGAAGCAGGGGGGAAAAAATATCCAGAATATTCCAAACATCCAAGGGCCTAAAACAACGGGTGCTGCCTATCGCCCACATTATTTAAAATCTACCTGGATAGAGCGGTGCATGAATGGCTCAGAAAGTGCAAGGGTATGGGTTTGCAGATTGAAGACGAACACCTTTTTTACTTTATTCTTTACTGATGACCAGGTGGTTATAGCCCAGGATGAAGAGGATTTAGAACTGATGATGAGGAAGCTGAAGGATTCATATTCAAGTTGGAAGATAAATTACAATAGGACAGAGTACATAGTGGTAGCAGGAAGTGAGAAGGACGATTTATTGGAGGACGGGAAGAAATGCAGGAGGACTAAGTATTTTAAGTACTTCGGTTCGGTTTTGGAATAGGAGGGAGGTTGTGAAGAGAAAGTGCGGGTTAGAAGTGGTCAGGCCCAAAAGGCGGTTAGGATGGTCCACCCAGTAATATGGAATCAATCTCTTCAAAAAATAATAAAAAAAGAGTCTTCTACTCAATAATAGAAGGATTTCTCGCATATGGATCAGAAATCTTAGGCTACTACAAGGAAAATGTGTGCAAAGATAAGTACTGTAGAAATGGATTATTGGAGGTGTTTGAAAAACAACGATAAGAGATAGATTAAGAAATGAAGTTATAAGGAAGGAAATGGAGGTTAAGGAGACTATGAAGGAGAGATTAGTAAAAAGAAAATTGAAAAGGTATGGACACCTTAGAAGGATGCCCCCAGAAAGATGGCCGGAGATGGTAATAAAAGTGGAATCCGGGGAGAAATAGAAGACGAAGAAGACCAACCCGAAGACGGGAAGAGGATATAGAGGAGCAGACGGCTGGTAGAGGTCTGCGAGAAGGTGACTGGTGGGAGAGAGATCTCTGGAGGGACAGTTTGATCTGATGGCAACCCAGTAGACGGGAAAAATATGTATTATAATGTTTTAACCAAGCTATGTTGACTGTTTATTTTTGGTTGGGAACGACCAAAAAAGCATTAAAAAGCGAGTAGCGTCAGCTTATTATTATCCTCTGTTGTTCGCACCAAACTGTTTACTATTTTAATAAAAAACTATAGTTATATTTGGCCAAATATTTTGCTTTATTTTCTATTTTTTTTTTTTTTTTTTTTTAATATAAATTTCAGAAATGATCCAGAACTATTTGGCTTCAATATAATTATTTTGCTAGGAATTTGAATCTTATTTATAACTTTAAAAAAGTATATAAATTTTTGTGGTAGCAACTTGTTGAATTGATTTATTGATATTCATAAAATGATAATCACATACGGTTTTTTTAAACAAAACAAAAAAGAAATAGTAAAAAAAATTGGCTAAGGCCCTTTGCACCTACTGCATTTATTCATTTATTCTTGTCATTTTACACAAATTGCAGGTTCTCATTATTTACACAAATATTCTCACTATTTACATAAATTGCAGGGCTCTAATCCCGGCTGCAGGTCCACCCTTCCAAGAATTACACAGTGGGTCCCAAGTATAAGTAGACTGATTAAACGATCAAACGATTTTACCACTCCTAACCGGCATTGGTTCTTGCACTTTATTCGTAACCACCATTTTCAATTGCACTCTAAAACCTACCTTATTCGTACTAGCTAATAAATACATTCATCCAAATAAATACTCTCACTCCATTTAAAAAAAAAGAAAACTCAACCATACAAACCTATCATTCACACTAACATTTTTACCTATATACACTACAGATTAGAGTACTTGATATTCTCCTACACCATTCAGTTTTTCTTAGTATTTTCGGTTTCATCAAGCAATTAATAAGATATAAATTTAAATCACGCTTAAATAAATTATCCATTACTAACCATCATTAGATGCCCAGGAGGTGGGGGGGAGGCCAACGGCGTTTCAGTCGTCGTGGAGGATTACCCGGAAGTGAATTTGAAGAGAGAATGTGAACCAAAGGATTAGGATGGAAGGAGAGATTACTATGAAATTTGAGATATCTAGGATGTGTATGAATGGGAATCTTTCAGGTCAGTTTGGATTGTTTTGTTCGAGACATACAAAGCGAGCATTGACGATAAGACGTAGGATCCTTAGATTGGAGAGTGTGGAGTCTGTTGAGATTACAGTTATTTTGCAGTTCCATAAAGTTCTAGCCCGTAATTCCCCAAAATTGGTGCAAATAGAACGGTTATAAAGTCGTCTCTTATTTTGAAGAGTCAGTTTGGAGCGTTTGTCAATCAAAAAGTCGGCAAAGAAGTTTGAAATGTTGGTTAAAGGAAGTTGGTTTGAGTCTATATGGAGGGTTCCAAGTCAAACGTTTGTCTAAGTAAAGTCCCCAGATAACAAACATGTTCTGTAGTTTGGTATGAGGGTATTGTAGAAGTACAATGGATAGATTACTTTGTTACACAACTGATTTTGAAAAATTGTATAATGAAAAATAGTTTCAATCTTGTTATTAAAATTATTAGCATTGTACTTACTTTTATTTTATTTTTTTTTAACATTCTTCAGCATTTTGTTTCATTAAATATAATATTATTTACGGGTGGGTGTTTGTATTATGTATGTGAACAGCATAGCTCAAAAACAAAAAAACGTAGAGAGTTGAAACTTGATATTCCGTTTAGATATCCCTATGGGATCTGACAGTAGGTTATCTGTCAATATTCTTCAATCGGAAGTACCACTTTACTAGTTAGTTTTTTTTGCTTTTTTGCAATTTTTTAAAAAATGGCTCCGACGATTTTCTTCAAACTTGGTATATACATACAAAGAACTTCGACTTTTATTTAAAACATTTCTCTGGAAAACTTCATTTAAGGGCACTTTTGGGGGAGAAGTGGGGTTATGTTTTTCTCTAAAGTGCTCTTCATAGTTGCTATCATCCAAACAAAATTAATTACAAATAAATAGGTGTCCAAAATTCCGAGTTTCAAGAAAATTAGTAATCCGGAAGTGCGCTTTAACTGAACATTATCTCCAGTTTTCGATGAATTTCATTAAATTTGGTACACAAACTCCAAAATTTGTCAATTACAATTTTGAAAACTGGTGTAAGAAGAGAAAGTTGTGTGAGTGTTTCACACCAGATTTTTTTCTGGTGAAATGTTTGTGTGATAAAAAAAAAAAAAATTAAATAATACCGCTGATATTTTACATGCAACTAAAAATACTTGCAATTCAGGATCCAATTGTTATGGACACTTTAGTTTCTGTTGTGAACTTTCCTAAAAGAAAAAAACAGTATTCATATACAGTATTTTAGTATTCATACACATAAATTAAAAAAAAAATCCAAAACTTAAAGAAAATTGTCGAGTTAAAAGTGTGAGTGTGTGATGCAATGTGGTGTGAATCTTTTAATTCATTTTTTTTACGTACGTATGCACAAATATTCCTTTTTCTAAAATTATTTTATTTTGTTTTGACGACACATTTTTTTTTTAACTGGTAAAGATACTTCCTTCCCTTCGGTTATTTTTCACACAATATTATTATTATGATTATTGCCAACCTCGAGTGGGCTATATCCCGGCACTGCAGCCAACAAAGGCTTATTGTGCCATCCCCGATAGTGCCTAGTAGACAAACCCTCCCCCCTTAAGAAGTTTGAGGGCCTTCACCACCAGGTCATTTTGAGCTACTATCTCCTCATGACGCAATATGCCAAAGGTCTCATACCTCAATTTAATTATTGCTACGCAATCAAACAACAGGTTTCCTCCTCTTCCTGACATAGTCTGCACAAGGGTTCCGCTCTAATGAGCCCTACCTTGTACAGTTGTTTCCTGAACCTACCATGACCCGTAAATAGTCCCATCACCAGAGAAATCTGGTCCTACTCAGACTAAGAGTCATTTGGGTCCTTCGTTTACACAGCCCTGGCATCATCCTTTTACTGTGTATGACACCTGGGCTCCCCCACCAGCTTCATGCTTACTGCGATACCAATCTATAATCGCTGCACGAATCACTCCGCCAGTTATCCCCAATGAACGGAGTATTTGCCTCGTGCCTGGCCAGTTGATCAGCTATCTCATTACCCTCAATCCCTTGCATGTCCCATAGCAGCTGTACCTTGTTGAGCCTGGAGAGTCTCACCAATGCCTCACTATATATTCCTTCACTAGGGATGAGGTAGTTCTGTAAGCCTCTAGGGCTTTCAATGCGGCCTGACTGTGCGAGCAAATGCGTATGACCTTGCCCCTTTCACACAATAACTTCACTTTTTCATTGTTTAAATCAAAAACATCTCAAGTTTTGTCAAATTATGCTAATTATTATTAAAATGCTAAAGAAAAAAAAAAACATATGTATTTTATATAATAGTTTTTCTTAAAGATTTTTAAATTAAATTTTATATTACAATAAAGTAAATAATTTGTCTTCATATTTATACTAACAAAAAATAAATACAAAGACAAATTAAATTAAACATGCCGCCGCTTCTACATGTTAATAATTATGTTTGCTTTACCAAGAAATAACATATATATATATCTACTTTTGTGGTATATATACAGACAAATAATTTTGTATTTCTTGCACTTATAATTCATACATGAGAAGTTTATTAAATGAACGATTCCAACATATGAGGTAATAACAAACTACACCACTACTTAGTATAGAAGTGTATTTATTTATATGTATGTATGTTTGTAACCTCAAAAACCAGCCGAGTGTAGTAGGAGTACATTAATAATAAATAATCACACCCACCCCCATCTCCACAAACTTTATTAACTTGCTCTGAAGAACTCATGATTGTTTTCATTTCAGCTAAATATCGTAGTTTTGACAAAGATGAACTTTTAGTATATTTTAACATTTTCTCCTTACTTCCACAAGTAAGTGAAGTAAGTATTGTAAACGTAATTATTTTTCATATGCCGAATGTATTTTAGAAATTTGAATTTTGAAGTAAATTCTTTATTAAAGTTAAAAAATACAATTCCCATAGTATTTTTATATTTATTTATTATATAAGGGGGGGCAATGCACATTTTACGTAACAATAAAATACACAAAACAGTCAATAATTGTATTTGCTTGAAGAGAAGAAAGTAATACAAAAGGAAAAAAGCAGTTTCTAATAAGATGGACTAAACAATAACAGTAACTGAACAGTAACTAAAAAAGATGAAACCACAATAACAATAATAAGATAAGATAAATTGCAGAAAATCTTATGCTAATATATAAAATAAACAACATAAATATAAAATATAAAACATACAATAAAATCAGTTTATATTATGTGGAAATTAGTCGTGAATAGATTTTTTATTTAATATTATGGTACTTAATCTCTAGAGAACTTAGAATTTTCTTTAAATTAGTTTTTATTATATTGTTTAGGTCAAACATTCTCAGGAAGACTGTTTGCTAGGTATATCATCATCCTATTGACTTAGTGAGTGAAAGATGTAGATAGAGCGAGAGAAGTGTTGATTAAATAAACGATTATTGTTACGGGTCGAAACGGATGGGACATTGAAATTGAAAAAGGATAATAGTTCTGAAGAATGTATATTATTATTGAGGAAACCATGTAGAAGCCAGATTTATTAGAATTTTTTTTTTTTTTTATGATATCGACACCGAAAATGAACTAGTTTTAAGAATTTTGTTTGTATTTTCTCAATCATATTAATATTAGAACAACTAGCATATTCAAGAACAATTAGCATACAACTAGCATATTATTGAATACAACTAGCATATTCAAGAACAGGACGAACAATGAAACACTAAAGATACATTATTGGAGCCACATTAGTGAAGTTACGAGAAGATATATATATATATATATGAACCCCAGCAATTTATAGGCAAGTTTGCACATGGTATCTATGTGAAGATTGAATGTCAACTTATTATCCAGCCATATTCCTAGATATGGAGGGTATCTCGTCTTATATTTAAAAGAGTGGGCAGAAACTGCCTTTATGACAATGCACGATGTCGCAAATCTATCCAATTCACTTCTTAGTTTCAAGTCCCCCAAGGGCTGGAATTATTTTAATTAGAATTGGGATGTTTTAATTGGAATTATTTTGAAAAACTAATTTAGCGTCTTTGACAATTTTTTTCGTAATATTATTCAATATATTGCACTGACAGTTAACCCATATAAGTTGCCCTGTACAAAGTTATGCGGCCTTATTTTTATTTTATATAAAGTTCCAACCTTTTTAATTAGAACAAAAAGTTTATTGTGCATACGAAATTAGCCCAAACATTATGTAACTTGTGTACATTATTAATCTTAACTTTCCATATTCTAATTTAATCTGCAATGTGTATAAACTTCTTGAAGGTCAAAAGTATATACCCATACACCTTGTATGCTAATTTTACTTCATCCTCGAAGCTTGAGAGATGCATCAAAAGTTTAGTTTTATATTAAAAAATCTTTTAAGTTTGAAATACACAATAGTAATATACAATATTCTAAATATGATACAAGATAACAAGATTTTCTTTAATTTAAGGCGCTTCTAAGTGATGCATATCACAAGTCAAATTAGTTCCCTGCTGTCCGCAAGGAACGCCAAGGTCGCGTATAAAAGGAAACGAAGCCAACCAACGGTTGGGGATGAAGCACCGTCCTACTACCCCTACCACAAGGGTCTAAATTGAAGGAAAAAGGGTCAGTGGAGGCCCGGTTTCTATCACCATCTTCACCAGCGAAGGCGATCAGCCAACCACAAACATCCAGTCTCCACATCGACACTTGCCTACCTCTCAGACTCTCATTGAGTTTATCTCCCTGTCTCTTAATCTCATAAGACAAGTCCTTAGAATCATAAGTGTATACACATTAATTATAGTGCAGTTGTAATAGTATTTAGTTGTTAATTTTAAACCTCTGAAACTCCCACTACATACTATTTGCATATATCCAAGTCAAGGCACCAGTAAATGCTAGCGTTCCAATATTTTTCCTTCCAAATTTTCCGCCAACGGAAAATTTCTTCAGAGGAAGGGATGATGTGATTGCATATCACAAGTCAAATTAGTTTCCTGCTGTCCGCAAGGAACTCCAAGCTTGTATAAAAGGAAACGAAGGCAACCAACGGTTGGGGATGAAGCACCATCCCCACTTCCCCTACCACAAGGGTCTATATTGAAGGAAAAAGGGTCAGTGGAGGCCCAGATTCTATCACCATTTTCAAGAGCGAAGACACCTTCCGTGCGATCAGCCAACCACAAACATCCAGTCTACACATCAGCACTTGCCTATCTCTCAGTCTCTCATTGAATTTATCTCCCTGTCTCTTAATGTCATAAGTCAAGTCCTTAGAATCATAAATATATATATTTATATATTAATTATAGTAAGTAGTAATAGTATTTAGTTGTTAATTTTAAACCCCTGAAACTCCCACTACATCAACATATATGGTCATTGGCACACGGAATCTTCTCAGTGCACTGCCGGCCTCCGGACAGTGTTCTCTCATTACATTCAACACTGTCCATCATCCGATAGAGTGCGCTGTAGAGGCTTCTAGGAAGAAAAAAATCTAAGGGTAGCCCAGCTGGACTCGAACCCGAGTCCACCGCGTGGGAGTCCAGTACGCTAACCACTTAGCTATTCCCTTTCCTCTAACAAAAAACAAATCAAATACAAATGCATGTATAATCTAAATTTAACTCTAATCTGGTATTGTGGCTTCAACAAAATTCAATGAAATTTTTGGAAAATAGGCGGCGTCATCATATAATTCAGCGATATTTTGTTACCATAATCCCTGGTGCAATATTATTCAATATTATATTTATTAATATTTATAATATTAATTTTCTCTAAAGAGGTGAAGTATTGTGATCATGTCCGATTTTGGGAATTAAATTTTCACTATTTTTTTTGAAATCATCTGAGAACGAAAAGAATTTTTTTTTATGGTCGTGTGTGTTGTTTTGAACAGAATATCTCAAAAACGAAAAAATCGTAGGAAGCCCATTATCTCGCTTAGGTGTCGCTGCCTTAACTGATACGTAGGTTTCAGTTAAAAATTCATGAACCGAGAAGTGCGAATTTACTGATGGTTTTTTTTTGCGAACTTATTCGCAGTTTTGTGGAAAAAAAATTGGTCCAACGATGATGTTTAAAATTGTCATACTAGCTACTACACACATAAATGCCTGTCCACATTCGATGAAGGCTATTACAATATAGGTGAAATCTTGGTTTAATAAAAACAAGTCATTGACGTAATCTCAACCGTAAAAACCTAGATGTTTTTGCACGAGTTTGGGCGCAGATTTCTAAATAATCAGACAGAAAAATCATTAAAATATTTTTTCCACCAAAATACACAAAATCCTATTCGGTCAGGTCGCGCAATTCTGGATAAATAAACTTCTTCAAAAAAAGTATTATTTATTGTAGAGCGGAAAAGTAGAATTTACTTCATTACTTCTTGATAATACAGAAGGTAATGGTTTCTTTAAATTACATTTTTCAATTATTCTGGGATCAGTTATACAGAACCCTTCCAAAAATGAATTATTTCGTTTTCAAGAAAATGCCCCCCCCCCCCAAATAAATTGATTGATTGAATTTTATTTAAAAATTAATTATTTCTCTACAGTATACTGTTAATGGATGGAGACTTTCTAAACTTTTTTAAGCTACATATTTGAAACAATATTTTACAATAAGTTAGTTTTAACTTCTCTTTATTTAACCGAAAAATATTAATTGATAAAAATTCCTTCTGAAAAGTTTTCTACAATGTTGCCTTAAGAGTGGGACGCGGGGAATACTTAGTATAGTTTAACAATGTAATGCTTTTGATGTGAACGGATGTTGGAAAGATATGAGAGAAATATCTTCGCTTTTGTTGTTGTGATGGCATTTTGGTTTTCAGAAGTTCATCGAGGGTAACTCTTGTCAGTTCAAAGAAGAGCTTATGCTACTATAGGCGTGAGAACAACGGGGTAGGTAGAGTGACAAACTGTTTATACCATGCCCTAAAATCCCTTTATCAAACATTACCTTTCAGTTGTAGATTACTGGGGGGGGAGGGGAATGAGATTACGTGGGGGAGGAGGGGATGTGCTATGTTTGTTATGTTAGCTAATCATATTCGGAGCCCATCATAGTCAGGCATTTATTTAAACACGACTATTTCCCTTATATATATATAGCCTCACTTAGCATAACCATCATACCAAAAACTCCCGACAGTAATGTCTCACACAATAGTCAATCTACCTTACTTCATTGTATAAATTTCTCAGATCAAAGACGTAATTATGCTGTGTAAAATATACTACTAAAACACTATTTTATAGCTATAAGCTCTGATTGGTTGTATAAGTTGTCTCTCTAATAACTTATATATTCACAGTTATTCAATTTATTATTCAATTTTTTTGGTCATTTTTTTTTTTTTAACACTATACTAAGAAATTATTTTTATTTTCTTTGTTTATTACTACTTAGAATTTGCTGTAAATAATGTGAGTGAGACAGTGGATTATCTTTCTACTAAATAGGATTTTAAAATCTACTTTAGTGGAACAGAATGAAGCACTTCTGGGTATCCTGGACATGCAGCTACAGAAGGCAATAAGAGAGAGTGGACAAATAATTGAGATGGGATCCTCATTACCGTTTTGTGATCACATGCCAGTAATAGCCATCACATAGCAATAGACATGTTAAACCATGGAGAAATAGGGAATTGGAGAAGCACTTGAAAGTTATCAAACCTACGGTACTTGTGTGGCAGCCTACATTTGGGAGTTTACAGTTTGGGAGTTTGGGAGCGAACCATTTGTGAAATGTCTAGGAAGCTTTATAAAGTCTTTCCTGCCAATTCTAACAGAAATAATGTAATAAATTACTTTGTGATTGGGAAGAAAGGGCCCCTAAGTCTCTGGGATATTTGGTAGCTAGAGAGGGAGGTTTTTGAAAAAAAAAAAAATCTCTTGGGCCAGGTTTTCTTCGTATAGCCAAGAACAGTAAATTTATTGGTCTCTTGGTTTCTGTATTTAGGCGGATAGATAAATCAGTATTGGGTTGGTGAAGTGAACGGGTGGTTGGTAAAAAGGATAAGTGCAATAGATAGAATGAGAGAATAGATAGAATAGATAGAGATACAGGAAGAACTTTCTATTGTGTACTAAACATCATTTGTATTTAACTTTTTCTATATAAATAAAAATGTTAAGTTTGGCGGTCCCATTTAACAAACCGTATAAATGTTGGGAAAACGAAAAATGAATTAAGAATAGTTGTTGCCAGTATAGTGGGACCAATCGCCAGCAAATTCGTGACACAAATAGTTGGACTCAATAATTCTATTAGCAAGCGCATTAAGATGCCACCATTGATCCAAGCGCACATCAACTATGCATTACACCTCTTGAAAGCCCACTACAATATTTGTTTTCACTTCATGGCAGTCAATCTCTTACCATGAAGCTGACTCTAGCGATAAGAGAAATTACATCTGAGAGGTTTAATATTCATTAGATAAACTTCGAAGAGAACACTCGCCAGTTAGAAGAAGCAATCAAACAACCAACTCTACTATTCTACTTTCTGTACATTGGCATCCTTCGCTCGGTCACTCTACATTCAGCTCATTTTATTCGGTAATTGCGTCAAAATCTAAATTCTCTATGTCATTTTGTGTGTTCTCAATTCACCATCACTACCACACTCACGCTGGACCATTACATCAGTCTCTTTTTCTTGATTTCCATTCCGTGCTTAGGCTAACTTGACATAATAAAGTCAATAATTGAGTAAACTTGAGAGTTTTATGTATACAACAAAGTGTTAAATTTGAAATATCTCTACACTAGAAATGGAGATATTAATCAATGTCCAAAAAGCATAAGTATTTAAAAAAAAAAATGACAGTGCAAGAGAAATTATTAAAAAGCATAAGTTCAAGAATAACGTAAAAAAAAAAAAAAATGGGAAATCCTCGAAATTCCTAGACTCAGGCTTTCTGAGAACTGTCGGCGAGATATGGCAGTGTCCGTTTTCAGATTAATTTAGGCCACGATTAATTTTAACATCACCTCTGTAGAATGGATACCGCCGCTGGTGGAATCAGCTCTTTATATAACTCGGACGAGATATCGGGACACTATCACATATTGAATATTTTTCCTCCCTCCAAACATCAGTGATTTATCCAAATTCACCCACACTCTTCAAGATAAAGCTAATAGAAAAAGGATTACTAGTGGCCGATTATCCCAATTGCTAGAAATAGCGCAACGGTAAGCTTGAAAAATTTATAAATATGATCTACTCTTTCAGGCTTCCGCAGTTTGTCAAGCAAAACGCGTCGGTCTTCTAGTTTGAGATGCCGACAGTAATTTTGGAACAGACACTTTTTGCCCCCATTGGCGGCTTGTTCAGCGTAATTGTTGTCTTGATTAATAGACCAACATCCAGTATTTTGTTGAAGTTTTAAGTCACAACAAACTTGTAATATGTACTGGTAAAAGGAGACAGAAATTTTGTAAGTGAAAGTCAACTCTGCTTATACAAGAGCTTAATAAACCATAGAGAAAAATCCGAAACAGGCTAGAATTAATGAAAAGAAACATACTAGTGACGGCTTCGTAATCTTCGATTAAATTCTGAGAAGTTTTAACGCAGGGTAACTTCATCTCGTATTTTTATTTTATTCTTTATTTATTTTATTTAGTTTATATTTTAACGTTCAGTCAGTCAATTTAGGCTATATTTAATCTCCGACTATATTTAATTAAAAAACTTTGAATTGTTAAAGTGGTAGAATGTTTCTGTTCAAAAATATAGATACATGCAGAAAGTCGATGTAGAACGATGTATTACAGTTATTTTATTTCCCGTAAGGACAAGTTAATGGATGTTGCCTTTTCTTTTCTTAATGTATGTTAATTAATATAAAAAAAAACAAAATTAATTATTTAAATTTTTAATATTATTATAAAGATTAATTTATTAATTTTATAAGCTTAAAAATTTTTCTTTAAATAAGTCAATCGCTTTACAGTGTTATGGTTAAGAATATCAAAAGTGTGGTTATTCCTATACAGATCTGGTTTGTTCTGTATTATTGGTTACTGTAGAAGATTGGAATTGTATCTGGCTAGGGCAGGTTGTCTGACACCTGCCGTTGTACAGAGAAAGCAAACGAGTGGGTTTGACGCCCAAAACCAATAGTTATCGTAACCGGCAGCTCTCGACTCCCTGGTTTTCTCTTCTATTTGATTTCACTACCACCCTGCCAATCTTTTCTATTCTGTTTGTTCTATTGAGCTGATTTTTTTTTTTTTTTTTGTAACATTTTCACATCCAAACGCTTATACACCTTCCTTTATTTGTAAGCGTACCTTTTTCTACCTCCATGTTATCATTACGGGTTAACAAAACTGACTCGGGATCTTAACTGGGTATCAAATATCAACCATTGTTGAACAGTCTTTAAAAAAGTTATTTGCTTAATTAATTTATGTGTTTTTGTTAACACTACATTGGTATTTTTTTTATTTTTTTTTTTAATATTATATTAATATCTCTCCTATTATTATTGAAGGATGAAATAAAACAACTTCAGATTTATTAATTTTATTAGTTAAGTATCCCGCAGTATGATTTATTTATCAACTATTATTTCCTTATAGAATATAGATATTACGTGAAATACAACTTAGAACATTATTAAACTGATTATATATAAATATATATATACTAGCTAACCCGACCACGCTTCGCTATGGCTCAGTCTGATTTTTAGGCTTAACCATGCGTGATTTTGATAACTTGTTTCGATGCTTTGGAATACCCTGTCAACTAATTCTTCTTTTGAATGTAAAATGTTGCAGAAATTAGATGGGAAGTGATTTTTCCTGTTACCGGATTTGTAGGAGCAGTGTCGTTATCGAGTTCGAGTAATTGTCTTGAAAATATGGCAGCTGTTGGATCGTTTTGAAGTTGAACTCTCATATTCATTGTTAAATGAATTTTTTTTACTGTGTTCCAAAGAGTTAAATATTTCAAGCAGGCATCTAGGCATTCATTAGCTGGTGTTGAGTGAGATATCACTGGAAGCGTTTGTCTGAAGGCACCGAATTAGTTACACCAAATGGAACCTGATTATGCCTTTCAATGTATAGGCTAATGCTTCCAATGACTTCTTATAAGCTATTGTACACTCATCCCATACAATGATTTTGCACACGCCCGAAGAAACTTTCCCATTCTTGGTGTTTTAGAAATGTTACATGTTGGGATTTCTGTGAAGTGCATGTTTAAGCCATGACAGTTTAAGAGCTGAATGCGCTGTTCTACCTCCTTCCATCAACTTAGCAGCAATACCTGAAGAAGCAAGTGCTAAAGTAATATGGCCGTTTAAACAGATTTTAGCTCGGAATCTCCCGTTTCTGTGGGAACTTCGGAATAGAGGTACTTATAAGTAGTTGAGAAAGAGGTTCAGAGAGTGAGCCACCATCGCAACGAGTCCGTCTCTTTCTGCCAACCTCGCGAAACGCTCGGAGAAGTTCCCGTTTCCGTGGGAACTTCGAAGAAAAAAGTATATATATACACTCTTATATAGAAATGCAACGTTGTGTAAAAATTTCAAGTCAATCCATCAACTACTTTTCGAGTTTTGAGGCAACAAACATACGGATGCTGAATTTTTATATATATAGATTGAACATATAAATTTTGAACAGACTGAAATTTTTCTAAGTGATAAAAATTATAAAAAAAGGAAAAAATAATAAGAAATATAATAAAACAGTAAAAGACAATAAATGTATGTAAACTAGAAAGAAGTGCACTACTAATGCAAGCTAGCACTAATTACAAGTGTGTATAAATCGATGGTTCAGCAAATTAGCGAAATTGAAGAAAATAAATCGTAAACAAAATCCTTTTTAAAAGGCGGCCAATGTCCATCTGAATTCGATATAAGAATGTTTCATATTGATTTGCGTATGTTTCTTTGATCAACACGGACGTGTTTTAGCTGCCACCACGTAATATCAGTTCATAATATTGGCAAGACTTTTCTCCTTGTTGATGGGAATTGAGAATAGCTCTCGTTTTCCTCACGACTTCTCTATGATTTGATTTTTGTCCCGTCAAATTAGTTGTCCATCTTACAACAGCTGAAAGAGCTGGAAACCTGCTCATTCTGCATTTTATTTTTGCGGAAACCTCTAATTTTGCTCAGTTTAAGTGGCAATAAAAAAAAAACTTATCTAAAAAATATTGCAGACTGTATTACCCCAAAAGAAACTTTTCCGAAGGCTCTACAAGATTACAAATCACTTTTAAATCCTTAAAAGTATTTCTAGTTAAGATAATCATCGCCTATTTCGCTAACCAGAGGTAATACAGATACATCATCAGATAACGCAGTCACAAATCGAATATTTTTATTGGCTCTTCGAAAAAAATGTTGAACCCACTCCATCCTTAATTTGTTGACTCGATATAGGAATCTATTCCTGGCAATTATGATCGAGATATTTTCTTGAATCTTGGGAATTTTGAGAATAAATTATTTAGCGACGATTTTTTTTAATTTTTCTATATAAAAGGAAAAAAGTGTAAAAACCTTTTTTTAATTTAAATATAGATTATCGTTTAATATTTTCTTATTGTTAAAGCCATAAGCAAAAAATCTAATTTAAAAATTGGGTATTGAACACGGAGTGTTTAGTATTATAGTAGAGTAGAAGAAGTACATAGAACATTTTGTTGTATCCAGTATTGTACCCAGGGGACCACTATGTAACCAAACCCTATTACAAGGATATTGTTCTACTTTATTATGTACCGTGAAATGATAACACTTTGTGCTTATTTTTTTTTGTTTTTTTTTTGTGACTTCCTTTAGCTTCTATTTTCATTATTATTTCGATGAAATTATAAATAACTTGTTTTTCTATTTCTTTTTATTTTTTTTTTTATATTCTCCATGTTTAAAATTCACTGGCAGAAAAGGTGATAATAGTCCTAATAATACCACAAATATTAAAGGCATCTGATTGGATGCCCTTACTGGGTATTATGGTTTAAGGAATCTATGTAAACCTCTATGTAATGGGGCGGAGGCGGTATTCATGTTACACTTCCTTCTATTTTTAAAGTTATTTGACACAGAGACGTAACCCATTCCTCATTCCTCATCTTATGACAGATTGGTTGAGTTGTAAGGAAATTATGTTCAGAATCTTTGAACGGAAAACAGGATGTCTGTAGAAGAGCTTACGCTATTTTCCTTTAAGGGATTATGGTCCGATTTTTTTCTGACTGTGGTGAATCTTACTGGGTTAGTAACGGGTCTGGATTCTTGTTCTTGTTAGACTCGGTTTGTTGTTGTTTTTCTTTGGGATAGCGTAGAAGTTTGGTCTCTCCTTATAGACGAATAATATATCGGTTGTGAGTTAGAGGGAATGGATTTTAGAGAAATAAACTAGATGATATACTGAACACTATATAATGAATAGAGCACAGAAACTGCAAGTACTTTATAGTAAAATGGAAGTTAGGTAGCGAGAGAAATATAAAGAGGCAGACTGGCTGAGTAAAGAAGGTAGTAGATAGGTTGCTGACTGGTTGTACTATTGTAAACTGTCTTGAATTCTTCAGCTACCGCTCTATTTATATGAATCGAACTTTCCCTTCATAGAGTGGCCTAGAGGGGGAAGTAAAGTAACTTTTGATTCATTTAATGTCTGTTTCTTCGCTCTTCGGATCCTATGAAACTTTAATGATTCGAATCGTATTACAAATAATAATAATGTGTTGCTCTTCCAGAACTTCTCTGGAAAAAAAAAATTGAAATAAACATGATTCATCTGATTTGAAAAAAAATGATCAATTCTGAACAAAACCTTACTGTCATGTCCCATAATACAAATAAGTAAATTATAAAACTTAGTTTGAATTTTTCCTGGCGATTTACAGTTTTTGAATTATTTTGACCATTTCTTAAAAAAAAAAAAAAAAAAAAAAACCTTTTTTTTAAATTGAGTGGATTTCAGATCATATTTTTTTTTTGAAAACACAATTTCTACAGTTTTTAATGATCGCAATACTTTCTTTTACCGGAAGTAAGAAAAAGTATAAACTTCGAATTCAGTCTGATATTCTGAACAGTTCTTTCACAGCTTCACCTTAAATTATTGCTTAAAGAAATTACTTTTAAGCAAGGAATTCTTTATGAAATTAAATCAGGCTTGATTGTAATTATGTTCGAAAAATAATAAGAAAACATAATCAAATTAATTGAAACAATAATGGGAATGAAAGTGAAAACTTTCTAATTGAATGAAACTTTTTTTTTTAGAATCTGTACACAGATTTTGGTGGAATCAATAAAAAAAGGGAGGAGTAGAGGATGCATTCAAAAGATGGTGCTGTGTGTGTGTGTGTGTGTGTGTGTGTGTGTGTGTGTGTATATGTATGTATGTGTTCGAGCAAAGAGCGAGGGGTTGGAGCTTCCCTGTTAAATTCACTTCAAATTAGCTGTGTTCGTCAATACTATTAGTAATAGAATAGTGGTGAGGCATGTCTTGTGCTGCTGAATGGACTAGTTCTTTTCAAATACAAACCTTTCAGTAACATTGGATGAATAACAATTTTCACAGTACACTTTCAATTGGAAAAAATAATGGAAAGATAAGACAAAATTTTAATTACGTTTATTGTCACCATTTTTTTTTTTTTTCATTTTATTTATTGTCAAAAACCTCTAAAGATGGGAGGATAATACGTTCTGGAAATATAGTGAGATAATATAGTTTATTGTAAATGTTTGTGTGCGACTATGTGTGTGTGTGTGTGTGTGTATGTATGTATGTGGATAGCATAACTTGAAAAAAAAATAATCGCAGCAAGTTCTCAAAAACTTGATATATCATTTTGATATCACCATGGGATTTAATATGAACATTTCCGTCAAAATGTGCAACCGGAAAGCTGTACAAAGTTTCTCGCGTTTTTTTTTTTGTGCGACTTTCTCAAAGCTATTCCAACGATATTTACTTCTACATAGGAGATGTTGCTTTGCTGTTTTAAGAATTTTTACTCCAGCTTGCTTTATTATTAGTACTCTAAACTCGTTTAGACTTTCTTAATTGCTGAATTTTTTATTCTTTCTTTGCTAATTTTCACCATTTATTCAAAGTGGGGGGGGGGATTCCAAATTAGTTGTTGATCGCAACGCTGTGATGCTGTATCGATCGCAACCGAAAGATTCAATGATCCAGCCAATTTATCTTTCACAGGTAGTTTAGAAGTACTTTTGGTACAGTTAACAATTTCGATTTGTTCTCCACTATACATCTAACTCTCATTGGCCCTCATAAAGATCCATAATCTTCTATTATGAAAGTTTAACTTCCAAGCTTCGGAATAAATATTTTAATTTATTGATTACTTCTTGTAACAATTTCAAATCTGATCAGTCACCAAAAACCATATCAGCATATAGGAGCACATTTACAGCTTAACACTCGATATAGCCCATAAAATTCGTCCGTCATGCCTTCATTATCCCCTAGATTCATGTTATACTTATTTTCAAAATTTAACTGTTTACATTTTAATATTAAAGTAAAAATAATAATCTAATTTTACTTTATAAAAACAATAAATTCACTTTATTGGATGACAACAAGATTAACTCATATAAATACAATGTATATTTTGGACGTTCTCTTACTCATAGTAAGAGGAAGTATTGTAATTGTGTCAAATTTTCGATATCGAGTTTTCACCGGAAATATCCGTTTTGAGGTCCCCTGAGTCCAAAAAAGTGGTTTTTAGCAAATGGTCTGTGTGTGTGTGCGTGTCCGTATGTGTGTGGTATGTATGTATGTGAACAGCATAGCTCAAAAACAAAAAACCGTACGAAGTTGAAAATTGATATTCCGTTTAGGTATCACTATGGGATCTGACACTACGTTATCTGTAAAAATTCCTCAACCGGAAGTACCACTTTACAAGTTCTCGCTCCGACGATTTTCTTTAAACTTAGTACTTCAACCACACATACAAAGAACAACAACTTTTATTTGAAACATTTCTCCGGGAAAATGCATTGAAGGGCACTTTTAGTGAAGGGGTGGTGTTAGGTTTCCATCTAAAGTGCTATTTCAGTTTATTAGACAATTCTGTCATCTAAATAATGTTAATTAGAATTAAATATGTTGTTGAAATTCCGAGTTTCAAAAAAATGGGATAACCGGAAGTGCGTTTACTTTAACACTTTACTAAATGATTTATTTACTTGTTCGCAATTTTCTCAAAAATGGCTCCAACGATTTTTTTGAAACTTCGTATATAAACTAAACATGCAAAGATCTACAACTTTTATCTAAAACATTTCTCTGGAAAAATTCTTTTAAGAGCACTTTTAGGGGAGGGGTGGGTTAGATTTTCATCAAAGTGCTATCCTAGTTTCATTATACAATTCTATCATCCAAACATAATTAGTTAGAAATAAATAGATGACTGAAATTCCGAGTTTCAAGAAATTAGTAAACCGAAAGTGCGCTTTTACTGAACAGTTTTTTCAGTTTTCGACGAATTTCATTAAATTTTTGATATACAAACTATAAAATGTGTCAATTATCATTTTGAGAACTGGAGTAAGAGAAAGTTGTGTGAGTGTTTCACACCAGATTTTTTTTTTTTCCCCACTTTTTAGCTATTTTCTCAAAAATGACGATTTTCTTTAAACTTGTAGATTTATTTATTTTTTTTGTTTTTCTAAATTTCATAGTCAACAATTTTTATTTGAAACATTTCTCTGGGAAAAATTCATTTAAAGCAGGTTTTGAGGGAGAGGTGTGGTTATGTTTTCCTCTAAAGTGGTATTTCGGTTTTATTATACAATTCTATCTTCTAAATAATATTAATTAGAATTAAATATGTTGTCCAAATTCCTAGTTTGAAGATAATCGGTTGACGGTCAGTGCAACCTTTTTACTGAATATCTCGAAATATTTCAGTTTTTTGCGATTATCTTGAAAATGGCGCCATCTATTTTTTTTTTTTTTTAACATGGTATGTTAATTACACATATTATAAAATGCTACAACTTTCATTTTTACTATTTTTCTGGAAATATTTATTTTAGCGGGGGTTTTCGATATTAAATATTAATAAGACAATAAGTGTAATGCAAATTTTTCATTTCAGTAAATAAAGTAAGAGATAAACATACTATGAGTGTTCACATCAGATTTTTTTTTTAATTATTAACTACTTAGAATTTGAATTAATTAGTTTTTTATTTAATAGAATATTACTTATAGACGAGGTGTGTAAATTAAGTAACGAACTGATTTTTTATCTTTTTTTTATTCAAATAAAATTACAATTCAACATTGTCCCCTTCAAAGTAACTACCTTGGGAAGCCACACAACGCTGAAGACGATTCTTCCATTCGTCATAGCAGTGCTGGAACTCGGATACTGGAATAGACTTCAGTTGGTCGGTTACGGCGGTTTGAATATTCTCCAATGTTCCAAAATGACGTCCCTTGAGGTGATTTGTCAATTTGGAGAACAAAAAAAAGTCACATGGACTAATTCGGGTGAATAAGGAGGCTGAGGAGCCACAGGAATGTTATTACTGGCCAAATACTCATTAATAGAAATCGCGGTGTGACACGGAGCATTGCACAAATTTTTCTCATCCCCAATTCATTAGTCAAAATTTGATGAACGGTTGTGTGAGTCAAATTCAACTCTTCGCCGATCATTCGGACTGTCAAACGACGATCTGAACGCACGAGATCGCGGATTCTGCCAACATTTTCGTCGGTTCTTGAAGATGAAGGACTTCCGCTGCGAGGCTCGTCTTCAATTGATTCCCTTCCTTCTGCAAACGACTTAAACCACCTACAAACCTGTGCTCTCGACAAACCATTGTCTCCATAGACCTGGCACAGTTTTCCAAACGTTTCCGTTGCACTGTGCCCAAGTCTGAAGCAAAACCTGATAGCACAACGTTGCTCGTAATTGATGTCACTCATTTTTAAAACGCACTGAAAAAAACCTTGCTCACAAAAAAAGTCACTACGGACAGTGCAACAACTCTAGCATTTTCAAATTTGCACTGGACGTGTATCAGATGTTTAGTTGCCCTACCACGCATGCGCCGCGTCTCCAGTGTTGCCAGATCGAACACTAGAAAATCAGTCTCGTTACTTAATTTACACACCTCGTGTATTATATTATTAACTAAATTATGCTATGCTATTTTATAAACGAATAGACAGATATAAAATATATTTGAAATGTATAATTAAAATACAAAAAAAAAAAAATCAAAATAAAAATAGCAAGATATTAATAAGAATAATTAATTATTCCTTATAACCCTTGAATGTAGATTTATTTTTATCCTACAAACTTTTGATGGAATTCAAAAGAAAATATTTGCCCAAAAGAAAAGCTGAAAAAGAAAAACATTTAAATATCAATAAGTTAATATTGAACTTTGTTCTTTGTATTATTTAAACCAAATTAAGAAACATTTTAAAAGCTCTCACACTCCTATTTTTTAGTCATTCTTTGAATAAAGTTTTTAAGGGGTTCATTTCTCAATCGACAAAATGTAGTGGATGGCCTACACTGAAGATCACTCCTTCCATTTTTCTTGACTTCTTGAAGGCCAAAACACTTCTAACAGTTCTTCCCATCTTTAAATCCACTCTTTATTTTAATTTGCTCGCCTCTCCCTTCTTCAATATAAAGTACTTATTCAGTATGCCTCATCTGTTGAAGGAAATTCCAAAAATAGATTTTTTTGTCTTCCATTTACAAAATTAAATTTATCTTAATAGTTGAAAAGATTACATTATGGTAAGATAAAATACTCTTAAAACAGAGCCAAACTGTTTAAGAAATTGAAGCAATTTAGTATCGACTCTTAATATTGAAGGAATTGAAAGCTCCTCTTCTACATTTATAGATTGAATCTTATATTAAGGCAGGCCTTGTGGAGTAGCGCTTCAAATAAATGGTTTTGGATGAAGTTTTAAGAGAACACAAATTGAACAATTTCTTCATGAGTTTATGCTTAGAACAAATACATATGGGGTAGGTAAATCCATGATGAACGAGGATAGAAGGATATCGTTCTGTTTACTTATCTAGTAGGAGCGGTTTGTAAAAGCACTTTCAATAAAAACACTAGTCAGGGTGAATTCTCACTCATACGACATTCTCTTACAGTATTCATTACAAATTTTCTTTAAACGTCTAAATGGGCTTTAATTGAATATAAATAAAGATGATAAGGATTATACTTGTTTACCACAATGTGACGACATTGTATGGAAACGCACTCTGTTTAAAACTCTTAGCAAAGCTGGTAATAATGGCCAGTTTAAATTTAAACCTCATAAGGTATCCCCCCCAGAAACCCTTCAAAAATAAATTTACCAAGAAATATTTTTAAAAACGTGAGATATGTTAAGAAAATTGAAGGACCTCTTTTTGGAAAAAATTATGAAAAATCAAACTTTTACTATAAAAGTCGTCATTCTGGTTACCAAATTTTCTTAAATTTGTAATTCTGTAGTGCTTTTTTTTAATATATCTTAATGTATGTACGCTGAAGTACTGTACATAGCATATAAGTGGCACTTTAGAAAGGAAAGCTTAACTTTTCAAACACTTCAAAAATCAATATTTCTAAATAAAAGTAATAGGCATTAATGCTCTAGTTAATGAACGATATTTAAAGAAAATTTTGGGAGCCAATTCCAACAAAAACAGTCATATGCAAGTGAGAAAAAAAAAACAACATTCATTAAATTTGCACGTGTGGCTGATAAATTTTGTCCGAAATGTCTGCAGTTAACGCAGCCTATAACTCTAATGTGCTTTCGTGCACAATTTATTAATCACAATTAAAATATAACATTATTATTTAGAGTTCCTAGTAAGAGGAAGTATTGTTTGTAATCGTGTCAAATTTTCGATATCGAGTTTTCACCGAAAATATCCGTTTTGAGGTCCCCTGAGTCCAAAAAAGTGGTTTTTAGCAAATGGTCTGTGTGTGTGCGCGCGCATGTATGTATGTATGTATGTGAACAGCATAGCTAAAAAACGAAAAAACGTAGAAAGTTGAAACTTGATATTCCGTTTAGGTATCACCATGGGATCTGACAGTACGTTATCTGTCAAAATTCCTCAACCGGAAGTACCACTTTACTAGTTGAACTTTGTACTTTTTTGCGATTTTCTCAAAAATGGCTCTGACGATTTTCTTGAAACTTCGTATATAAAAAACTAAACATGCAAAGACCTACAACGTTTATTTAAAACATTTCTCTGGGCACATTTCATTGGGTGCCCTTAAATGAAAGTTGCCCCTTCATTTAAGGGCACTTTTAGGGGAGGGGTGGAATTATGTTTTTCTCTAAAGAGTGCTATCACAGTTGATTATACAATTCTATCATCCAAACAAAATCAATTAGAAAGAAATAGATGGCCGAAATTCTGAGTTTTAAGAAATTTAGTAAACCGGAAGTGCGCTTTTACTGAACAGTTTTTTTAGTTTTTGGTAGACAAACTATAAAATTTGTCAATTATAATTTTGAGCACAGGAGTAAGAGAAAGTTGTGTGAGTGTTTCACCCCAGATTTTTTTTTTTTTTTTTATTCATTCTTATTATATAGAGCAATTTTTGTTAATTGTAACAAGATTTATAGATTGAATAAATTACCCATACTGCTTTAATTCAAGTTTTTTCAATTATTATTTATAAATCCTAGTTAATTTTGGAAATAATATGACCTACTAATCCAGAGACTATTTTTCAGTTCGTGTTTCTATACGTTTAACAAAACAACAATATCTTTAGTAGTCTTTTAATAATGTTCTGCGTTATTACTTTTTGTAGACCCGACAATAAAAAAGAAAGAATAAACTTAATAATATTTATTTCCGTTTTTATTTATCCCCCCGTTTCTTAAACTTACATCCGTTTTATTTCAGCCGTTATCCTCCTTTACCATGTACACAAACAATTCAATAAAAAATGATACGATTTTATAAAAAACACTAATTGCTAGTAAATTTATATTTGTTTATATTGTGAATTTATAACTCTTTATTATTAAATGTAATTTATTTTATCATAATAATGCTCTCTTACTAATGAAAGTTTATTTAATTTCCAGGTAAGTTACCAGTTGTGAAATAATGTTTTCATTCTGTGAGTATTTTAATATCTGTAATTATGTCAGTATTTAGTTATACTAAAGTAAATTGGGTGCATTTAAAAACATTAATTATATGGGCACAGTTTGATCTTTGGTGTTCAAAACTTTTCAGTTTTTTTTCTCTTTTTAAAACTCGCCCAATATTTCTTAACACCTGTTCATTCATGTTGTTAATGTGTTTTAATTGCATCTTTTAACATTCTTGTTGTCAGAAGAATCAAGTCAGTTTTTAGTTTAATCATTTAATTATGGTTTTTGAATTTAGAAAAAACGCTTGTTAAATTTCCGTTAAATTTTGTTTAAAAAAAAATGAAAAAGGGCCAAGATTTTGAAAATAAAGTAGAATTACTTAACTAAATACTTGTTAAATAAAAATCTTAATGATTTCATTTCAAAAATGCCTATAAATTTTTTTCCCTGGTCTGAGAGCCAGAAATTGATAGTTCCTTTATTAGAAATTTAGAACAACTTCCTACCTAATCGACAAATCTGGAATAAGATGTCTGCTCCCCTTATCGTCTGTCACTTATGAATTGCGAATTGAAATATAGTCTGTTTTGTAGCAGGTTGTCATGTCATTTTGTGCGAAAAGAAAATTTGAATAATACAAATTTGAATTTAAAAACGAAGGAATCTCCTATGTATGAATTTTTCTGCATTAGACTGACAGACAGACAGACCTACTGAATGACCGATGGAAAAGTTTAATAATGTCTTGAAGCAAAAGAAATTCAACTCAACCGTAAATTACGAATGTGCCAAACAATACGTTTACTTGGTGGGGGTCTCACAAATCTAATTATATCGAATAGTTAATATTCACTATAATTTCATCTATACAGTGACTACTGAAATTTTGATATTCCCCTAGTAGTCTCCAAATCATGTGTTACATGTATTGAGAATTATTGATATATTGCTGGAGTATGCTTGGCATACTGCCATAAATAAACACCATGTGGCGGCTCTGAATACATTAAAATACTATTGTTTATTGCTTATAAAAAGCGATTACCTTTGTTTGCAAAAAAAAAAAAAAAACGTAATAATGATAATTCGATCGAGGAATATTTCCATTTCTCCCTTTAGCGTCTATGAATATAAATATTCCTCATAATCTCCTGGAGGTTTTAGATTAGTGGGGTGGCTATTCAAGAGAAGGCTAGCTGTGTGGGGGAGGGGCTACATCTAAGCGGCACAAAAAGGTCCCAATTGTACCACTACCAGTCTACTCTCACACAGGTTCCTCTCTTTTTGGATATCTACCAAACAGGTTCTTTCCACTAAATGCCTTCACCTCACTCGGGTGTATCTATTGAGCAAGTTACGTATTAACAAGAGTAATGGTTTGTTAACGAATAATAGAAATGGATGGTTGTGTTGACGGCGCTTCGTATAGGCTAACCTACGCTAACCAGCTGTGTGGCCTCTCGTTTTCTTTTGCCTATCTAACTGTTCAGCTTCTAAAGAGGTTTTTTTAGGGATATTCCTCAATATTAAGGTTTCCTCAGACCAATTACCAAGTCTAAAAAGAAACAGACACAAAATTGCAATAATAGTTAAAATAATTAATACATAATCAAGTTAAATTTCGACAAAATAATGTGGGCATTGCTTTAGTTATTATCACAAAGAGTCGTTGACAGAAATCCAGTACTGCTTATCCAATGCGTCTTGCTCGCACAGTCCTCGACCAGACGATGATGTTTTCCATGCCATTTTGCCTGTTATCGCTCGGCTTGCCTCTTTTCCTGGCACCTTGCTGCCTCCATTCCATTACATTCTTAGGCATTCTACTTTCTGGCATTCTTGTCACGTGACTGAACCATACCAATTTCCTTTTTTCTATTTCTTTCAATACTGTGCTCTGCTTCTCCACGATTCTTCTTTACTCTACCCCTCTCTCTACGAGATACTCTCGCGGAACAACTCCAGAAATCTTATTTCAGTCGCCTCTATCTTTTTCTGCATCTTTTTGCTGACTGTCCGTGCTTCTGATGCGTAAAGCAGGGTACTCTGGATTATCGCCATGTAGATATTATTTCTTTTAGTGCTTCTTTTAGTTTCTTTAGTTTTAGTATTTCTTCTTAGTGTAGGATATTGTTGCTCCATAGAACCGTTAATTCAACATCCCTATTGCCTTCCTTGCGCCTGGCCATCTCTTTTTCCCATATCCATCTGCATCCGAAATGGATAAAGAGAGACAAAAAAAAGTCGAACCATTAATAAAATTACGCCGGAGGGGAATGGGGCAAAGCAGTCCTTTAAACCACTGAGATTCCTGCTTGGTTTTTCTTTCTGGATTTCTTTTCAAGAATTTTTGAGAAGAGCTTATATTGTACCAAGGCATAAACATAAATGCCTCAATGGTTCTTACATTTCCGGTTATCATCGTTCTTCAAAACTCTGGCACATCTAAAGGTATGATTTTTTTCAGACCTGTATGGAAGAGAATTTCCTCACCCTTGTAACACGCGCACTTCAGCATCTTTCTGGAAAGATTTCGTTATGGTGAGACGCCATTCAGAGCTATTGCTCTTCATCCCCAATGAAATCATCCTTTGCAAATATTTCGCTTTCCAAATTTATTTCTACATAAATCTGATTACGACTGCAGACGTTCCTCTTCGTCTTCCAAAAGCTCTTTAAAATATTTCCCCTCCTTCTTCCATTATTTCATTATCATTATTTAAATAAAGTGATCGCAATATTAAATTTTTTATTTTTATTTTTCATTTCATACAAAAAACTAATTCATTATACAAAATGAAATCACCATTTTCTAAAAACCTTCATGTAGACCAAATGGTAGTAATGTTAATATCGATTCACAATCATACAATGTAAAACAAAAATCAAATTAATCACAAAATTATCCCATGAATCATACAACTCCCCTAAAATAATCTGTCTTCATAAATAATTATGATTTGCAGATCTCCTTAATGACTTAATTCTTAATTTCAGACAGAAGTTCTTAATTTCTCAGAAACTATGTCATAACATAAAAATTTAATTCAAATGTAAGGTATGGGACCCCTCCCCCCAATAGTTGTTGCACAATAAATCTAATCTAATTACTGAATTAATTGAATTGATTACTGAATTAATGTAATAGTTAACAAACAAAATAAAATGCCTACAAACTATGTAGGTTAATTATATTGAATTTACATTTCTAATAAGATATATTCTAAATTTATATTTTGTAACAGGTTTAATAAAATTATCTTTAAAAATGCTTATAGAATGCAATGTGTTTTCCAGTTTTGAAAATGACCCGCATGAAAAGGTACAAAAAAAATCAACGTTAAACACGAGAAATAAAAAATAGTTCGGAGACTATCAGATGTGGTTTTTTTTAAACTATACTCACGAAATTATTCAAAAGAATAATCTAGGAATACGTATTCAATGATGAATGTAGTTGGTTTGGCGGATGCAATAAAATCTTTACAATCCACATTCTTCTTTGTTGCATTAATAACCAAAATAAAAAAGAACGCCTCTTCTAAGAAGAGTTTTCTGTTGTTCAATGTAGAAAGTTAAGCAATAACGGTAAAAAATAGTGAAATTTAATATATAACACGTGGTTCTTTCAAAATTATGGAGAAGAATATTTCTACGACTTCATCATGATAAAATGTAACATGTTCCAAATATATTGAATCTGTTAGTGGTGTTTACTTGCTTGACTATTTCCCCTATTCTGTCCCCCCACTGTCAGCCCTTATCCTAATGGATACAATACTCCACTCCGTGAATAACATTCACAAATACATACACAAACTCTTCGACAGGTTTTTTTTTTTTTTCTACAACAGCATAAAGTGTGTTACATTTGTATTATTTTTTTTTTTTGTCATATCTTTAATAAAGTTTATAAAATTGTTTGGTAAATCTACTTGTGCTACATTTCATGTATTATGTATGTTTATTCAAATGAAAGTAAAAAGTCAGAACCAAATGGTGTATATCTACACTAGCATACTCCCCCCCAAAAAAAACTTTGTCATGCACTTAAACGTCAGCATAATTTGCCCTATATTCACTGTGTATATGTTTACTTCTAGTTTATCGTGTTTCTTTGCCAACTTAAAGTTTCCTTTATCATTTATTGCTCCTTTTTATTTTTCTTATTTACTTTCTCTTTATTATGTTAAAATTTGTATAAAAAATATTCTAGGTACGAAACCGTTAAACACTTAGTTGTAATAATTATACGACTGTCATTCAATAAGTAAACTTGACAAATCGCTGTAGCTCAGAAACGGTTTGTTTAATCCATACAATAGTTTCAGTGCGTCAAGTTGGCCATCCTTGTACTTAGTTCGTCATCAGCTATTCGAGAGTATTTGGTAAGCATAACCTCAAATGTATTCAGTTAACAATAGCGATTCCGCTCGAGCATTGCACCTTGGAAGAACAACCCTGAGTAATTAGATTTTTAGTTGGAGACGGTATTAAAGTTTGAGTGAAATTCCACGAAAAAATGTTGAAAGTGTACGGTAATAATTGTTTTTGAACCGTTCGAACGTTTACAAGTGGGTAGAACAGTTTAAAAGTGGCGGCCGTGTAAGTGTATGTGACGAAGCAACGAAGTGGACGACCAACTGAAGTTGCAACTTTCTCCCTCGAATCTCGCGTTAATTCAGGACAACAGGCGTATTATTGTTGAACGGATAGCTGAAGAAGTGCTCGCGAGTGTTGGATCTGTCCACAAACATTATTCAGAATAAGCTGCAGTATAAGAAAACTTGTGCGAGATAGGTTCCAGCACAACTTACGGACGCCCACAAAGAAACCAAGAAAAAGTGGAGTGGGAGATCCTTCCACAACTCCCCTACAGCCCCGACCTTGCCCCATCGGAATCCTTCCATTTGTTTGGACCCCTTAAAAAGGCTCTATGTGGAAAAAATGTTTAGTCCATTGAAGAAATTAAAAATCAGGTGCAAAAGTGGCTTCCAGATCAACCTAAAGAATTTTATGCCAGAGGCATACACAAATTAGAAGAACAACGGGACAAATGTATAAATGTTGCTGGAGACTATATTGAAAAGTAGCCACATTTTTTTGTATTGATTAAATAAATTGTTTTTGAGCTTCAGCGATTTGTCTCGTTATTTATTGAATTCGTATATTAACTGCAGTAAGAGAAAGTCGTGTGAGGGTTTACGAAACTAGATATTTTTTTTTTCTCATTAAAGTGTAATTATTTATTAATTATATGTTATAACCTATTTGATTTTATTTCATTTGTCAGAACATATTATTTACTAATTCTTGTTAAGAATTATATAGAACTTTTCAAATACAATTTATGTGAAATGTAAGGTGTACAAAATTATAATGTAGGCACGTTATTTTTTGAATCTCGAAGAAGCCAATGTTGTGGGATCATTTGGGTGATATTACTGTCCCTGTTTCGCGAGATTTTGGGACATTTTCGTATTCCTTCTGTCTTAAAAAGCTATGACTAAATTGCAACTACCGCCTTAGCTATGGCCTGTGATTCTGAATCTCTTTAAGGAATCTCCCTCTCTCTCTATTGTTTTGAAAATAATCATATGTATCCAAGATGAAATAAGTACGAGGAAGCTTTAACATTTTTGGAAAGAGCTTATATTTAGCCATTAAAAACTCAATAAATTGACTTTAAATTAATAATCTAAGGTGTTGCTATTTGGGTTGTAGAAAAGGTCATATTGCCTGGAACTAATCCACTCACCGAAGGGGTGTTGGGGTTGTTTTTGTTACATTGTTGGGACGGCACTACTATTACTTGTGAACGTGCTGTACAACTACTTCTCCATTCTTCATTCTCTTCATTCTCTGCTGCCCACTTCATTCTACGGACATTATTATATGTTGGTTACACATACACAGCACGCACTGAATTTATCAACACCACCAGTCTCCTTTCTCAGTTTATAGTAGTGGTAAGATGAAAAATTTTTATTTCTCGACCTGTGTGTATGTGTGAGTGTGTCTCTTTCTCTCTCAGTTAAGTATATATATATATATATATAAAACTCGCATGTACCAGCTTACATTTAGACAGTATTAAACCCACTGGGGTACCTGGTTTGCGACAGTAGTTTATATATTACCTTCGGTCCATGAACTCCATTTTTAATGTAATATATCAAGCTGTTATTAGACTGATTTCTCTCTCTCTCTCTCTCTCTCTCTCTCTCTCTCTCTCTCTCTCTCTCTCTGAATGCTTTATCATTCTCACCTAGCTATATCAACACACACAGATCACTATTATCATCATCCAAGCGTTATAGGAAGAATATATTGGAGTGATTTATCTGATAGCATCTATAACATCCTTTATAAAAGTTTAAAAAATCTGATTTGGAAAAACCTGACTGTTGTTTTTTTAATTAATTATTTACTAATATAATCCTACATATCTTCAGAGTCAACTCTGCCGGTTTCTCCGCTGCCTGATAAATAAGGAAGTCCACAGGAAAATGTCCTTCTACTGTCCTTATTTTGCGGTTTATGTGTTGATATTTCAATTTTACAATATCCACAGTTTAGATTCATATGTGAAATCTGTACACATACAACCCCTAACTCATTCACAGGTGATACTGGTAGTATCCAATCTGATTATAAATTTTTTTTACAGCTTCCCGAAATCTTCGAGACCACCTACTTTTGAACCGTAATGTTATAAATATAGAATAAACGCTTTCATCTTTTATACTCTTTTGAAGTAAAGCCTCGTGAAAACTCCAATGGAACCACACTAAAATGAAATTTTTCTATAATCGTTGAATATATATCGTTTATTACACTAAATTTAGTGAAGAAAGTGCAAAGAAATGAGTGACTGACTACACACTAATCTCTTTCACTAGTGAATAAAAATAATAACATTATTCAACTCTAATTAGACCGACATCTAGCGGCAAAATGCGAAAACAAAATCAAGATTGATATAGCGGATTTAAGATTATATCAAACTGAACAGGCTATAGAGAGAGGGGAGTATTTAACCTTTGCTAATTTTTTTATATTCATACAAATTAAGACCAATTTAACGGTTGCAGAAAAAAATCCAATATTTAACTCGTGAGCGAAGTATTTAGGGGAGGGGATGGTCTCGTTGCACTGCGACTGGTCTGTTGTCTATGCCCCCCGGTGCCATAGACTAGCCTACAGCATCCCCACCATTTTAAGATCCCTAAAGATCCTAAGGAGGGCTCTAGGGAGGGGGTATGTTTCCCTCCTTCTCCTGGTAACTATCCAGGTTTTTGATTAATCTCTGAATGACAGCATCGCAGTCCGTTAGGAGATATATTCGAGTTTCCTCTATCCCCCCACAGAATCTGCCCACGCTGACACTCTCCAAGCCCAGTTTCGTCAGATGTCCCCTGAATCTACAGTGCCCCATGAGGAAACCTGTAAGAATGCGGAACTTATTCTTACTGAGGCCGTTGCATGCTTCCGACCTCCCTGGGTTGTAATTATTCCCCAAGGAGGATTGTATGATAAAAGCAAGAGTGAAATAAGCTTCACATTACGTTTAGTATAAGTAAAAAGAAACACAAATATGTTATCATTACACAGTACGTTTAATTCACTAAAAATGTTACATGTTCACACAACATAGAAACAAGGGTTTGAATTAAAAGTTTTGTTTACCTAACTTCGTTTAAATATCGTTTACATCAACAAAGACACAAAAACTTCACATATGCATGAAAAAACAGCAGATAAATTATCATAAATTAAGTTCCCCACTTTTGATAATAGAGCGCTGCATTTGTCGCAAAATTCGTTCCACCTTTGGGTAGTAGAGTGCTCCACTTTTAGCTTTGATCTGAAAATACTATCCACAGATCTTTTAGAACTCCTTGTTTAGAGTTTAGAACTCCTTGTTTCCTCCTCCTTCTTGAGTTCCTTTAAGAAAAACTGGGTCAGCTGACCCCTCAAAATGTTTCAGGCCCATTTAACGGAAATCAAGTTTAGACTTTCTGCAATTATCCATTTTTTGAGTTATGCTGACAATACACCCATTGAATATACATACACAACATATTCAGATACCCAGACCAATTACTAAAAAACCACTTAAAACAATTTAATTCAAGATAAAAACCTTTTCTAAAAGGGAACCAAACTGTTTAACAGTAGCAAGATAAAGAAAAAAGTATAAAAAATGCCACACATGGATTTCAATTTGGTGAAGTTGGCCAAGCGTAAATTATTTGAAAATCATATAGTAAGCTTCACAAAGTGTCCCACACATATATATTGTAATTACGGTTGAAAAAGGATAAAAAAAAAAAAAGGGAAAAATAAGTGCGTAAGGAACACTGAATCGTCTTACAAACGATATTAGGGGGTAATATTTTGCAAGATAACTGCGACAAATATCAAGTAGTAACAATAAATATGTGGGTATTATGGTTACTTTTATACCCTCGGACGTTCTTACCCTCCTAAATTATGTTAGCCCAAACTGGAATACCTTGGGTATGAAGAGATCCTGAACTAGAAAACATAAAGAAAGAGATCTTATATTGTAGAAGCAGTTGGGTGAAGTTGGCGTGGTCATAACAATTGTGAATTATATTATTATTATTATATTCCAAATAGATTCTTTTATGTATATTTATGTATTTGTAGCTGTTAGTTAACAACTGATAAAAGAAAAATGTATTATATATTTATCAGAATATCTTTCAACTTTCATTCTTGATGGTATTGCAGCCCTTTAAGAATCTGAATCTTCTATATCAGCTGTCTTCAATCATCCTATATTCCTCATTACCATCGACTTCCAAAACTGTTGAACTTCTTTGGAGGGGAGGGGAGGCACTCGATATAATTAATCTTTCCTGACCAACAAAACAAAATTTTCTTACTTTAAAAGGAATTTTTCTTAAATTCAGTTTTCATTGAAAATACCTGCACCTTTAATCAGAATTTTATAATCTTAAGAAATTAAGAAATATCGTAAGTGGCAAGTACCATAGAAATAGAAGGTAGACGAATTAAAAGAGTGGATCCTTCTAAATACTTAGGGTCAATAGTACAAAAGGATGGCTCCTCCAAGCAGGAAGTGGAGAGAAGAATTAGGGAGAGGAAAAAGTAATAGGACTATTGAAGAACCTAATGCTATGAAGGGGAAATTTGTTACCCGAAACCAAGAGGCAGTATCCTACTGTATGGCACAGAAAACTGGGTACTGAACAAAAGACAGCGCGAAAGACTCCTGGCAGTGGAGATGGATTTTTGGATATTCGAGGCGAAA
Source organism: Triatoma infestans (assembly GCA_011037195.1). NCBI lineage: Eukaryota > Metazoa > Arthropoda > Insecta > Hemiptera > Reduviidae > Triatoma > Triatoma infestans. The sequence goes on from JAAEAF010014303.1 coordinate 96,407, forward strand.
ACAAAGTTAGAAATGATGACATTAGGAAGAGGATGGGAGTGGAGAGAAACATCATGGAAATCTTTGAGACTAAGGCACTCACGTGGTATGGGCATGTGAAGGTGATGGGCCACGGAAGATTGCCTAGGATGGTGATGGATAGCGAGGTGGATGACCGATGGAGGAGATATAGAACCAGAGTTAGATGGAGGGACCAGGTGGGGGAGATGATGGCTGTTTATGGCCTGATGGAAGAGCCAGCAGAGCATCGTATTGCTTGGAAGAGGCCAATTGCACTCGATGGCTGAAGTGAACCACGATTTGTGGAAAACACTGAGGAAAAAAAAATTTTGTTGGCTCGTATGTCTGAGAGTTTTGAAGAAAGTTTGATACAGTCAAAAACCGAAAAAAAATCTGGTGTAAAACTTGCAAGCGATTTTCTTATTACTCGTACAATTATTACAATCTTAATTGTAACAAATTTTATTTTTAAAACTTTTTGATCATTTTATAGCTGCCTCCTAATTGGTAAGATCACTATTTCTAATAACATGTTTTACGATTACTTAGCTGAATGTGGCTTACAATACAGGCTCCTCCAAGTAATGAGAACGTCTTATGAAAGCTCTTCCCTTCATGGCCTGCTCTCCCAGGGAGTTGACCTTAGGGTAGGCAACCTGAGGTCCTGGAAGAGGATGGGAGTGGAAGATTTCCGGTGGTTGCTAAGCTCAGTGAGGAAAAACTCAACTACATTATCTTTATTTTCCCTAAATCCTTCAAATTCGTGTATATTAAATAACATCAAAAGTATCGTTGATATTCACTGTAATGGGATCCGCGAATCATTAAAGATTCATAGGATCCCGAAGAGCGGAGAAGTACACATTAAATAAATCAAAAGTTAGTTACTTCCCACCCAGGCCAGACTTGGAAGGGGGACAGTAAGATTCATATAAATAGAACGACAGGAGTACAGTTCAAGACTGTTTACGACCAGTCGGGCCACCTTATTACCTTCTTATTACTCAGCCAGTCTGTCTCTTTATAATTACACTCACTACCTAACTTCTATTTGACTGTAAAACCCTTGCAGTTTGTGTGTACTTTTCATTTTACAGTGTTCAGTATATAATCTAGTTTATTATTTACCTAAAATTCATTCTCTCTAATTCTCACAGCCATTATATAAACATATATTTTTCTGTTAGTTATAATATTTTCCGACACTTTTCGCATTATCACAGTTATTGGCTAATTGTGTTATTTTTATTAGGCAATTAATTAAAATATTGTTAATTTTATTTATTTATTTTTTTTTTAAATAAATAAAATACATGTTTATTTAAAATTATATTGGCACCATAAAACGTATGATACCAGTAGCCCCGTTTAGGTACTACTGCATGTAACAAAGGCTTCGGGTAAAATCCATCAACTGGGACTGGGATTTTACTCATTTTTTTTTCTTTAGTTTTTCGCTATTTTCTTTTTTTTTCGGTGAGAACATTTTTTTCCCTGATTAATTGATTTTTTATGGAACAGTAGCGTTAAGCTTTAGAAGAACGATTAATAATTTAATAAAAAAATCTGGTATGAAATACTCACACAACTTTCTCTTATTCCAGTTTTCAAAGTTGTAATTGACAAATTTCATAGTTTGTGTACCAAATTTGATGAAATTCGTTGAAGTTCGTCGAAAATTGAAAAAAATAAAATATTCAGTAAAAGCGCACATACGATTTACTAATTTTCTTGTGTAGTGGAATCGTTTATTGTGATTTCTGAGATATGTAGTAGATGTCTTGAAGAGGGCGGAAGTTAGTTTAGAGATTTTTGGAAGTGCTCGAATTATTAACACGGAATTTATAAAAATAGACTGTATTTGTACTATAATTTAAACGTGAGTAATGGTAACTATTAACAAGAAATACTTAGAAATAAATAGGAGATAAATAACTAATAATTTAGAATGATTAAAATAAATGAACTAAGATGCACAACTAAGGAAATAAGTATAAATAAAACCTGTATAGGGACGCGGAACTGCTGCTCGTATAATGGAGCTTGAAGACGTACTGGAGTATAATCATCCCCTCTTCCAATGGGGCGAAGTTTATATCAGTGTTAGCAACACTCACCCCAAGACAACTGTCCTAGTGTGCGACCTTGGTTAGTTCGGTGACCAGCGATTTGGGGCCGGTGGCCAGCTTATCGGTGCTTGCTTTGATGTCAAGTATTGACCCTTGGTTTTGTTTGTTTGGCCGCGGCCTTGTCTTGAAGACACGGCCGGCTAGGCCACTAGTTATAAATTATTCTATCTTTTGTTATCTGTTGTGAAGGTTTGACATTGCTATGACCTTGCCATGTCATTATATTTGAAACTCGGAATTTTGGCAATCTATTTATTTCTAATTAATATTTGTTTGATTGGTAGAATTATTGTATAACCAACTATGATAGTACTTTAGAGTAAAACATCCCTCCCCCAAAGCGCTCTTAAATAACTTCATCAGGAGAAATGTTTCAAATAAAAGTTGTAGCTCTTTATATGTGTAGTTCACATTCTAGTTTCCTCACATCCTAGTTTAAAGAAAATAGTTGTAGCCATTTTCTTTGTAAATACCAGAAAACTAAAAAATATATTTTCATAAAAACGCACTTCCGGTCATCCGATTTTTTTCACACTCATTTAATACTAATTAATAGTATTTAGATGACAGAATTGTATAATAAACTTGAAATAGCACTTTAGAGGAAAATCTAACCCCATCCCTCCACAAAAATGCCTTCCCGCCTTTAAATAAATTTTTCCAGAAAAATGTTCTAAATAAAAGTTATAGATCTTTGTATGTATAGTTGATATAATCAAGTTTGAAGAAAATCGTCGGAGCAATTTTTGAGAAAAAAATCGCAAGAAAGTAAAAAAAAAAAAAAAATTAAGTAAAGTGGTATTTCCGGTTGAGGTATTTTGTTCGCTGACCTACTGTCGGTTCCCATGGTGATACCTAAACAGAATATCAAATTTGAACTTACAACGATTTTTTCGTGTTTGAGCTATGCTGTTCACATACATACACACACACACGCACAGACCATTTTCTAAAAACCACTTTTTTTGGACTCAGGGGGCCTTAAAACTGGATATTTCCCGTGAAAAGTCGATATCGAAAATTTGACGCAATTACAATACTTCCTCCTTACTAGGAGTAAGAGAAAGTAAAAATATATTCTCTATCAGGAGGTCACTCACTATTGTGTACTTTTTATTAATTTCAAATGTGCATAATTATCATTAATATTGTATCCCATTACATGTAATATATTAAATGGTTCTTGTAGAAAATAAATAATTAAATAAATATAAATATAACTATATAGGTAGGGTACTTATCCCTCCTACTACCTCTATGCTTGAACAAATAACTAATATTTGGAGTTTCAAGAAAGTTTCTCATTGTATATAATATAATTGTATTAACATTAGTAAAAGGGAAGGGATTAGATCAGTGGTTAGCGCACAGGACTCTCCTCGGAGGATCCGGGTTCGAATCAAGCTGTGATGCCCTTAGATTTTTTTTCTTCCTAGGAGCCCATACAGCTCACTGTCCGGTGATGCCACAGTGTTGTCTGTAACGAGAGAACACTGTCCGGAGGCCGGCATTGCACTGAGAAAGCTCCGGGCGCCAATAATCATAGATGTTGACGCGCCTTAAATTAAAAAGAATATACAGATACAAATAGATGGAAAGAGAGAGAGTGAGCGAGAGAGAGAGAGAGAGCGCGACAGCAGAACAGTCCGGAAGTTTTACGACAATTTTTTCAAGAGTACATCTAGTAAGTAACCTACCTACTGCCTTCTTATTACTCAGCCAGTCTGACTCTCAATATTTCTCTCGCTACCTAACTTCTCTTAACTGTATAACGTCCTATAACGAGAGAACACTGCCCGGAGGCCGGCATTGCACTGAGAAAGCTCCGGGCGCCAATAATCATAGATGTTGACGCGCCTTAAATAAAAAAAAAAACACATATTGCGAAGGTGCCACAATATAATTACTTCCTTTATAAAATTAATTTGGAAGATCTGGCTCTATATAACAACAATAACAGATAATTAACATCCCAGAGAGACTAATCAGTCCACCCACCAACCCAAATATCATCTTTAGATTTGTTAAACATGTCTCTATGCGAGTTCCACTCATGAAAATCTGATAGATTAGAAATATTTCCTTTTTAAAATATTAGATAACAAAGTTGAAAAGAAAAAGAAAGGATAATGAGAAAATTAAAAAAAAAAAAAAAAAAAAAAAAAGCGTTTCAAGCTCAAAATTAATTCTTGCACATCGTTAATACTTGGCCTAATTCTTATTCTCAGACGGTCCTTTTATAATTTCATTTCTCTTTGATATTTTAATGATTTAGTTTTTAACATAAAATAAAAAATAAAAAAAACAAACAGAAATAATTATAAAAGTTGGAGCGCACATTTTACTAATTAACTGAATATTCAGTAATATTAAAGTTTGAGACAATTTATTTTTGATGACAAAGAATTGTATGTATTATTTATTTGAAAGTTATATAAAACTTGCTATAATAGGCAACTTGTTTTGTTAAACTATGTTTATATCAACTTTTATTCCAATTAATTGTTTTCAGCAGTAATAATTACTACCAGATAATGATTATAATATTAGAATCTTTCTTTTGTTATTGGGAGAAAATTAATAACTAGCAAATTTTAACTGTTATAAAAGAACCATTTTCTTTTAAGTACTTTCTTTATTAATTAACTGAATATTCAATAATATTAAACTTTAGTAAAAGTACCTAGTATGAGATATTACGGTATTGACAAATTTTCGAAATTTGAGGTACCGTGAATATGAAATCCGATATTTTTTTGGGGGATGTCTGTAGGTATCTGCGTATCTGAACAGAATATCTCAAAAATGAAAAAATTACTGATGCTTAAACTTGGTATTCCATTTAGTGTTATCATCGCTTCTTGGCCATTGGGAGTTCAATTCTAAGCTCCACGAGCTGGGTTTGAAAAATTCCCCGCATTGCGAATGCGGTGAACGGGACATGGTGCATCACGTTCTCTTCCGGTGTCCTCTCTTCGACGAGGCAAGAATCCATATGGAATTCAAGCTGAAAAGTAGGGGAGATTGTAAAGAACTGATGAAAAGTGCCATAAACTTTAAAGACTTTGTTGAGTTTGGTCGTGAAGTAGCGGTAATGCGAAGGACTAGACGGACATGTAGAGGTCCGCCTCCCCCCCGTGGCAGGGACGGAAACTTGCCTACCATGAGGCAAGGCTAAGTGACCATAGGCACCGGTTTTGGCACTATGCGCTAGGTACGATGGCCTAGAGTGAGCTCAATGATAATAATATCATCGCTTCTGACATTTAAGGTTTTCTGCAAAATCCATCAAACGGGAAAATACGTCCATACTTGAGTGGTTCTTGTAAGTTTTTCACGATTTTCTGTAAACTTTTTTTTTTTTTTTAATTTGAGGCGCGTCAACATTTATGGCCATTGGCGCCCGGAGCTTTCACTAATACACTGCCGGCTTCCGGACAGTGTTCTCTCGTTATAGAAAACACTGTCCTTCACCGGACAGTGAGCTATAGAGGCTTCTAGGAAGAAAAAAATCTAAGGGCGGCACAGCTGGACTCGAACCCGGGTCCTCCGCGTGGGAGTCCAGTACGCTAACCACTTAGCTATTCCCTTCCCTTTCTTTAACTTGGTATACTAATCTATATATATAAATACCAATCATTTTTATTTGAAACAATTCCTCGGGAAAATTGATTTTTGGGGAGTACTATGGGAACAGTAGGTTACGCCTTACACTAGAATATCCACTTCAATACGATGTTATAGTTTCTCCAGTTAAATAATATCAACAAATATTAGATGCATTGATAGAATTCCAGATTTGAAGAAAATAGGTTAAACGGAAGTGGGCGACTTTACAGTTTAGATTTTGAGGGTTTTTTTTTTGGAATTTTCTCGAAAACATCTACGAGGTTGTTTATATTTGGAATATCCATTGCACAGATAACAGTTCTATTCCTTTTATTTAAAAGCTTATTTCCGGAAAAACTGATTTGTAGGGGGTTCTGAAAACTTGTCAATGAAGGGTAGCTACAAGAGTAAAATTGAGATAGTAGGCGCTCCCATACTAGTTACACTTAAAAATACACGATATTCCATACCCCTTTTTTTATGACTAATCATTTAAACGTTTATAGAATGGCTCTTATATTTTTGTAGGAGTGCATGCCTGGAGTTTTTTTAACGGGAAATTGTCAAGTATCCATCCATTCTCCCGGTGGCCTGTTGAGGAATAGTTCATGCGGCACCAACCTATATCACTTTTCCATGGTATGGAAATGGCAGCATGAGGTTCCAGGAAAGTTAATCAGGCTAATTGGTATGACGTGGCATACATAATACGAGCTACCAAGTAAAGTTGCAAAATATATTGTCGGAGGATTTCACCTAAAATAAAAATGTGGGCAAGGAGACCCCTCTATTATGTGTAATTTTATGAAATGGGCGGTAAGGGCTATCAAAACAAATCCCGGTGGCGCTATCTATAACAGGCTAACTCAGCACATGGCATACGCGGACGACGTATTGATTATTGCGAGATCAATAGCGGCATTGAGGGGAGCATTTCAAAAACTGGAAGAAGCCAGTAGGAAGCGTGGTTTTGGAAACCAATGACATTAAGACCAAATATATGCGCACCTCGAGAACACTGGAGCATGGATATGAGCAAATCCAGTTTGGGGAATATAGCTTCCCAGTGTGCAAAGATTTTAAGTACTTAGGGTCCTTAATAACGATCACAGCGATAAAACCGCAGAAATGAAGGCAAGAATAGCAGCAGAGAATAGGTTTGCGGTTCTAAGCGTTCTGCGGTTCAAGGATTTCTCGCAAGGCGAAAATTTTAGCCTACAAAACTATTATTAGGCCAATAATCACTTATGCTAGCGAAGCCTCGGTAATGTACAAAGACAGTGAAAAGATTCTCGGGGTTTGGGAAAGAAAAGTTTAAGAAAAATATTCGGTCCAAGGTGTGAAAATGGTCTGTGGAAAACACGAAAGAATGAGGAGTTAAAGCAGCTATTTGGTGAGCCGGATATAATCGCTCATATAAAAAAAGGAAGATTAAGTAGGTTGGGCCAAGTGGAGAGAATGCCTCAAAGTAGGCTCCTGAGAAAACTTTTCTATGGAAAGCCAGCAGGATCGGGGATACGAGGGCGCCCTCAGCTTCGGTGGATGGACGATGTAGAGGAAGATCTGCGTCGGGTGGTGTAAGAAGATGACACATCAAGGCCGAAGATAGACAGGAATGGGAAAAACTTATTTTGGAGGTCCAGGTCCTACTCTGAGGACTGTCGCACCGTTTAGTAAGCAAGTATGTATGTATGGAGATGGCGGCTAACAGTGTCTTTAGTTATGCCAGTTCTTCAGCAAATGCAAGAGTACTTGTGGTTGGATTTTTAACTCGACAGTTCCCATAAAGCCTCATAAACGTCACATGATGGCCGCCAAAGCCGGTCATTCTGTCTAAGGTCGTACTATTACTTTTAAATTTTTGAAACTGATCAAGGACATTTATCTCCCTTTGATTTCACATGAGCACGCTTAGCTTCGGCAGTTAATACACTGTTTTTGTTTTTTTCAGTAGGGGCGTAAAATTCCTAATATTTCGTAAGACACAGTCATGGTTTTCAAAAAAAAAGCTCAGAATTGAACTGACTATTTGAAGAGGTCATAATATGTATTAGAAACACTCTACAGAGTCTAATGAGATTAATAATAATGTGTTTGTAAGCATCAGACATACGTAGATGGGGGTTTTAAAGTCCCATGGTACTTGTTTAGTTATACAAACTTTTCTTTTTCTTAGACACCGCATTACACCCGCTTAGGACTTTTTAACAATCGTAAACATCCTATTATAAAACTAATAATTTTAAATTGTTTATATGAAAATTTATATAATGTAAAATAAATATGAACATTCAGTTGATATATTATGTCGTGCAATAATGCTTTAATGTGTATCTACTGAGGGATAAGCCATCACCTGTAACTGACAGGTATCTAATTTGTTAAAGCGTAGATCGTCCTCTATAGGTAGCTGCAGGCCATATCCATAGTCACTGATAGTCGCTATCAAGGCTGGTTCTTCTAGTATTAATATATATTTATCTTATTTTTAGCTTGAATTTTTTCACATTTCCTATAAAAGAGCTGTTGTAGAAATTATTATGAATTTACTAATATTAAAACAAAGATATACATTGAAATTTGCAAAGGCGGTCTATTAATTGAATAAATATTCACCGTGTAGTATTTATTTAGCATGTTCCACAATGTATTTATTACAGGCATTTAAAAAAACAAAATATAAATTTTTGTAACAGTTATAAAAATAAAAAAAATTATTAACAAATGTTTCAAAACAGAATAAATTATCATTAATAAAAGTATGAAGTAAAATGAAATAAGCAAAATACGAGTAAATTCAGCATATAAATAAAATATGGACAAGTGATAAAGTACTGGAATGGAAATTTTTTTAAAATTCTATTTGTCAAGAATTATATTATACGTAGACCGCTATTAAAATCTTTAAAATATTTGCCTGATATCAAATCTTTGAGATCTGTAGACCATGGGCCACATGTTAGAGTTACAATTCTTCTAATAACAGCAGATCTTTAAGGCTCCATCTTTGGGCTCTTCGTATTATAAGTGTCTAGGAGATTGGGATTTTCCTGGCTCACAGATGCAATTCGGTGAAGTAATAATATTAAACCTAAATAAATGTCCCCTAAAAAGCCGCGGTGTTCAGTCATATATTGCATCAAACGATACTAATTTAATTGAAAGTGTTTTGCACCCAATCTGTCACGAATCGTCAGTGTGAGTATGTGTTTTAGTGAGAACATCTTTTTCACATGTTGTGCATAAAATTTTCACATGTTGCTTCCTTAATCACTCGTTTAATATAAGAAGTACGACATTTTTTAAAGTGATGTTTTAAAGTGATGCAACCTTTTTAGAGAAGGGATCAGTGGTCACAATAGATCTTTCAGTTTCGCAGTGCACTATCCCCTAAAAGAATCAGAGAAAAAAAATACAACCTCTTTGTCCGTCATTTAAACGATGTTAAAAAATTAAACCATGATTTATATGCCAAAAGTCTATTCTTATCCAGCAGATATTAACTACCCCCATGTTTGATCCGTACTGTTGCTCACAGCTGCAGCTACTGACGTTAATTCTATGAAATCTATGTTAGTAATGTCTAATTTTCCATGTCCTGTCAGTATTTATGTCAGTTTGTAGTTAATTTAAGCTTGACTTTTCCTATTCTATACTTCGGTAGTTTTTTTTTTTTGGCACCCGTGGGGAGCGACCAAGCCCTATGCTATCCAAAGCTCCTCTGGGTCCATAAAGCTACCCCACAGATCGGAGCCTTCTTTCTGGCCTCCGGAAAGTGTTCTCTTTACTGACAGTGAACTTGTAAGAGGGTCCTAGGAAGAAAAAAAATCTTAAGTGCTTCTTTTCAAGTAAATCTTGGATGTTTTGTAGTAATAAGGCTCAGTCTTTGTTCTGCTGTTTCTCTTGTAGTAACAAGGCTCAGTCTTTGTTCTGTTGTTTCTCTTGTAGTAACAAGGCTCAGTCTTTGTTCTGCTGTTTCTCTTGTAGTAACAAGGCTCAGTCTTTGTTCTGCTGTTTCTCTTGTAGTAACAAGGCTCAGTCTTTGTTCTGCTGTTTCTCTTGTAGTAACAAGGCTCAGTCTTTGTTCTGCTGTTTCTCTTATAGTAACAAGGCTCGGTCTTTGTTCTGCTGTTTCTCTTGTAGTAACAAGGCTCAGTCTTTGTTCTGGCTGTTTCTCTTGTAGTAACAAGGCTCAGTCTTTGTTCTGCTGTTTCTCTTGTAGTAACAAGGCTCAGTCTTTGTTCTGCTGTTTCTCTTGTAGTAACAAGGCTCAGTCTTTGTTCTGCTGTTTCTCTTATAGTAACAAGGCTCGGTCTTTGTTCTGCTGTTTCTCTTGTAGTAACAAGGCTCAGTCTTTGTTCTGCTGTTTCTCTTGTAGTAACAAAGCTCAGTCTTTGTTCTGCTGTTTCTCTTGTAGTAACAAGGCTCAGTCTTTGTTCTGCTGTTTCTCTTGTAGTAACAAAGCTCAGTCTTTGTTCTGCTGTTTCTCTTGTAGTAACAAAGCTCAGTCTTAATTGTCCAGTTCATTTCCTAGTTCAAATTGACAAGATTGAGACCATTATATTTCGATTTTGTTTTGTTTTGTTGATTGCTAGTTTTATTGTCGTTTTTGTTTGATTGGAGTCAAAAAGCCGTCTTTGTTTTCAGAAGTGTTTTTCTCATGAGAAAAATGTGGGAAGCTACAGTTGGTAGCACACCTAGGTAGAGAAGGCCGGAACTGAACGGCGAAGGAACCACGGCATGCTTATTGGAATAGGATCCTACGAGAAAGATCCATAGCAGAGAGAGAGAGAGAGAGAGACAAAAATGACGGGACCACTCTCTCGGACTAGAGTGGGAGAAACTGCTTAAATACAGCGACGGGAGATATATGAGATATATAGCAGAGTTCACTCGCCAGTCACATCTACCTTACGGTGTACCTCTCTAACCTACCATACCCTACCACTTTACTGTAAAGTCTAGGCAGTCAGTGTTATTTTTTCATTATACAGTGTTCAGCCATATCTAGTTTATTAATCTGAACCAAACCATTTTCTCTCCTTCATCATACCCATTATACTTACCACAAGCCTCAAATACAAATCACCGTCTGGCAAGCCTTGGCCCTTCACAAGCCGTTACGCCATAGGTTTTTTATATGAGAGCGGAGTCAGGTAGACCTTTTTTTTTTAATACGTTCAGACTTAACTGCAAAATTTCTGGACATCCTTGCTGCTTAGTTTCTTTTCACACTTTTATTTTTTCAACATAGTCTGTCTATAAATTTCGAAGTTTTGCTATGATTTCGTTCATCCTTATTGTTTACATAAAAATGGAACATAATTACATTGGTCATAGAGAGAAATGCAACAGCGCTGACAGACATTTTTGTTACATAATTTTTTTATAATATTTCTATTATAATCTATAAATATTGCATATTGAAAATTATTATTATTAATAAAAATTTCGATGTCTTTACGTTGATTTTTTTTTTTTGACAGACATTTTATCATGCACGAAGTCTCATCTCTCTCTCAATTTACGGTAGAAATTTTATTTCTCAATTCATGTTGACTCCAGATTGACAGACATGTCAAGAATAGAATTTTTTTTTTTTTTTTTCAAAAAAAAGAATAGTTCTATCAGATTTGTTCAACATAAATGTTAATGAAGTAAAAAGTTAAACATTCATTTTTTTTCTCTATCAGTGTAACTAATGAAATCAGTATTTCCAAGACCCAAGAAGAAAAAATTTGCTTTCCTAGAATGCTACTAGACGCACGGTTAAACATAACAATAGAAGTAAATCGCTTGGACGTCATCTAATCAAACTGTCAACTGTTTTGAGCTTTTCTTGGACACTAAACTTTTATGTATCGTAATTAACGTTCCTTGGTTTACAAAAAATAATCAAATACGCAAAAAAAACAACTACAAATTCAAACTATAAAAGAGTTCACTTTTAGCTCGGAAATTTTATACTTATATGTTCATAGGTTACACCATAAAATGCAGAATTCCTTATGACAGACTAAAAGTTGCAATTTGACTTATACAATTTAGTACTATTCTGCAACCTATGTAGAGTTTGGGACTGGAACTGTGGTATTCAACCAAAACTGCGATCATACGAACTATTGAGACATTCCAAACCAAACTAATTCAACAGATTTGTTGTGGTGGTTGTCCGCAGAGCTGGAAAGCATCAAGACATTTTCCGTGGTAGCCGCTTCATTTTGTGGTCATCGATCGGTTTCGGGCGTTCGCCCGAATGACTGAAGATGGGCGAACGCCCGAAACCGGTCGATGATCACAAAATGAAGCAGGCTACCATGGAAAATGTCTCTGATAATTCAACAGATAGTTGATGCTTCCATCTATGCCACAAACCTCACTCGCTGCCCATAAAGACTTCACCATACTTTACATACAACGATTCGCCAAGATACAAAATATCTCAAATACCATATCGCTCTCTCACTCTCATTGCCTTAATCCATTTGAACCTTCTGTAGCCCCTATTACTATCCGTGACTAACCTTCACGCTGTTTCAATCGCCAGTGGCCACGAAAGACATTCCCTTCGGAATTGACAAACCCCTTCTGCGGCAGAAATCTAAAAACTACTTTCAGTAAAGCGCACTTTCGGTCATCCGATTTTCTTCAAACTCGGAATTTCGTCAACATATTTAATATTATTTAGATAATAAAATTGTTTAATGACTAAACTAGCACTTTAGAGAAAAACCTAACCCTCCCCCTTTCCCGAAAGTCCCCTTAAATGAATTTTTCCAAAGAAATGTTTCAAATAAAAGTTCTAGATCCCTGTATGTCTAATGGTTATATCAAGTTTAAAGAAAATCGTTGGTGCAATTTTTGAGAAAATCGCAAAAAAAAATAATTCCGTAATAAAGCGGTACTTCCGGTTGAGAAATTTTTATAAATAACGTACTGTCGGATCCCATGGTGATACCTAAACGGAATATCAAGTTTGAACTTTCTATGATTTTTCGTTTTTGAGCTATGCTGCTGTTCAGATACACACAGAGCATTTTCTAAAAAAACAATTTTTTTGGAGTCAGGGGACGTCAAAACGGATATTTCTGTCGAAAACTCGATATCGAAAATTTGATACGATTACAATACTTCCTCTTACCTAGGAGTAAGTGGAAGTAAAAAATAAAAAAATTATTAAAAAAAAATAAAAATATAGAATTTCGAGATAAAAAATAAAAACAAAAGCAGATAGACTGGAAGCTTTAGTGGAGCGGAATGGAGACGATGTTGTTCTTCACAATCAAATGTTGCACTATAATTTACACCTGAATTGGAATGAGATTGTGGGCAAGAGAGAAGGTTGGGTGTGAAGTATTATATCGCATTTTGTGTTCAGCTGTAGCGCCGCCAGTGGTGTAAAGTAGAATTATGTTACAGTTGGCCGATTAGACTAGGTTTCTGGAGTATTGCGGTTGGCAGTGTGGGTGAACGGAAGCAGGAGAATATATATACACCATAGAGCCGCCACCAACAATATACACTGTATTCCAATATTATGTATATCTCATACCAGCCTCCAATTAAAGTAGTAGGGATTAGATTAAAGGATTAGCCGCCTTCTACAATTTGTCATACAGCCATTTAGCGCCACAGCCTCCTAAATATAATAATGCCTTCTCGGTAATTAGTAAAATTCTCTAAAAACTTCAACTTCACTTTTAAATCGTTATTGATTTTTTTTTTTTTTTTGTTCAGATCAGAGCAACCATCTTCCATAACCAAAAATAACAGACTATTCAATTATTACCCTGTGTTTTTTTTTTTGTTGAATCTTTAGATTTTTGAGCGCGGAGCAAATTCATCTTGACACAGTTTTAGATTAATATCTTCAACTTCAAATTTTATGACGGAAATGATTTTGTCGGTTCTTCCCTGGCAATTTACAAAAGAAAAATCAAGTTTCAACCCTTAGTTTTCGTTCTTAAGTTTTGCTGAACGATAAAGTTATGCACACAAACACAAAGACTACTTTTCTTATTCAGAAGAACTCAAAACATGCATTATTAGTGCAAAATCAATTTCGAAAATCTGACAATGTTGTGCTATTTCTCAATAAGCAATAAGAGAAAATAAAAATAAAAACAAATTGGGTAGGTTCCATGTTATTAGCGATTTCTTCTAGATTACAATGTAATCATTCTTACAACCTTCCTGGGTAGATACATGCCCACTAGTACCCCTGGTACTTTATGGTACCCCTGGTATTTTTTATGTTAGGACAAATGTGTAATATTGTTGAATATGATGGGTCCGCAATGCTGGATAACATCTGGTATTTTATACTCGTTGCATGCATATTTATAGTTTTTGTGGGGGTTGGTTCCGCAGAGCTGAAAAGCATCAGAGACATTTTCCGTGGTAGCCTGCTTCATTTTGTGATCATCGACCGGTTTCGGGCGTTCGCCCATCTGCAGGATGCGTTTGTCAGAGTGTGCGATAACACAGACTTGCACAGAGCAAATTCAGTTTATACACTCAGTGTATATAAACTGAAGCAGACTAAAATGAACTAAAGCAGACATAAACTGAAACAAAATGAGTGTATTAACTGAATTTACTCTCTGCAAGTCTGTGTTATCACATTGTCTGACAGACGCATCCTGAAGATGGGCAAACGCCCGAAACCGGTCGATGACCACAAAATGAAGCAGGCTACCATGGAAAGTTACTCTGATATTTATAGTTTTCCTGACCGGTTTCGGATTTTCATTCATCATCAGAGCAAATTCACCAAGTTCTTGCAGAGAGTTTACTTCAACTTAATGTTTCTGTTACACTCACACTTGTTGGTTGTGTAAATGTGCGGGAGATTATAAGATTATGTTACTATGTGTTGTGTTTAATGACGAAGTGGAATTTTTATAAATTATGATTAGACATTAGAAAATAGTGTATAATAAATAGGTTGTTTTGAAGAATACTTGAATGACTAAATTTTAATAGTGTTGCTCAGTGTTTTATCGAATCATTTTTAGGGGGGGGGGGATCAGTTACTGTCGGAGTAAACTGTACTAATAAGAATAGATAAAGTTTGAAGAAAGGCATGCAAAGTTTATGGGCAGTCAAAAGCTTGTACAAGTAATAAATAAATGTGAAATACAAGCAGGGTTAATGACTTAAAGAGTGTGTCTGAGTTATTAGTTTATTTGGTCATTCATTATGTTTTTGTGGATAGTCTTGTGTTTGTATATTTCTATTTTTTCTAGAATGTCCATTCGTCTTCTTTTTGTGCCTTGATGTAATAGGACCATTGTTTTTTCTATACTTGTGGATCGTGGTTGTTCTTTATACAATGGTTAGCATAAGTGGAGTCGGTTTTGTTGTATTTGTATGTTTGCGTCGGTGTTCTTTAATCCTATAAGGCAGGCGTCTTCCAGTTTGGCCTACGTACGTGCAATTGCATTCAAGGCAAGAGAGTTTGTTTACACCGCTTTTGTCATACAGGCTGGTGTAATATTTGAGTTTAATAAATATTTATCACTTTATATATAATTATATTGATAGCAGTAGAGAAAGTCGTGTGATTGTTTCACATCACTTTTTCTTATAAATATTTTTGTTCTTTTTCGTTTATATTTTTATAAATTCGTTTTTGGTATTTTATCCGTCGCAGCAGAAATCTATCCATTTCCTGCAGAGAGTTCAATTCAAACGCAATGTTTTCGTTTCACTCGACACTTGTGGTTTATATGTGTGAGAGGTTATAATCATCTGGTATAAAATACCAGATGTTATCCAGCATTGCGGACCCATCCACATATTCAATAATTCGTTTTTATTCATTAATAGACTCTAAATGTTTAATTTTGAAATAATATTACTTATTTAGTTTTTAATTTATTATCTGAAATTAGTTGCATTATTAGATCGTCAACATATAGAATTATTTTTTCCAAATTAAGATTTTGGGTCAACATTATTTGGCTGTCCTTCATTAGAATCAGTCATCGTCAACACCAAAGACGAGAGCATTAAATATTCATCTATGCAGTCTCGCTAAAATTAAAATCTTAATTATAATTATTATTTCTAAGGAAAAATTAAAAAAAAAGATCTGGTTAACTCGATAAGACTGCTAGACAACTATTTTACTCGGAAACTTTAATATATTTTATCAAAAAAGCTTATAAATCTTTAAAAAATCAACTTTATCATGGAATGTGAGCGGGCGTGTCTGGCGGTGCAAAAGGGCAGCTAATACTTACTAAAAGTGTAAGCTCTTTGCAAGGTTTACTGCTGAATTCCCAATAGGTTGTGCCACCTCTGCCCCAACACCTGTTTTCCCTAAGGGATGTTCCTAACTCGATATCATTGGACATGGATCTACTGAATATTATGTCCTTGGATTCTACAAGAGTTTGTGTGTGTATGTGTGTGTGTGTGCGCGCGCGTGTATATATACGAGTATATATATATATGTTTATATGTGTGTGGAGTGTGTTACAACAGCAATGTTTCCAATGAAATGTTACGTCTCTAGAGGAATCCCCCATTCAACATTTCACTATCTGCGGCAATATATATTTCACATACTTTATCTATTTTGAATGATGAGTATTTTATAAAACATTAAATATAACAATTTATATAATAATTTATCATTTTTTAATGTCGCTAATGCTAATTAAGATAGAATTTTATTGTCACAAATACTTTTTATAAACAATACAAACAAATCTACTTCTACTTTCTCTTACTGTGTAAGAGAAATTATTGTAATTGTGTATAATTTTCCATATATAGTTTTCTGCACCGGAAATATCCATTTCGAGGTCCCCTTGGTCCAAAAATGTGGTTTTTAGAAAATGGTCTGTGTATGTATGTATGTAAAACAGCATTGCGGAAAGGCAGAAAATCGCCAAAAGTTCGACCTTGACATTCCGTTTGAGTATTATTATCAGATCCAACAGGAAGATATGTGTCAAAAAGAGAGCTACATTCATTTGAAACGTTTCCCTAAGAAAATTCATTTGGTTGTGATTATGTTTTCTTACAAAGTTCTATTTTAGTTTATAAAAAAAAAAAATGGGTACACCGCAACTAAGTTTTACTAAATATTTTTTACAATTTTCAAAAATCGTTGGAACCATTTTTGAGAAAATCGTAATAAAAAGTGAAAAAATTATTTAATAAAGTCGTACAGGTTGAGCAATTTCGACAGATAACGGACTGCCGGATCCTATGGTGATATTAAACAGAATATCAACTTTGAATTTTCTAAACAATCATTTTTTGGGGGGGCTCAGAGGGTACCTCAAAGCGGATATTTCCGGTGAAAATTCAATATCGAAAATTTGCCACGATTTATCATACTAGGAGTAAAAAAAAAATATGAATGCTTGTGAAATGTAATTTGGTGTGTGTTGTTTTTGTAGCACGAGCAGTTTTGTAAAGGGCTTGTGTGTATGTTTGAGAAGTATTAGAAATAGAGAATAAGAACCATTTTTAAATAAATAATTTAACTATATATTAAATTAAGTAAATTTACAAGATAATTATTAATTTTGAATCTTGAATTAACTTATGAATGCAAGGAAATAAATAACTAGTAGCTAGATTGTTTGAAACTCAAATGTTAACACTTAAACTGGCATTGAATTTAAGTGAGTGATTCCTGAGACAAGTGTTCTCATTGAATGTCTAAATCAAACAGTTCTGTTTTAAAGCAGAATTGAGACTGCTTAAAGAATGCTCTGTCCTAGCGGGGGAGTTTTCTCCTACAAAACATTTGGGGGCCAAGTGGCATTGTCTTACCCTAACGGATTCTTGTCCCTTTGTCTCTTCAATAGCACTGGCTTTAATTTAATAATACCTGACTCTTTCCCCTTCACTAAAATACACTATTTTTGAATTCACTAAACTTATTCACTAAATTCCAAATTTATTTTTCCCAATCGCTACTTCCACTACACTGGCTTCCACAACACTCAATAATGGAAATAAATAGATTGAAGGAGACATCTTTTGAAAGAAAGGTTCCTATTTTTTAACATATATAATAAATTAAAGAAGTTATTTGCCACCAATTTTATCCTAACGTAAACCGGTCATGTTTTATACCTAAATTCCACTATGTTTTTCTTCATTTTGATAAAGTAGAAAGAGATAACTTTACATTATACAATAATGTAGACAAACGTATTTGTACTCGTATTTTCTACATTTTCATAAACCAAAGAGAATAAAAAAAAAATGAAATAACTAATTAAGAAAGAGTTACTGAATTGTTGACGACTTCATAAATGAACTGCTGTTATTTAGCATGTTATTTAACGCAAGCGCAGTACAACAGTGGTAAACAAAATGACATGATATATGAGTATAAAAGTGGAGGAAGATGTGGTTGTGAGTAGGTGCAAGTGTTTTCTGTCTAACGGACAGTGAATAAAGAAAGAAAGAAACAAGAGAGTGAAAAACTGGGTGGGTATACTACACTTGGACATATTATTCTGGTTTATCCTTGGTGTATGTGGTGTTGTGGTCATGTTTTATTCTGGGTCGCTTGTTCCAACTGAATAATGTAAGACGTAAGGAGGACTTTTAAGAAAACTGCTACCGCACGCCATTCTTCCCGCTTTTTTTTTTTTTTTTTTTATTCTTTTTTGTTCTTTCTGTTTTTTATTTTATTTTTATTTATTTTTTGTAATGAAAATGTCTTATCAATATTTCAAACGGTTTTACTATTATTCTTTATTACATTAATCGCCGACCTATTTTTTATCAGTAAAAAAAAAAAACGGATCATAAAATTATAATGATCTATTGCCTTTTTAAGAACTGACAAGGTTTCCAAACTTTTTCATATTTATCAGGTGTAATAGGATCCGAAGAGAGAGATCTAAAGCAGAGAGAAAGACACAAAATTGAGAGTCTCACTCGCTACTTAGGCTAGACTCTGTTTATATACAGCTGAGCTAGCCCTACAAGGGACAGTCTTTCAACAGTTCATATAGCAGTTACAACGCGTCAGCAATCAACTACTATCTTTCTCTTTTACTCACTCTAAATCTCTTGCTACCAATTTCTATATACATGTAAAGTCCTGGCAGTTTATGTTACTGTTTGATTGTACAGACTTAAGCATTACTTCCAGTTTATTTGTTCTTATAAACCCAATTCTCTCTTTCTCATACCCATTATATCAGTGCCTCCCTTTTATCAAGATAGTTATAGAGATGTGTAGAGAGGATAGCCCATATGTTACATTCAATTTGATGTGGAAGGGCTATTATGCTCTTCACATGCGCTCAGTGATAGTACGCAAACTGTAGTTGAATATAAAGTACGTACTATAGTAAAAGTTGGGGGTATGCCTAAGGCTTTACTGATTCCAAATATGTAGTTGCTCGCATCAGTTTATTCCCCTGACTTGCTGTATATGTATTATGTGAGTGTAATAGGAGTGCCAGCGAAAGATTTTTGAGGGAACTCTCGTCCCTCAAACCTTACGGCAGGCCTACTCAACCAGGGTCACCCATATTACTTTAAGGATTATGGTGGGTATGTTAACTGGGAACTATATGTTCAAGGTAACCAGTTACAACTGCCGATAGTGGTTCTTGCAAGTTTTGTCTCATTGCAGGGACACCTCTCCGTCTGGCAAGAACGAGAACGATTCCTATAACTGGAATTAGGATTATTTATAGGGCTTTGTGAACATGAGACTTGCTCATTTTAGCTTAAGTTAACTGGGGCATTCCTCAGTAGATTCTTTTGGACCGTTTAGACCGACTAGTGCTCATAATTTGTTTTAATAGGAGTGTCGTGTAATTGTTGTCCTTGTTGTTTAGGAATTTATTTTTTGGTATTTTCTCCCATGGTATTTAAAACGATCAACTTTCTCAAAAGCAAAAAAAAAAAAAATGCATTTGATAATTATTTTTTTTTTAAAGAAATATTATAACCTTCATCATATATTATAACCTTCATCATGAAAGCACTTGGATTTATCTGCTGTGAATCAAGAGTTCACAATGCAGATAACATACAACTGGAGGAGCTGCATGTATTTGGGAAAAGAGATCAGGATGGACGTTGGGCTATTGTGTAATTTGTAACATTTGGATATTTTTACTACATTGCCGAAAGGAAGTTCTGTATAGATTGTTTTAAATCGGATTTGTTTAAAAGAAATAAGAATTGCAACATTAACTTTTGAAACTGTAGTGGTTTGAATTCTCTTAAGATTGTTTTGTATTGATTGTGTCATGGAGATTTAATTCATATTTAGTCCCGTCTAAATCTGATATAAATGCACTCCGAGGTAACAAAATTGGTCTATAGTTGGGAAAGAGCTATTAACAGCTGGAAGAAACAGATCTCTTTGATTAAATGAAAGAGCTATAAATCCGGGTCTAATAACTGGAGTTTAAGATTAAAGGAAACTTTATACATTCATTGTTAAAAAGACGAAAAAATTAATATTAATATACGTAAAAATTAAATATTAGGTATTGGAATAAGTAGCGATGCAAGTACTGGGAAAAACTAACACGAGAAATGATAAACCCTTTTTTTTATTCTATTCTGAATTTCAAAAATAAAGAGGAAATTTCGCTAAATGTAGCAAAAAATGCGGATAGATTGGTTTGCATTTGATTACGGATTTGAACTGCGGTTCAGACGAGCATGACATCGCTTATCTCAGGTGGTATTTATATACGATTTCTCAATGCTCCTATTTTTCCTTCCTGTTTCCTAGGGTAGTAGGTAGGTGGATCACATTGTAATGTAATGGTGTGGATGTGTGTGTAGGTAGCTTGTGGCGTAGCGTTTTAGTGAAAAGGGCTTATAAGTTTGTAATTTTAAAAGAGAATGAAGTCTAGTAATAATAAAGAAGTCACACTGTTTTTCAAAAGATATATTCTCTAAGAGAAATTAAGTTAACAACAATATGCTTATAAATTAATTGGAATAACTCTTAAAACTTGATATGGCTCTGATGTTTTCACTTTGGTAGCTAGAACGAGTCTGTTAGTAAATTTAAGTATTTTACAATATCACAATATTATGTTTAAGAAATTAAGTATTTATCAAGATTGATGCAAAACTGGCACAGATATTTAGAGAGCGATTCCTGAAGCGTCCTGTCTGAAGGTAGAGTTAAGACTGTCTACTCTTTACTCTTTTAAAGCTGATGGCTCTCTTCTTTGGAATTGCTCTCTCTCTCGCGGGGGAATTTTCTTACAAAGGTTTGCCCTAACGGGATTTTGTGCCTTTGTTTTTCTATTTAGTAATGACCAGATTTAATATACCTGGTTCTAAAATACATACTTTTTGAAGGTAAATTCACAGCACTAAAATAATTATAAAATATTAACAAAAATACAATTTTGGATACTATAAAATATTCAGAAACTTTAAACTATTATTTTTCGATTTTGTTCTTCCACTACATTATCGATAATGTAGTGAAATAACAAAATCGAAAAATAATAGTTTAAAGTTTCTGAATATTTTATAGTATCCAAAATTGTATTTTTGTTAATATTTTATAATTTTTAGTGCTGTGAATTTACCTTCAAAAAGTATGTATTTTAGAACCAGGTATATTAAATCTGGTCATTACTAAATAGAAAAACAAAGGCACAAAATCCCGTTAGGGCAAACCTTTGTAAGAAAATTCCCCCGCGAGAGAGAGAGCAATTCCAAAGAAGAGAGCCATCAGCTTTAAAAGAGTAAAGAGTAGAGAGTCTCACATCAACCTTCAAACAGGACACTTCAGGAATTGCTCTCTAAATATCTGTGCCAGTTATAAATTAAATAAGTTTATAAACCAAATAAGTTGTTATTATTTTAACAGAATATATTTATTTATAAAACAGTAGTGTGTTCTTAATTACTCTTAATTCTTATAATCTATCTCAAGCAAACATACAAGCCCTTTTCGCTAAAACGCTACGCCACAAGCTACCTACAAACACATCATCACACCACGCCATTACATTACATTGAAACTTTAAACTATTATTTTTCGATTTTGTTCTTCCACTACAACATTCTCCGCTCCGGCTAGATTCTGAATCATTGGTGATAGGCAAACTTGTCATATCTAATATATAATAGAAAATTTCAAGGTTTTTCTTGGTTTTCGATTATCGATAAATACGTTTTCTAAAATGATAAAAACAAAACAAAATCTATTATTTAAACATTTTTGATATAAACACAAAACACCCAAATAAATACATAATATATAATATATCATATACACAAACCATCAGAAATAAATCTTATAATGACTACCTGTTTATGAACAGAATATATAGCCTATTCCATGATTTATGTAACAAGACAAGTATAGTGTTGGGGCTGATTCATGAATTAATCCAACATTGGCTAACACCTGTTTTAGCATTATAACAGTACAGTTACAATTTCATGATATATTATATACTCGTATATAGGCTATCTAATTATGTATTAAAAGTTATTAATCTAATATTTTTAATTAGAGATCCTTTATTATTTTTATTTTAAAATAGCTTTAGACTTGCTTTAATGGATTTTATAATAAAATGCATAAAAAAATGCCTTTATGCTCAGTAATTTGATCTATGCACATTTTAATTAAAAGAATTTATTTTGCATATAATCAAGCAGTAATACATGAAAGTATCAGTATTCGTTAATTTTTGGTTCTACGAAAATAATCATAAAACCAAATTTGGAATAGAATTTCATTTTTAATAAATTGTTTTTTAATTAATTTATTTGCTGAAGTCAGCATAAAAGGAGCTGCAAATTTAAGGTTGGAAAAATGAAAACGAACAAATCAGGTTTTGCTATCTTTCTGCAATTCTACATTCGCTGAATTATTGTTACTCGTTCACTCAAGCAAGACTTTTTTTTGCGATGCACTGGTTGAACTCCCACGGTGTAATTGAAAGTCCCAGGTTTAAAAGTGGAAGCTACCATTGGTATGGGAGGTGGTAGCAAAGGCCAGAACAAACAAGGGTAATGGTTTCTAAAAATTTCGAAACGCCAAGCTTTTTGGCCCTGGTTTGGTCTATTCACTCATTTCGTAGGAAGTGCTTAGGCTTTATCTCGCTTTATTTGTTCGGACTATTGTAAATTTTTCAATGGGATTAGAGACCTTATCTGGATATCTGTTCTTGACGTAGTTTATTATTGTATTTTAGGGTAGTTATTTGTCCCTAAAAGTCTTTGTGTATTGGACTTTTTTGTTGGAGTTGGACTGAGAAGAATTGTTGAAAAGAATAGTACACTGACTAACCACCGGTCTTTGTGTATTGCAGTTTTTGTGGATATTCAAGAAGTACAAGGTATAGCAAGAACTTTTACACTGTTGAATTAGTTCAGATTTTGTAACGTAATAGAGTGACAAGTGACGTACTGAACTGGCGGATTGATGTCCAATAAAGACTTTTTGGACGTAGACTAGCGTCGGTGACTTGAATATGACTTCTATATCTTGTTGAGAGTGGGTAGCATTTATATACGATTTCAAAAATGCTTCTATTTCTCCTTCCTGTTTCCTAGGGTAGTAGGTAGGTGGATCACTTTCTCTGCTTTACGGCTAGATTTTGAATCATTGGTGGTATGTAAACATATCATGTCTTACTAATATATATGGAGTGACGCAGGAGTGGGCGGTGTTTTATGAGATGTTGCAGGCAAGTCACGCCAATATACATCACGGGATGCCATTACATTTGGATAGGTTAAGACTTGGCAACCCCCACCCCCACAATTTAAAATACGTTGAACACTGTTTATAGACTCGAATTTTGAACCATATTTATACGAAAATCTTCTTGGGAAGAATTAGGCGGAACTTGTCATTTAAACCATATCAAGCGTTGACGCTGTTTAGGCGTGTCAGATACCCAGTAAATAGTATCAGTGGCGCTGTATGTGGTAGTAATAAGAAGTATGAAATATTGATGACGCTTTGTAATAGTGGCAAGAATGATATTTTCTTTATAGAAATCACCGTCTAATTTTTTTGTTTTCTTTTAATTCTTAAGATATCTCAAAATATCTTTTCCATATTATTATAATTTAAGAATTGGCGTTCTTGAAAAAGAATGAAAAAGATTGCAAATTTTGATAAAAGTTTATTGTAAACAACAATGAATAAGTGATTAGTTTTAGTAAATGATTTGTATCATTAATGAAATGTACTATCCAGTTTTAAGTACTTAATAAAGGAAAGGCTGCCAATTAGAGTGTCATTATGTTTAACAATATCCAACTAATGGAAAGCGAAGTAGTTTATTGTGGTGTAATAAGAGCAGACAGGAGAGAAGGAGATTTGATGAAAGGCAAAGAGATTTGTTTCAATATGGCTTCCGACAGTTTTCTTTTATAACTCTCCCCCATGATCCTCCCTCCCCCTAGCCAACAATAATGAAGAGTTGTGATTAATTGTTTAGAAAATGGTCTGAAAGACTGAATGAATCTTTTCTTTATTTTTCTTCTGTTTTTTTTTATTTTTTTTATTTAAAGTCCCTTTCTCCCAAAGTTTACATTAACGTTCTTCTACTGTATTTTATTTTATTTTTATTTTGTTTCTCATTCCGGTTTGTTTAATGACCAAACTTTGAAGGTAATTTTCTTTTTTTTTTTTTTTTTTTTTTTTTTTAGCATCATCCAGCTTTAATAGCCCTTTTTCTTAGTGTGTGTATGTGTCGTTCGTAAATTGAAACGTCGGCTTCTTGCAAAATGATTTCTGACAGATTTAAAAATTAGTTTTACATTTTCTGATCAACTTGGTAAATTTATAAGGTTATTGCCAATCAACACACTTTTTTTTAGGATACAAAACAAATGTATAATTAAAATTAAACTTAATTATTACTTTTAACTTTTATCAAGTTCAGGTAATTGGCTCTTATTTATAAAAAAAAAAAGTAAACGCTATTCAAAAAATATGGTTTGTAAGAGATTTCTCTTGGAAATGTTTAACTTAAATAATATCTAATAAATTATGATAAAACTAAGATGTTATTCATTAATTGTGAAAATATGATGGACGTATAAAAATTGAGAAAGAAGAATTAGGGCAAGCAAGTCAAGTCATATATTTGGGTCAAAAAATCACTAAAAATGGATTGGAAGAAGAAATACAAAGGAGAATCGCGTTGTCATGGAGAGCATTTAATAGATATAGAAACATCTTTAGATCCAATATAGATATAAACAAGAAGAAAAAACGATTTAATATGTGTGTAATACCTGTGCTTATGTATGGGGCAGAATCATGGTATGTAACTGCCAGGCTGGTCAACAAAATGCGAATAGTAGTAAGAGCAATGGCCAGGCTAATGCTGGGAATATCTAGAAAAGATAGGAAAACTAAAATGTGGATAAGGTCAATGGCTGGATTGGAGGATTTTGCAAAAATTGTTATGGATAGAAAATGGAACTGGGACCTCCTCATGCGCCTGAGCAGGACACCTCATGAGAACGACAGATAGAAGATGGTTAAAGAAAGTGGTTGAGTGGTATCCGTTGGGCCTAAAGAGGGAGAGACCTCCAGTCAGGTGGGATTTTGAATTTAGAAAAGCATGTGGTGGAGCAGTCTGGCACCAATGTACATGGGACAGGAAAGAGTGGACAAGAATGAAGGAAGTTTACAAAGAAGTTTACCTGGGTTTAGAGTGAAAAATTAAGAAGTGGGGGTTAACAGCGCGAGGTGTAATTATAAAGATACAACATATTTATGTATGTTATTGCTCTGGATGAGAGAGGAACATCCGGTTGATTTGCAATAATGTTATTAGAATCCAGTAATCATTAATTATTATTTTGAATAACAGATTTATTGTTTACTGTTTATTTTGATTACTTTAATTGATTTATTATATATCATTTTTGTTATAATAGAAGTATATCATTTTAAAGACAAGAATTTAATAAATTTAACAAATAGGAGAGGAATGGTTTTAAAAATTCGTGTAAAAGGTAATTAATAATGAAAAAGTTTATTTAGCTGATTATATATTTGTAAGCAAGTTTTCTTTTGATTAAAATGATTATAGAAGAAATTGTATAAATGTACTAACTAGAATATACTGAATGTAAGTACTAACTGAACTCTATACCTTAAAAGGTGCCACAGCAATTTTTGCTAAATTGCAGTTTTTTTGGTAAAAAGAATTACTTATTTATTAATGTAATTGTAATTAACAGCAATAAATGGCTAATAATAATAATAATAATAAAAGTTTGGAGACTTTTATTGAAAGAAAATTTTGAGGCTAAACGTCTTTTTTACAAAAATTACTAAATATACAATAACTGAACTACGAACGAGGGTCGTTCTCACAATGAAAGGTTGAGTAAAGTGTTTAATTTTGACATTCTACCTAATTTTCTCCTTTACTAGCGATTCCAATAACTAATGTGATTACAATTATCTTATTTTTCGACTTGGAAGATCATTAGAGGGAGGGACTATAATATCTAGAAGAAGTTACATGCATTGCTACAGAAACTAGGTGAAACCTATTGCTGAAATAATTACGCGTATATATTTTCAGATAAAGTAAAATAAATCTGTAAACAATATTTATGTTTGGCCGTTGTTATATAAACAAGCTAAAAAATTAGTTGGCTGGGGCCAAAGAAGAAACTTTTTATTTTTTAAAAAGTTTATTCGACGTTTCCGGACGGACACCTTTGTTGTCCTTCCTCAGGAACTATAAAACAAACAAAAAATATGGATATAAAGAAAATTGTATGATAAAATTAAAACATATAACAATTAAACAATATTAGAAAGATATGATACCTGTTAAGGAAGAATGGAGAGTTAAATGTTATGTTTATTATTTAAATGTTTAAATATTATGTTTACATATTATTATGTTTATATATTTATCTCTTAAAATTACTAATTGATTTGTTTTTCATTTCTACCACTCTTCATATTTCCCAACTTGGAAAAATTTCCCCTCTCTGTTTTCTGATGCAAGCATACCTTACTCTACAACCAAACAATTACCTCCTCAAACATTTAACTCTCCATTCTTCCTTAGCAGGTATCATCATATCTTTCTAATATTGTTTAATTGTTATATGTTTTAATTTTATCATACAATTTTCTTTATATCCATATTTTTTGTTTTATAGTTCCTGAGGAAGGAATAAACTTTTTAAAAAATTAAAAGTTTTTTTATTTGGCCCCAGCCAATTAAGTTTTTTTAGCTTGTTTAAAATAAATCTGGTGTGAAAGATTCATAATGACTTTTCACAGTTGACTTAGTTAGTATTGACCAATTAAAACTTGCAACTATGGTTCTTAGGAGTCCGTAAAGTAAAGTTCTCTCGGAAAAGTGTTTCTAAAGTGCCTATGTACGAATATAATCTTTCAGACTACCGCAGCTATTGTCATGTAAAACAGTGTCTTCGGATTTTAAGATCTTCGGAATGAGACCGTGTCAGTAATGGCTTGCTATAAACAGACATTTCAATAGAAATTCTGAATAGCATTTTCGAGGAGAGCCTGAGGTTACCGCTTTCCAGAAAACGTTTAGAAATTAATTTTTCAAAAAAAAAAAAGTTACAAATAAAAACGAGCAACACAAATATGTGCAATGATGACAGGTTCTTTGAAGTTTGAAGAAACTCTTTGGATCTGTTTCCCAGAAAATCGCTTTGAAGGAAATATTTGTAGGGAATTTGATGCACTAGATCAGTGGCGTAACCAGGGGGTGCAAGACTCCAAAAATGCGGATAACCCGCAGCTGTTGTTACAAATTATTTGTATATTGTTTAATAAATATTTTTTATAGTTAAGTACAAAAAATTTTATTTTTGAATTTTCCTTAATATAAAATAAATTTAAATGAGACGATTATATTTTTCGATAATTATAATATGTATACTTAAAACAGTTTATTTCTGGTAGACCATAATACTGTTGTTATTATTATTGAAGCATCACAGCTATACAGCATGGCGTTTCTTGGTGTTTTTATCCGCGCTTTTATAAAAAAAATAGAAAATAAAATAAAGTTTACATTGTAAAATTTATATCAGTGTGAGTATTTTTATCGGTTATTAGTTTTAACCAATCAGCTAGCTATTAACCAATAGGTTAATTTGAAAATTTAATTACAAAAATCCACAATTCTGTTAGTTTTTTTTTTTTTTTTTTTACTTAATTTCTTATTTTGCCAATAAAAAAGTGAGAAGAATGAATATATTAATATGATAATGGCAGAGTATAATTAAAATAAATTTAAATGAATAAATGTAGTAGAATGTTTAGAATGAGTTGGTCGGAAGAGAAATACTTCGGTTAAGTAACTGCAGGTTAAGTATGACAAACACTACAAGGACTGCGCAATATTATTTCAGAGAGAGACAGAGTATGGTAGCGTTAGAAGAGAGTGACAGATTGACTAGCAGAATGAAAGTATGTTGTATGTTGTCTCGATTTGTGACGGTGATTCAAATAATGATATCTTCTTTAAATTTGCAGCCACATATATACAGCGGCTGATGTAACCCTCTCTCTTGAAATTCACCTACCAGTTCCTCCTAGTTTGCCCTCTTTACTCATACTCCGGGGAAATCATAACAAGCACTTCTCGTGGCAACTCAATTTTATTTCGAAAATTTGACATGATCGCTAAACTTTCTCATACAGCGAGAAAGAAAGTTAATATAATATAAATATCCAAATTTTGCTGAAGTAATTTGATCCAATGTACCTTATATAGTAGCATTAATGTTAATATAATAAACAATAGTAAATCATTTAAACGATTTTATGAATATTACATTATGTGTTGTGAGTATATATATATATATACACGTGTGTGTTTATGTATGTTTGTGATATATGATACCGGTTGTGATATAATCCGTGCAGGAATACAGTTACCATCGTCTATTACAGTGAACCGCAACACCCAACCGCAAACGTAATTCCTACCAACAACGGTGGGAATGCAAGCAGACACACACAGGGAGGGAGGGAGGTTATTTTAACCCCACTCTTCACTTAATTCCATCCCTACAATGCCCCCACCCCCCACCTCTATTCCTTTTATTTATAATTCTATATCTATTCAGTTTTCACCCCTTATTTGCAATTCAATAGAGTGCTAGCCGACATAGAAAGAGAATCCTACACTACACTACTGTCTGGGGGCTAGCTATATAGTAGTACTAGCCTAAAGACTGTAGGCTCTCTTTTGTGTGTGCGTATGTATATGTGTGTTTGTGTTTTATGTTTTGTGTTTGTGAAAAGGGAAGGTGTTTGTTAACAATTCTCTCAAGTTATTCATGACGAATATTCAAAAAATTTGCAGAGATATTTCCCAAACAAGTGTTTTAATAGTTAAAAGGAGAGAAGGATTTGCTCTTTCAGTTCTTGACATTGTATATTATAATTCGATACCATGATCATTGAGTTTACATTGGAAAATGTAAATAGATACCTTACTGTAGAATAAGTATTGCAAATAGACAGGCAGAGAGTTATCTCCTTCAATTAGTTTAGAATTCTGTTTGAGGTACAAACCATTTCAGGATTCATCAGAATATAATTAGTAATGGAAACTAATTTTAATAAAGAGCCTTGATTTTCATCGTTCATTAAATCAATTAAAGTGAAATCAAATTTAATCTGTGTTAAAACAATTTATTATTATTGAAGTTTAAAATCATTTAAACCCTCCCACCCATACCCCCATCATCTTTGTTAAACTTTTAGTTTAAATTAAATACGTTTCAACTGTTCTATATATTTTGACTTTCTCTTACTGCCGTAAGTGAAAGTTATTGCATCTAATCAAATTTTTCTATTTTGAATTAACACCACAAATATATGTTTTGAAAAAAGCTTTTGAGTATGCAGTAAAAAAGGTTTCACGAATTATCTGCAAGTCTGTATATGCATATATGTGTACGAGGCATGTCCAGCAAGTAAGTGTACTGAGGCTCTCACGGGTTTATTGGCTACACTGTCGTGTAGCCTGATTCCTCCCCTCCGCAACGAGACCGGTTCGAGGTCAGTACGTTGAGAACTGTCGACGCGACAATACGTTTCGTGAAAAATGTCAATCCAATCTCCCGCCAAGTGTGAAATATTCAAGGTCGGGCAAGAGTTTTTGAGACGCTACAAACTCCATGGAGATGATTTCTCCGCTCCATCATTACTGGAGATGAAACTTGGGTTGCACACTCCTGAAACCAAAAGGCAGTCTCAACAGTGGCGTCACAGCTCTTCACCCTCCGCCAAAAAGTTCGAAAACCACAATTTCAGCCAAGAAAATCATGGCATCCGTGTTTTGGGACTGTCAAGGCATAATTTTAATTGAATATATGCATCAAGGGGAGACCATCAACTCTGCAAGATACTGTAAGACCCTAAAAAAATTGCGGAGGGCGATTCAGAACAAAAGGAGAGGCATGCTAACAAAGGGAGTCTGCCTGCTGCACGACAATGCTAGACCACACACACAGACAACGCCACGAAGGAACTGCTTGCCTCCTTTAAATGGGATGCCCTGAACCATGCCGCGCATTCCCCTGACCTAGCACTTTCAGATTACTATCTCTTTACCTCCCTGAAGCTGCACATGGGTGGAAAAAGGTTTTCAACCGACGAGGAGGTGAAGGAGGATGTGGAGAAATGGACGAAGGGGTTGGCGGGAAACTACTTCGAGGAAGGCATCAAAAAATTAATATCCCGGTTCACCACCTGCATTGAGAGGAATGGTGACTATGTCGAAAAATAGCTTACATATGTACTAATGTAACCAGATCATTTTTTGTTCAAATAAAATTTTGTAACCTACAAAAATTCAGAACTCTTACTTGGACATGCCCCGTACATATGTGAACAAAGCACCTCAAAATGAAAAAAAATGGCAGGCAGCTGAAAACCGTGACATTCCCCGTTTAGCTCTACCATCACTGCATCTGATAAATAAGGTTTCGATCAAATTCTTCAACCGGAAGACCGATTTTAGTAATTTTTTTTTTTTTTGTTCAGTTTTTCATGATTTCAAAAAGGGTCTCTCAATGACTTTCTTTAAACTTCGTTTAAACCAGCGATTTTTAACCTATGCACTGCTAAAAAGATAATTTTTTTTCTTTGTTATAAACGAGCAATTTAGTAAAGAAAAATAAACGCTCTTTAATCGCACGATTATTTTGATTTGATGTTGATTTTGAGTGACAAACATTCTGTGATTGACAAGTCCTGACTTACGGGGGGGAGGGGATATCGAAGAGATATGAACTTCTCTCAGATCTAATCTCCCTCCGCTTTCTACTCTTAGTAGATGTGTATCACTAGTGATGTGATGTGAAACGTAGAGTGAGAGAAAGCGAGTGGACAGACAGAGAGAGAAGTATTGGGATGCTGGTGGGAATGAGCTAGCTCCCCCCATTGTCGCCTACAATACTCGTCCATAACAATTCAACCGTATATATGTATACTACTGTCCTTTCCTATGGACTCTGTGCTTGTTTCTGTCTTGGTTCCATGTATACACACACAGGATGAAAAAATCAATCCGAGCGATAGAATGCGGTTATGTTCACACTTAAATTTGTTTAATATACTATATATTTTTCTACTTTATATTTCAATGGACTTTCCACATTTTAAATAAAAAAAAAAAAAATCTGGTCTGAAACACTCACACAACTTTCTCTTACTCCTGTTCTCAAAATTATAATTGACAAAAATTGTATAGTTTGTGTACCAAATTTATTGAAATTCGTCGAAAACTGAAAAAAGTGTTCAGTAAAAGCGCACTTCCGGTTTGCTAAATTTCTTAAAAGTCGGAATTTTAGCCATCTATTTATTTCTAATTAATTTTGTTTGGATGATAGAATTGTATAATCAACTAGGATAGCACTTTGATGAAAATATAACCCCACCCCTCCCCCAAAAGTGCCCTTCAGTGCATTTTCCCGGAGAAAGGTTTCAAATAAAAGTTGAAGCTCTTTGTATGTGTGGTTGATGTTTGAAGTTTAAAGAAAAATCGCAAAAAAATAAAAAATCCAACTAGTAAAGTGGTACTTCCGGTTGAGGAATTTTAACAGATAACGTAGTGTCAGATCCCACGGTGATACCTAAACGGAATATCAAGTTTCAACTTTCTACGGTTTTTCGTTTTTGAGCTATGCTGTTCACATACATACATACATACATACATACATATATATTATATGCACACACAACACACACACAGACCATTTGCTAAAAATCATTTTTTTTGGACTCAGGGACCTCAAAACGGATATTTCCGGTGAAAATTCGATATCGAAAATTTGACACGATTACAATACTTCCTCTTACTAGGAGTAAGAGAAAGTAATAAATAAATAAAATACGTAACAAGATAAATGCTCATATTTTTCATTGATTAAAACAAAGAATTTTTACAGCTAAATAAATGAAATCTAAATCGCATATAAAAATGAATCTGATGGGTTGAATGAAACGTTCACATTACTTTCTCATACTGCAGTTTTCTCATACGAGTTATAATTGGCAATTTTTTCAAATTTACTAAAAGTTTACTTTTTCTTCAATTTTATATCAATAGGACAAATTAAACTTAATAAAATGACTTTTTTGAAGTCTTTCTAAAACTTTTTTAAAATAACTTTCTTGGTAAAAAAAAAGTTTCGAACAGAAGTTTTAGGTCTCTACAATTCACACTAACAAATTTAATGAAATCCATTGGTGTTACAGTCGTTGATATTGTAGCAGATAACTGAAGAGAAACACACTTTTGATCAATCGATTTTCTTCAAACTTGGAATTTCTGGAACATATTTAATTCTAATTAATATTATTTGAATGATAGAATTGAATAATAAACTAAAATAGATAGCACCTTATACATAACAGAGAGATAGCACATTACTCATACCCTCCCCCACCAAAAAGCCGATTGTATGTTCAGAGATGTTCAAAGTCATACTTTTATGTTTGGAAGGTGTTTTTAAATGTTTGTTTGTTTTATTGTAAAAATATTCAACTTTGAATAAACACTATTATTATTATTATTATTATTATTATATTTATTATATATGATATACAACCAACAAGTGTGAGTGAGTGTAACAGAAACATTAAGTTGAAGTGAACTCTCTACACGAACTTGGTGAATTTGCTCTGACGATGGATGAAAATCCGAAACCGGTCAGGAACAATACAATTTATACATGCTACGATGGATAAAATACCGGATATTATATTTATTATTATTATTATTATTATTAATCATATTTTTATTTTTAAGAAAGGTGCGCGTTGTACCAAGCACACTTTCATTGATTTATTTAAGAATAGCCGTACAATGCGGCATGTATCCAAAATGACAGCCTTTTGAATATAAGTGGTTAATTTGGGATGAATATTGTTGAGAAGCGTGATACCATCATGTAGGCATGTTTGGAGACAATTCCAGTCGTGGAAATGACAAGAGGAAAAACCGCGACTCTCTCTGCCCTCTCCATATTCTTGTAATTTTTCTTCCCCCCCAAGCTCGGCATACTTTCTTTGTTTCTCCTCAAACAGTTTTACTTAAATTATGTGTCGTGTTGGGGACAGCGATGTCTATTAATTTTACATCCTTCCTTAATTTGTCTTGAAATACGATATCTGGCCTATTATGACTAATATTCCTGTCAGCTATAACAGATCTGTCATGATATAGGCGGTATCTACTGTCCTCCAGCACTGGGGATGGAATATACTTATAATATATGGTGCAGCCATGGCTTCTAAGAAACCACATCTAATCGCCAGTTCTCGATGAACAATTCTAGCAACATTGTTGTGACGCTTAGTATATTCATTGGGGGGGGGGGGCAAAACCGTATATTCACCAATAATATGGTGAATAGTTTCAGGTTTTTCGCGGCACCGTCTGCAGAAATCATCTGTCACTGCAGCGTGCTTAATAATATGCCTTTTATAAAATATGGTGCCCATGACCTGGTCTTGAATGGCCATCATCATGAACTCAACTGTTTCCGGGAAATGTTTGCCATTCCTAAGCCATGCTTTCGACGCTGATATGTCGACATTCGGCCCTTTCAAGGTCATATGCAAACTTTCCGTGCAATGGTTTGGCTTTCCATGTTCTTACCTTTTCTGGCACATCCTGGATCTGCTTGAGGCGATCGGTCACTCAGATTTACTGGCGTCCATTGCAAATCCAAACCGCAAACAACTCTATGAAGATATGAATCATCGCTTCTGTCAAAGAAACACCTTCTCAGTGAGCATATTTGACTATTATTGTGCTGATCTATTATAATTATTATTATTTCCTCAACAAAGCCTCGCGGACTCACGGCAATCATTATTATTAGTTTATTGAGTAGGATTCTGTTCCCAGGAACAAAATTTTCCATCTAGTATGGGCATGCGTACCAAAAGAGAAAAATGTTTATTATTCTCTCATTTTCTCTCTCTCTCTCTCTCTCTCTCTCTCTATAATAGTGAGATTTTACCATTGGTTGTTTCCATTGGTGTTTGTTTATTTAAACTCTGTTATTTTTGAGGTCTCTTTTTATTTTTTTTTTGAACCCTCTTTTGTTTATACATTTCTAATTATTCAGATTAATAAAGCATTTTGTGTTTTGCTTAGTGCTTGTTCATTTTGTAATAGTTTATTTTCTTTTGATATTGACTTTAGTATTTATTTAGTGAAAATCAATGGATTGAAAAATATTCATCATAATATGACGAAAGTTAAATATACAGTAATATAATCATTCAGGCTTCCACGGCCATGATCATATGTAAAAGTAACCTCGGTATTCGGGTTGAAATCGCGTCAGTAGTTTGTTATAATAAACCGACTTTCGCCTATATTAAAATAGGCTTTATTACTATCCTGAAAAGAACCCTATAAACTATTCTATTAATTTTTGTAACTTTTTTTTTAAGCCATTTTTGTATTTTATTTGATATCTATGTCCGTCTTAGCCTATTTCTATATCTACATTCTGACAGATATCAACTTTTCATCCATTGTCGAAAGTTTCTTTTTTAAAAAGATTTTATAAAAAATTAAAATTGTTGATTTTTACTTTTTAAAGTTATTTGTCATTTATAATAATCTACAGTATCAGAAAGCTTTAATGAAGATAGTTTTAATAATACTACAAAATGTAAACCTTTCTCATACAACCAGTCTGTTATATGACCAAAAACTTTAGATAACTGGAAGTCGAACATTTCTAAACATATTGTTAAACCAGATATGATAATCGATGAAGATCCAAAACCCGGTCAGAACCAAGAAAAAGAATAAGCTATGACATGGAGACAATCTTCTGCAGACAATCTTGTCCAGTATTGGTTGGACCCAGCCGACTTGTTAGCTCTTTAATTTATCATATTCGTTAAAATGGATATGAGAAGGAGAGAGAGAATTAGAGACTATTAAGGCAGTAAGGCCAGGGCTGGCGAAGAAGAAAGTTCATTGACTAGATTTTTCGATATTTTGGTTTTTCTCATAACGGCTTCAACGGTTTTCTTTTCATGTCTTTTTTTTTTTATTACAGTTCTTTAAAATAGGTTATTTGCATGAAAATTGCTAATATTAAGTTAAGCTTGCTTATTTTGGCTGCTTAACGCGTTGCCCGGCTACTTCTTTAAAAAAGCGCTCAAGTGTGAAGGAATTCTGAATTCTATACGGTTTCAGTGTGGTTATTTACGGATTGCAAAATGTGATCATATCCGGAGAATTCTTAAATTGTACGGCTCAGTTCTGGCTAACAACGAGCTGTGAAAAGAATAAAGATTTATGTCTGAAGCCTTGCTTTATATATAGGCTTTAGATATAGTTAGTTTACTATATCAAGAAAGAGTGATCAGGACTGAAGCCATGCTTTATATGTAGGCTTCAGTTCTAGTTAGTTAAAGATTGCTTAGAGAACGAGTGTTCATGTCTCAAGCCGTGTTTTTTATGTAAGCTTCAGATCTGATTACTGTCAGAATGCAAAAAAAAAGTGTTTATGTCTGGAGCCTTGCTTCCTTCTTCTTATTTGTTCTTATATCACATTAAGATACAATTTCCTAACAAAATGAAACCTTCAAAGATACATATTAAAAGAAAACCTCATAAAATAAAACAATTTATAAGAGAAGAAGAGTTTCGTGTAGAAGTACATCTGATAGTATCAAGTTTATGACATATTTCCAGCATTTTCCTTCCTTCTTTCTACATCAACATGTCTGGATGTATTCCTGTTCGGTTGTTAACGTTACAACTTTAAATACGTTTACACTGTTGAAAACTTATATAGCATTATGCAAATAAGTAAAACATTGTTGTGAAGAAGGTAATTTGGCAAAGTTAATTTCTCCACTTTACTAGAGCTAAAGTCGTTTCTTGAGAACAGGTGAGTGTACTCCCAAAACTAAGTATCTTACACAGAGTAACGCTGGATATAGTAGGGAAGAACTAGAGAAAGAGAAGGGCTTGGAGGCGGGGTGAGGCTGTAAGCTCGCTATGTTCCGCCGCCAACAGTATTAGCATGATTTACCGTGAACTACCCCCCCTGGTCTCCCTACAGAGTTCTTCTCTCGCAAACCAGGATATCCGCACCGTCACCTCTCCCTTGTATCTTTTAGGATTATAATTGCCCTGTGGTTCTATATTCTACCCTTTTTCACTTCATATTTATTATAGTATCCTTTAATCTAACCATTTTGTGCTAAATAAATGCTAGTATTTTCATTTAAATGATATGCTTAAATTTTGTGGAAGAATTATTTTTGGGGGACAAAATATATTACCTTCAAAATTATATTATTTTCTTAGTGTTTCTGAATCAGCTCGGACAGCCAAGCTGCGCTGAAGGCGCTGAGTTCATGTGTCTTCACTTCCAGGTTGGTGTTAGAATGTTCTAAAAGACTGGAAGAGCTTTCTTCTTTGAAGGATGTGCTTCTAGTCTGGGTGCCAGGTCACATGGGAATTTTTGGGAATGAGGAGGTGGATAGGTTTGCCAAATTAGGCGCCTCTCTTCCTTTCATTGGTCCCGAGCCTGCTGTTGGCGTGTCTTCTGGCACATGTCTGTCAGGCTTCCAACATGGACAGCTTCACAGCATCATCCTTATGGATTGAGCTCAGTTGTTTTTTTTCAGTTCCAAATGCTTCATCGGGGTACGGCATTAGTGAGACGTTGCCGTGTTTTTCACGGAGCTCTCTCAGGCATCTGGTTGGATCTCTTACTGGACATTGTGTTTAAGGAGACATCTCTACATAATGGGGTTCATGCCGGATCCATTTTGTAGAGTCTGTGAGACAGAGGAGGAAACACCCATTCATCTTATGACTGATTGCCTGGGTTGTGAGGAAATTAGGTTCAGAACCTTTGGTCGGAATAGGATGTCTGTGGAAGAGCTTAGGCTATTACCGCTTAAGGTTATTGTCCGATTTATTCGGACTGCGGTGAATCTTAGATGGATTAGATCCGGTTCTGGATTTTTGTTCTAGACCCGGTTTGTTGTTGTTTTTCTTGGGGCCCAGTGAGGCTTTGGACAGCGTAGGATTTGGTCCCTCCCCACAGACAAATAATAATAATAATAATAGTGTTTCTGAAAGAAATCGCGTTTGTATCTGATTTTCGATTTGTTCTCGACGAAAACACAAAATTTGAAGCCAGCTACCTCTGAATATATTATTAGTTATTTGCCTTATGTATAGAGACAAAAGCCAAAAACTGCGGTAAGTTCAAATGTGATATTCCATTTGCATTTTTGACAAAAAAATGCAATCAAAAATATTAACCGAAAATATCAGTTTCATAATTATGTTTATCAAGATTTTTTTTATTATTTTATCTAAAATTGGTCTTCTAAAGATTTTTCTTTAAATTTATGATAGATAATTATACTAATTAAAAATTATTAATTTCTGTTTGTAATCCTTCCCGGGGAAACAGATTTTATTAGAGCGTTCATGAGGTGTTGTGTCATTAGGTATCCACTAAAATAAAGTTTTTGTAATAAGATCAACGCCATACAAACTTGGACCCCACCAGCGGGCCCACATGCGAACATCAACTACGAATTACACCCTCAATGGCGCCCACTACAAAGTATTGGCGATGGGCTTCAACTTGACAGCCAATTTCTCAGCTATAAGTTGTCTCAAGAGGTTTGGTGGCCATTTTGAGGGAACAACACTCCGTCACCAGTTAAACTTGAAGTAGTAAATATCAGACGCTACATCAGCTTGCTGCCTTAAACACCACCAAACTTGTCGACTAGCAGTCTACCTTTAGAACAAGCTGGAGTTCTAACCAGTCAATCATATCACTCTAAAAGCGACTCACCACAGGCCACCGCTTCACTATTTATTACGTTACCAACAATCATTACTCATCGCTCGGTTTTCTATCCCCTCTATAAACTCTTCTATCCTTACCCAGTAAATTCGTAAAATACAAATTGTTAGTTTATTGCTAGTTCGTATGTTCTCATTTCACCAGCATCATTCAATTATCACATTTCTGAAAGTTAGTTTTCTTCAGTAATGCATGTATTGAGATCCTTTGAGTTTTGCCAAAATGTTTTATCGTGTTATGATAAAAAAAAACTCAAAGACGAAAAATCACAAGAAGTTCAAACTATGTATTTTCCGTTCAAGTTTATCAGGAGTTCGAGAAGAAGATTTAAAAATCCATCCGTACTTGCACTCAAGATGCTGAGCGTTCTGGAAGACCAAAATCGGCTACAACCGAAGAAATCATCCATAAAGTCCACAAAACCATTATAAATGATTACGCCGGTTGAAATTGACAGAGTCAATGTCTAAGATTGCTGGCATATCGAAAGAAAGGCCGCAACACACTCTAACTGAAAACTTGGGGTTGAGAAAAATAGTCAGCAAGGTGGGTGGGGCGCGTTCAATCCGATCAAAAACTGCATCGCGTGCAGTTGAAGAAGAGCAATTTTTGGCTCTCTACGAGTCTAACCCAACAGATATTTTGCTACGAGTTTGTTATTGTGTACGAAATCTGGATCCACCATTATATGCTCGAGATAAAACAGCAATCGAAATAGTGTAGAGGTAAGGGAGAACCAGCGCTGAAAAAGGCGAAAAGCGAAGGGACCTGCAGGGAAGGTTATGGCTACAGTTTTTTGGGCTATGGGAAATCTTCTTGGTAGATTATCTAGAAAAAGGCAGGACGATTAACGCCGAACATTGTTCTAACCTTCTGGACGAGTTGAAGCACACAATTAAGGCAGTAAGGCCAGGACTGGCGAAGAAGAAAGTTCAGTTTCATCAGTACAACGTTCCCAGCCACAAAGCTCTCAGTGTGATGGTTAAAATTAATGAAATGAAGTTGGAAGTTGTGCGCATGCACCCTATTCCACCAGACTTGGTCGCTTCGGATTTCAGCCTCTTCCAAAACCTGAAAAAAGTCCTTGTTGGGAAGAAATATGGATCCAATTTCGAAGTCATCTCAACGACTAACGTCTATTTTGCAGACTTGGGCGCCTACATGTTAGGAATCCGAAACCACTGGAGCACCGGTGGTGTAAGTGTATAAATTTATGAAGAGATTTTATAGGGAAATAAAATGAATTTATACCATTATTTTTCTTTCTTCCTTGTTAGGTCGGCAAACTTATCATTCCACCGTCGTAATCATCAAATTGAAATAATGTTTTAATAATAATTGAATAAATAAAAAATAATTTCTAATATTTGAATAAAAACTAAAGCCCTCCTTTTAATGTGTATTTTAACTTTGTTACAAAGTTCCAACATGAATTCTACGATAAGTATATTAAAAAGTTTAAACTGTACATTTATTAAAGTTTGAATATTTACCTTAAGAAGCTTTATCGAATAATAGAGTGACTGGGTGAATATTTAAGAGTTTTTTTAAAAAAAAAAAAAAAATGTACTAAGTATATTAAATTTCGATTGAACAATTTCTTCACTCAGTTTATTAAGATGATTTAAGAAAATTTGTTTTCCGCTTAAAAAAAAAAATCATTTAGTTTCTAATTTGATAAACAGTTTTAAGTTTACATTCGAGTAAAAAAAAAAAAAAATCGACCTGGAAAACAGCTTTAATTATTTCATTTTATTGCCATAATATTAATATTGTATGAGAGACTGAAAAATCACGAAAACTGAAAACCTGTTTAGTAAGGACTCACTGTTGTCGTTGACGGATTTTAATCAAACGATGCAGACATGAGAGTAATAATTAAAAAAAAATATCAAGTTTAAGCTTCCAATGATTTGGTTTGGTTTTGAAATTTTGTTCATATACACACTCCCACATTCTACAAACTACTTAGTCAAAAAAACATGTTTTTTCTTATTTAACGAACCTTAAAACTGGCATATATAATCGCAATTGTTTCACTTAAGGTAAAAAAGTTTCATGTAAATACTCACAAAACTTATAATAGGTATGAGATGGAGGGAATTGGGTTTAAGAGATGAAATAAACTGGAGTGTTGCTGAACACTATATAATGAAGTGAGACACAAAACTGCCAGGGCTTTACGCATATGTAGAAATTAGGTAACGAGAGATTTAGAATGAGTTAAAAGAAAGAGAGTAGTTGGTTGCTGATTCGTTGTTAACTGTTGTAAGACTGTTGTATAAACTGTTCTAAAGACTGTCTCTTGTAGGGCTAGCTAAGCTATATATGTACAGAGCCTCCCACTCTCGTCTGGCCTAAGTAGCGAGTGAGATTCTCAATTTTGTGTTTCTCTCTCTGCTTTGGATCCCTCTCTTCGGATCCTATTAGAAAACTTGTTGGCAAATTTTAGTTCTTTGAATTGAACTGTTACATAATACTCTGTAATAGCAATTCAAATCTGGTATTTTATCCGTCGTAGCATGCATATTCATTTTGTTCCTGACCTGTTTCGGATTTTCATCCATCGTCAGAGCAAATTCACCAAATCCGTGTAGAGAGTTCATTTTAACGTAATGTTTCTGTTACACTCACACTTCCTGTTTGGTTTTGTAAAACTTGCCCTTTATATCTTATGATTTCTAGAAGGGATTAAAAGAGTTCTCCGACCTCTCTTTTAACGGTGTTATAAACCACAAAAGGTTGTAAAAACCAACAAGTGTGAGTGTAACAGAAACATTACGTTGAAGTGAACTCTCTACACGGACTTGGTGAATATGCTCTGACAATGGATGAAAATCCGAAACCGGTCAGGAACAAAATAAATATGCATGCTACGACATATAAAATACCTAGGCAAAACATACAAATACAACAAAACCGACTCCACTTATGCTAACCACCTTATAAAGAACAACCACGAACACCAAGGCACAAAAGGAAGATGAATGGACATTCTAGAAAAAATAGAAATATACAAACACAAGACTATCCACAAAAACCTAATAAATGACCAAATAAACTAAAACTTTGCATTGCCTTTCTTCAAACTTTATCTATTCATATTAGTACAGTTTACTCCAACAATAACTGATCGCCACCCTCCCTAATAAAAGTGATTCGATAAAACTCTGAGCATACGTAACAACACTATTACAACTTAGTCATTCAAGCATTCTTCAAAACATGCTATTTATTATACACTATTCTAATGTCTAATCATAATTTATAAAAATTCCACTTTATCATTAAACACAACACATAGTAACATAACCTTATAACTTATAGTAACATAGCCTCCCGCACATTTATACAACCAACAAGTGTGAGTGTAACAGAAACATTAAGTAGAAGTAAACTCTCTACACGGACTAGGTGAATATGCTCTGACAATGGATGAAAATCCGAAACCGGTCAGGAACAAAATAAATGTGCATGCTACGACGTATAAAATACCAGATGTTATCCAGCATTTTGGACCTATCCACATACATGTTCAACAATGGCAGTTTAAATGCTACCCTAAAGTCGCTGCTATTCCCAGGAAAAACCACCTAGAATCATTTTTCTGGAGAATCAAAAGTAGTTTTAAAAAAGTGAGAAGTAATTAGAATAGTATCCATTATTTATTAAATATTACAAATATATATAATTCTTGTTTTGGGGGGGGGCGGCGTTTTGAGAAAATGCCGCTCCCCTCAAACTCAAAAACTAAATTCTGTAAAGTTGCATTTTGGTTTATCCAATTTTCTACATATTGGGAATTCTAGTAATTAATTTATTGTAACTTCATATTATACATAGGTGATGATAGAACCATACATTTTACTGAAATAGTACACTAGGGGAAAGCTTCCCCCAAAACCCCTAAAAACCATTTTTCTTGAAAAAAAATCTTTGAAGCCAAGAAAGTCGCGAAAAACTAAAAAAAAAAAGACCCTTCAGGAAAGTGGTACTTCCTGTTGATGAATTTTGACAAAAACCTTCGTATCAGGTTATACCTAAACGGAATATCAAGTTTAAGCTTCCTTTTTTATGTTTTGTTTTTGAGATATTTTGTTCATATACACATATAGGGGGGAAGGTTATATAAACCTAACAACATACAAAATAACATACATAAATATGAATGAAATATCGAACTGTATAGTGGAAGAAGCAAATAGAAAAATAGAAATAATTTGGAAATATATTTTATATTTTAAATAAAAATCAGTTTTAAAAGGAAATTTGTATGTTGGCTGGCAGAAGGGTCAAAATCCAGGTAAATGGCACCGTTACAAGAGAGGTCGGAGAGCTCGGCCACTCTTTGTCTTTTAACCCTTTCTAGAAATCATATATAAATGGCAGGTTTTAACTATCAGCATTGTTTCATCAGTCGTCTTACAGATTTTAACCAGTATTATTCATCTTATAGTCAGTATACCAAGAAGCGTTGAGTTTAACATTTGTTATAAAAAAATCAATCTAATTACAGAATAATTAAAGTGCAAAAGTTTTTGTATATTTATAAGCTTATTATTGTGATATTGTGAAGTATTAAATTCAGCTTATTATTATGATATTAAAACATATTTAAATTCATTTAGCGATAATATATTTATTTTAAACCAGTGGTGACTTATTACTTATTTCTTAATACTTCTCTCTTCTCTAAAATTTACACACACACATAAGCCCTTCAATACCGCTCGTGCTACAACACAAACACACACACACACACACACACACACACACACACCCAACCAAATATATTACAGCTGAAATGTGTTACTTTACATCCAAAAAAATGTAGACAAAGAAGTAAACAATATTGCAACAAATTAAATGTATAAAATTTTGTAATACGATCCAAAGTGAGGATCCATAGCAGAGAAAGAGAGACAAAAATGACAGGACCACTCTCTCGGACTAGAGTGGGAGAAACTACATAAATACAGCGACGGGAGATAGATATACAACAGAATTCAGTCGCCAGTCACAACATGCCATTTACCCCACCCTTTACCACTCTACCGTATTCTACCATTTTAGTGTAAAGTCCAGGCAGTCAGTGTCACTTGTTACATTATACAGTGTTCACCCATATCTAGTTTGTTCATTCAAACCAAACAATTTCTCTCCTTTATCATACCCATTATAACTTTCAATAAATTAAATTTTAATATTAAGACAAATAATAAAGCTCAAATTATATACGTACATAAAGGGATAGAAACTTAATGTAATATATTATTTTTTTTTTAAAGTATTTCCCACTGAAGAACAGAAAGTATATTTTCTACCCAACGTGCTAACATATTTCAAAGTAAAGAAATTTAATCTGTTTCCGTGAATAATGTGTACTGGTGGTACCATGTTAAGTTAGTGTTTTATTGTTATTCCCTAAAAAGTACTAAACTTTCTTTTTACTAACTTAAAATAATCCAC
This sequence comes from Triatoma infestans, assembly GCA_011037195.1. Classification (NCBI taxonomy): domain Eukaryota; kingdom Metazoa; phylum Arthropoda; class Insecta; order Hemiptera; family Reduviidae; genus Triatoma; species Triatoma infestans. The sequence goes on from JAAEAF010014303.1 coordinate 139,969, forward strand.
TCTGGATGGCTAGTATGTGTGGTTTTCGGTTTATATTTCTCTAGCATGGAAAATTTATTTACTTATAAGCTATTGAGAATTAATTGCAGCATTATTATTATTATTTCTATTTGTTTTAAGTACAAATATTTTTCATGTTTTTTTTACTTTCTCTTATTATAGAAATAACTTTCGATTTTTACTTTCTTTTACTGCTGGGAATAGGAAGAATTGTGATCTTGTCAAATTTACAAAAATTGAGTTCTGACTGGAAATAATTTTTTTTTTTTTGTCAATTTATTCCTTTAATGTGTTGTGTGAAAATCTGTTATTCCCTGATTATTTGCTTTCTGTAAATTGAAATGGCTGCATTTTCATTTCGGAAATTCGTGCATAAATTTGCTTTTTTTTAATTACTTTCTCTTACTCCTAGTAAGAGAAAGTAATTAAAAAAAAGCAATTGTAAGTAAAAAAAAGTAATTGCGATCATGTAAGATTTTTTCGAAAAGTGAGTTTTTACCGAAAATATAAGTTTTGGGGTCCTCTGAATAAAAAAAAAATGTTTTTAGCGCATGGTCTGTGTGTGTGTCCAAAGAGAGGATCCATAGCAGAGAAAGAGAGACAAAAATGACAGGACCACTCTCTCGGACCAGAGTGGGAGAAACTACATAAATACAGCGATGTACAACAGAGTTCACTCGCCAGTCACAACGTGTCATTTACCCCAGCCTTTACCACTCTACCGCACACTACTACCATTTTAGTGTAAAGTCCAAGCATGTCGCTTGTGAGGGATTGGAAGATGGCGGAACTATTCCCGAAGGTAAACCAACCCGACCACCACGAAACCATTCCTCCTCAGCTCGTGAGTGCAGAACAAGCTCTGCCGGGTTGACTTACGATCCCGTGGTACCACTTTGTAGGAGTCCCCGCTAGAAACGCCTACTTAAAGGCCTAGAATGGTCACCGGCCCGACCTTGACACATATAGGGGGGGAAGGTTATATATATAACTTAATAACATACATAAATATAAATAAAACATCGAACTGTATAGTGGAAGAAGCAAATAGAAAAATAGAAATAATTTGGAAATATATTTTATATTTTAAATAAAAATCAGTTTTAAAAGGAAATTTGTATGTTGGCTGGCAGAAGGGTCAAAATCCAGGTAAAAGGCACCGTTACAAGAGAGGTCGGAGAGCTCGGCCACTCTTTGTCTTTTAACCCTTTCTAAAAATCATATATAAATGGCAGGTTTTAACTATCAGCATCATCATCAGCATTGTTTCATCAGTTGTCTTACAGATTTTAACCAGTATTATTCATCTTATAGTCAGTATACCAAGAAGGGTTGAGTTTAACATTTGTTATTAAAATCAATCTAGTTACAGAATAATTCAAGTGCAAGAGTTTTTGTATATTTATAAGCTTATTATTGTGATATTGTGAAGTATTAAAATTGAAAAGCTTACGGTTTTACAACACCCTCCTGAAAGGGCCGGGACTTTGGCCTGCCATTCAGATGAAACGGGTATTCCGTGCCCAATGTAAAGTCGTCCAGGCAAAATTCCAAATTAGAGCACACTCTTAGCCACCGTATCTAGCGCATAGCGCCAAAACCGGTGCCTATGGTCACCTAGCCTTCTCTACATAGTAGGCAAATTACCATCCCTGCCAGGCGGTACCTCTACATATCCGTCTAGTCCGGGGCGCAATCCGTAAAGTCAGTATCACTTCTTTTGCCTGGGCACTTCTTATTATGTGTATGTATGAAATAGAATATCTCAAAAATGAAAAGTTGCCGGAAGCTCAAACTTCATATTCCGTTTAGGACACTACCCTATTGCATCAGACACGAAAATTTAGGACAAAATCAATCAACATTTGTTTGAAACAAGTGCGACTTTACTGAATTATTTTTTTATTTTTTTTTTTGTGTTGTGATTTTCTCGAAAATGGTTCCAGCGTTTTTTTTTTTTAACATGTTAATATATCAACTATACATACAAAGAGCTACAACTTTTATTTGAAACGTTTTTCTGGGAAAATACATTTAAACGCACTTTTGGGGGAAGGATATGGTTAAAGTGCTATTTCAATCCTTAAACAATTCTATCATCTAAATAATATTAAATATCGCTATCGAAATCCTGAGTTTGATGAAAATCGTATGACCGGAAGAGTGCTTTTCTGAAAGTGTTTTTTTTTTAGTTTTCCTGCTATTTTCTCTTAAAACAGTTCCAACGATTTCCTTTGAACTTTAAATATTAACTACACGTACAAAGAGCAACACCCCTTTTATTTGTAACATTTCTTCGGGAAAATTCTATTAACTTTTTCGGGCACAATCTATCGACCGGATTTTTTGTGATTTTCTCCAAAATGGCTCCAAAGATTTTGTTTAAACTTCGTATACTATCTATATACACACACACACACACACACACCTATCACTTTTATCTGAAACATTTACCCGAAAAAATTTATTGTTTGGTTGGTTGGGGGGGGGGCAACTGTAGCGTTATGCTTTCCTTTAAAGTACTAATTCAGTATAAAATATGTTTGTTTTTACCACCTACAGTAATATTAATAAACATATTATTTCGGGCACAATCTATCAACCGGAAGTACGATTTTACAGAATAGGTTTCTTTTTTTAAGTGTTTGAAATTTTCTCATTTCTGTTTATTTCCTGTTTTGAAAACCTAACTGAAATTTCTTGTTGGCATTAAAATTTATTTTTCACATTAAAAACCGCCTTATTTCTGCTAGCCTGTTTTCTGTTTTTCGCTGCAAATTGTTTGCTTAGTTACTGCAGTAATCAATAATTGTCTTGGTATCTTACAAATGAATTTAAATCAGGAATCTTTTTTTTTTTTTATGCATTTTTTGATGACAACTGTACTTATTATGCTTGCATTAAATTAATAAGTTTTATCCTTTAATTTATCCAAATTAATTTTAATCGTGAAAGGTATTTACATTTATTTATTTACAATAAAACTAAATTTGGTTTATCAAGATAATAAAATATTAACTTAAAAAATAAATTTTTTAAAAAAATTAATAATTTAGGTGTTTACATTTTAAAACAAAGTTTACTTTAATAATAAAATATTAGTTATATTTTAATAAGATTAAAGTTTTGTAAAATTGTTAAAATTATTAAAGCAAACAGTTGCTGCCTTCTCATGCACTCTCTTGGCGCATAGTTGTTCCTTAGTTAGTTGGCCACTTTTCATAGTTGATTTCTCTTCAAGATAAACATAGTGCTGCTATAGCTCTTAATATAATCCTTCACCAAGTCCATCTCCTCCTCTCTAGTTCTTAATACAAACATAAAGTCTTATAAAACTTATCTTTGAGTTTTCTTTTCTGTTTATTTAAAGTTTTTATCGCAATCCATCTTAAACTTCATTAATATAGAATTGATAAATAAATATTTTCTCTAGAAATTATTTATTTATCTTAATTATTAAAAGAAAAAAAATTAATTTATTCTGGAAAACCCAATATCAGAAATGTAGTTTCGAAGTTTTGAGCCAGAAAATGATAAAAATATGACTGGGAATAACTCTGATTAATTATCTATAGTCAATGGCGCTCGGAGCTTTCTTTGTGCCATACCGTCATCCAAACAGAGTTCTGTCGTTACAGACAACATTGTCCAGCAAGCTTTAGAGGACTCCTAGGAAGAAGAAATCTAAAGGCACTGCTGGTTTCTTTTTTTTTCCTTATACTAAATTATGGCTTTAGCTTCTCCAAATAAAGAGTTACTGATTCAAAGTTGAAATGAACTATTCAGTACTGGATACTTTTCAGGGGTTGGTCAGAAGAGAAATACTTAGGTAGAGTGAAGCTGGACTTAATAAACACAGTTTATATTAAGTACAAATAATAAACACAGCAAGGGCATTTCTCTGTAATATTTTAAAGTGAGAGTATGGTAGAAAAGAGTGACAGACTGACTGGCGGCAGAGTGACGGTATGTGAATGAAGTATGTTGTATGTTGACGGTTATCTATCGATGATTCAATCATTGATTATTTTCTGTAAGATTCAGGCTTTTATATACAGGCGGCTGTGGTAACCCCTACTCTCTTTAACTTCTCCTTCCAGCTCCTAGATGCGCTACATAGTTTGCCACTTTTTGAGCTTGAGGGAGAATGATGCAGTGAACTTGAGGTGAAGAGTGATTCGAGGTGAAAGGTGAGAGTGTCCCTGATTCGATCCATAATATCATCGGCTCCAGTAATCATCAAAAAGCTATAAAAATAAAATAAAGTCAACCGAGAAATAAAGATACCGTTAGTTTGTTGATTAGAATTAGTGGAGAAAACGAAGTTAATTTTTTTTTTTAGAAAAAAGAACTTGGAAATTTACCATGGTTCCAGAGTTTTACAATAAAACATAAAGTATAACAGTTCATCTAGTGATTTTAAATCACATAATCAACAGACATTATGGGAATTTTCATTTTTATTATATAAAAATATCTAATATTTATCTAAACACTTATATTACTTTTCCAGATTAAACGTAATTACGTATTTTTGGGGCTATAGATATAAAACTTATCTCCTAAACTGAGCAAAGCTGATAACACACCTTCTACTAATTTCAAGTTGTTGCCTGCAGCAAATTTTCCCCCTTCATCATCGTACTTGTTTACTCTTCTTTTTCCTTTATACCAAATTAAGATTTCTAGTTGGCTCTTAACTGGAAATGGATTAGCCATTGTGTTTAATTAAACAATGAACGATCAAGAACAAGATAGAATTTTATGATTGCAGTTTATATAACATTGCACTGTAACAAAAGTCTATATGCTTTTTTCCCCGCTGATTTTTATCAGAAACTTAAGCAAAAACTAACTATTTTATCTATTACTATTTCTAGCTAATAATGTTTTACTTTCACTTACTTACTCTATAAGAGGAAATATTGTAACGTGTCAAATTTTTGATATCGAGTTTTTACCGGAAATACATGTTTTGAGGTCCCTTGAGTACGAAAGTGAGAGTGTGAGTGAGTGTTTATACGAAGAAAAAATAAAAGTAGGAGCCCTTTCAACAGCTCACTTTCCGGTGATGGACAGTAGGCTGTAACGGGAGAATACTGCCCGGAGGTCGGCAGTGCACTGATAATTGTCCGGGCTCCTTCTCATCTCAGATGTTGAAAAAAAAAAAAATTGTTTGAAAAACCAAAGATCGTTAGTACCTCTAACCTGATATGCCACCACAACCGCATCTGATACGTAGGTTTCTGTCAAAATCTGTCAACCGGAAACACGGCTCTTTATAGTATTGGTTTTTGAGGGTTTTTTTTTGTAAAGTTTTCTCGAAAACTGCTTCAACCATTTTCTTTAAATTTATATTATTAATTGTATATAATCTATATATATATATAGATAGAAGATAGATTGTTAGTTCCAAAGAACTACTTGGACATCAATGAACTCGAATAATAGGATCCTTCTTACAAGACAGAACATTCCAGGTAAGACTCAACAATACATTCAGTACAGAAAGACAAATACTAGCGGAACTACCACAAGGGGCAATCATGAGCCCAATACTCTTCAACCTCTACTGCTCAGACATACCTGAACCTACTACAGTGACCTTAGCTACCTACGCGGACGATACCATGTAAGCCTCATCCAGTACAGACATTAACGAAAGCATTACTGACTTACAAACATCAATAGACTGTATATCTGGCTGGTTTCACCGATGGAAGCTAAAGTTAAACCCATCTAAAACTGAAGCAAAAATCTTCGCTCTCCGGCGGTTTCGGAATGAAGACCTTCGCCTACTAACAATTGACAACCAGCAAATTCCCTGGAAACAAAAAGACCAAGGAGTGCGTTATCTGGGCGTAATCCTTGATACAAGACTCACCTGGAGACTACACATTAACACTAAACTGCAACAAGCATACACCCGACTGAAACAACTCTACCCACTCATTAACAGAAACACACCACTCAAACACTCCTGCACCACACTACTCTATAAAACTCTCCTTAGAGCTCTCCTGACATACGCCTGTCCAGTTTGGATAACAGCTGGCCACACACTGACAAAACGATTGCAGACTTTCCAAAACAAGGTACTGCGAATTGCACTCAACGCTCCCTGGTTTGTCAGAAACACACAAACACACAGAGAACTTGACATGCCAGATATATACACACACATGACTAAACTTACAGACAATTTTTTCCTAACGCTTCACACACTACCCTCAGCTTCACATTACCACATAGGCGAGCCTACCTCATCCAGACGATTAAAACCCAGACTCTACCAAGATCTCTGACAAAACTCATCTTTGTTTTATTGTTTCTTTATCTTTCAATAGCCCTATGTGTAAAGCTCTAAGCGAGCTGGCCCATAATAATTTGTAAATATAATAAAATAAATATTATTAATTTGCATAGATAAAAAAAAAATATGAATTTTATCTGAAAATGTTGTTTTTTCCCGGAAAAACTAATTTTAGAGGGGTTCTGGGGAACCTGTCAGGTTAAAATTTAAACAGGATACGCTGCGCCCATATTATGTTACACTCAAATATTTTTATATTTTCTTAAATAGGCTGTTATTTATTTTACTTCAGTTGTAGAGGGTTGATATAAATTATGATTTAGAACCTGTTGTACAGCCTGAATTTTTTATTTATTGTATATTACAACTTATAATAAAACTTTATATTTTTACTACGACGTTTCGGTCAATATACTTGCCATTTTCAAGTAGTTTAAATTATCTGTAAGATACAAGGAAATATGTGATATTATTGTACAATTTTTTAACAATTACAAGATGATAATTATTTCTTTTACAATACTAATATAATATATTTTTTTGAAATCTCAACTAATTAATAACTCAAACCACGTGGTTTATGAAAACTGATGCAGATAAAGAACATATCTAAGTATATCTTAAAAATCAAACTAATGAGGTTAAAAAAAACGAATAAACAGAAATTTAAATAACACAGTAATAAAACTTTAGGTAAGTAATAACTTGTGGACAAAAATTATTCAAAAAAATATATTATATTAGTATTGTAAAAGAAATAATTATCATCTTGTAATTGTTAAAAAATTGTACAATAATATCACATATTTCCTTGTATCTTACAGATAATTTAAACTACTTGAAAATGGCAAGTATATTGACCGAAACGTCGTAGTAAAAATATAAAGTTTTATTATATGTTGTAATATACAATAAATAAAAAATTCAGGCTGTACAACAGGTTCTAAATCATAATTTATATCAACCCGTTACACTCAAATTTCTACCATCATTTTTATGGCAAGATGCCAGCAAAATAAAAACATTATATTTTTAAAGAATTTTTATTAATTGCTGTAAAAGAAAGTCGTATGAATGTTTCACACCATATTTGTTTATAAATTTATTCTATTAAGAAAAATCTTTGAAACCATTTTCGAGAAAATTCGAGAAAGTAATAACGGTATATATATATATATTAGAAATAAACTCATTTCATCAAACGGGTGCTTACCATAAATGAATATGAAATATGAACACTTTGAGATAACCTGAATAAAAGACTTTTTCATCTCTGTTCATCGGAATTTTAATAGTAATATATTAAAATTTGTTATATTAATAATAATATACAAGCTCCTCTATTTATTATTATAACGCTTTTATTGTAGAGTTTCATCTGTTTTTTAATAAGTTCCCTAGTTATAAGCAACATTCAATATCATAGATTCCAGATTTAATTTTATAAACTTCAAAAACGTTCAACTAAAGTTTCTTCTCCTTATGCAATGAATATGTTTATATTAATAATAATTATTTTCATTTTCCTACTTTATGAAAGTTCAACATCAGAAGCTCATTTCTGTAACTATAACTAATTAAATTAATAATGATTTTTATCAAACATTATAATACTGTGCAAATCCAGCTAAAAAGCAATTTAATTATGTTCTTAATATTATGGTCATCGACGGATTTGAGGAATAAACATCATGACATCATAATATCTATACAATAAAACCCACAATTTTAATGTGTTGTGAAAATTCCAAGATTCATGGAAAAGTAGTTTACAAAACAAACAAACAAAAATTCTGTAATAAGTGTTTACAGAATTACAGCACAGATCATAGCTCAGAGAAAAAGGGAAAAGAAAGTGGAAATAACAGTTTTCCAAAAGAAAACATGGCTGTAACTTTGGTAGCTAGTAATATATAGAAGAGAGACCAACAACCATTTATGTGGAAGATGGAGATGGCGGAAAATATTAGACTTCGCTCTTTTCTTGCTTTGCTTTACAATTATCCATTATGCATTGTAATGTGATGGTGAGATGATGTGTATTTGTTGTAGGTAGCGCCAGCGGTTTCGTATTAGGGCTTGTAAGTATGTAAGTTTAAAAGAGAATGAAGTATTAGTAATAATCAAGAAATCACACTGTTTTATAAATACATATATTATTCTTTAAGCAACACAATTATCGTATCACAATTATAAATCAGAAGTATATCTAGAATAAAGGCAAACATCTATTATTGGCACTGAGCGATTCCTAAAGTAGTGTTCTGGCTTTCTGAAGTGTTCTGTTCTGGCTTTGGAAGCAGAATACGACTGTATTGTTTGAAGGCAGAAGTCTGACTGTCCTTGTTGGAAGGTAGAGTACAGCCCGTTCGAAGGAATGCTCTCTAACAAAGCAGTTGGCCAAGTCGCATTGTATTAAATTTTGTGCCTTTATTTCCCTAATAGCACTGACCCCAATTTACAATACCTAACTCTAAAATACACTCTTTTTGAAGGTAAATTCACAGCACTAAGATACATTTAAAATAATAAAATTAGATTTTGGTACTATAAAATATTTTAAACTAAACTATTATTTTTCTATTTCGTTCTTCCACTACAGCATCTTGGCAGTGTTGGTCTAGTCTCTAGAAGCAAAGTATTATAAAGAAGCCTGTTTGCAGTAGGAGCAATTGGTCGGATTATATCAAGCTATAGATGTGCTATTTAAACTGAAGACCTTAGTATACAAAGTTGCAAGAAAGCCTCTTCACGGAATCTCTCAAAACTCAATTTTCCCAGAAAATTGTTTCAAATGGAAAAAAAAAATCCTACAAAGTTTGAAGAAAATCGTTAAAGCATTTTCGAGAAAAATCACAAATAATAACCACAAAGTGATTTAGTTTCGAATTTCGTTTTAGATGTATGTTGTCATTTATAAAACAAACTAAAAAAAAAATCGTTTTCATGCTCAAGGGATTTAAAACACAATAATTGAATGCAATACATACTTTTGTAACTATTAAAACTTAAAAAAAAAATCTAGTGTTGACCACGATTGCAATTAATACAATATTGTATTAATTGTATTGGACTAATTTTCTTTAAAATTTCAAACACATAGTTTGGACTTGCCATAAAAATCATAGTATTGGCCATAATAGATGTGAGAAGAAGAGAGAATTGGAGAGACTGGATTTAGGAATGAGATTAGAAATAAACTGGATGGTATTGAACACTGTATAATATATAGAACGCACAAACTGCAAGGACTTTACAGTAAAATAGAAGTCAGGTAGCGAGAGAAATATAAAGAGACAGACTGGCTGAGTAAATAGAAAATAAGTAGTAGATAGGTTGCTGACTGGATGTACTGTTGTAAAAAACTGTCGTAAACTCCCAAAACTGTTTTGTTGTCGCTCTATTTATACGAATCGAACCACTCCTTCCCTAGTTTGATTGGCCCAGATGGGGAGTAACTATTGTTTATTCATTTACTGTGTGCTTCTTCGCTCTTCGGGTTCTATGAATCTTTAATGATTCGGATCTCATTACATATACATACATAGCTGTGGGTAACTTTTGAGGCAATACCTTTGTTGCAACCTAATGAAGTTTAAAGAAAAACGTTTCGACTCTTTTTTGAGAAAATAGTGAAAAACTAAATAAAATAAAACATTCAGTTAAGTTGCACTTTTGGTTGATAAATTTTGACCGAAATCTTCATATCAGATGAGATAAGTGATACCTTATCTCAGGAGGTTTTGAGCTTCTCTGCAATAGAGATAAACTAGAATGTAATTTCATTTGTAGACCAAAAGGCAGGTTACTAATTTAAAACCCCAATACAATATGTCGAAGACCCTATAATGGGTTTAGGTAGGAGAGAAAATGGGGTTGTATAGATAAATACACTAAAAGTATGGATGAACACTGTATAATCGAAAAGTATCACAAACTGTCTGGATTTCACACTAAAATATATAAAAGGTAGTGAGAGGTAAAGAGAAAGGTTGATGACGTGTGTGACTGCCGTATGAACTCTTCTGCAAGACTGTCAGTAGACTCCCTCCTACGGCTGACACAGCTGTTATTTAAACACTTCCTCCTACTCTAGTCTGGCCGAAACTAGTGAGTGAGACGCTCTCTCTCTCTCTCTCTTTCTCTCTCTCTCTCTCTCTCTCTCTCTCTCTCTGATTTGAATCCCTCTCTACGGATCCTATTACATCATCAATATAATGGGTTTGAAAAGGCGAGAAAAGGGGTTGTATAGATGAATAAACTAAATGTATGGGTGAACACTGTATAATCGAAAAGTAACACAAACTATCTGGATTTAGCACTAAAATATATAAAACAGTAATGAGAGGTAAAGAGAAAGGTTGATGACCGGTTGTGACTGCCTTATGAACTCTGCTGCAAGACTGTCGATAGACTCCCTCCTATGGCTGACACAGCTGTATTTAAACAGTGTCTGCTTCTCTCGTCTGGCCTAAACTAGTGAATGAGACTGTGTCTGTCTCTCTCTGCTTTGGATCCCTTTCTTTGGATCCTATTACATCATCAATATTATGGGTTTGAGAAGGAGAGAAAATGGATTGTATAGATAAATAAATTAGAAGTAAGGGTGAACACTGTATAATCGAAAACTAGTACAAACTGTCTGGATTTTACACTAAAATATATAAAATGGTAGCGAGTGGTAACGAAAAATGTTGATGACGCGTTGTAACTGCTGTATGAATTCTGCTGCAAGACTGTCGGTAGACTCCCTCCTATTGCTGACACAGCTGTATTTAAACAGTTTCTCGCACTCTAGTCTGGCCTAAACTAGTGAGTGGGACTGTCTACCTCTCTCTGCTTTGGATCCCTCTCTTCGGATCCTATTATAATGCAAACTTAAGAATCTTGAAGATTCTTCAGAACCCACTCAAATCATTTTATGCTGGAAATATTTCAAATAAAAGTAAAAAAGAAAAAAAGCACAATTCTTAATCCTTCCAATCTTTTTTACATATAAGACTTTTTATCCCCAATTGTATTCAAATGCACTATACACATTGTATCACCAAATGGAATTTTAATTATAGATTAAATCTGTTTATTTCTTATTTTCAATGAAATCTTAATGTAATTTAATTTTGAAAATGGGGGGGGGAGGGAACAACAATTACTGTTTGTCCCTTTTAATTTTCACATTCCTACAAAATGTGCAACCAAGTGAATACATACAATGGAGTACAATATACTTATATAAATAGGAGGGATCTGGACGCACTTACCCCCATGAGTAAGATGCAATAATTAAATAGTAAGAATTGGATTGTTTTAGATTGGAGTGCTAGAGGACACATTGTGCATGTTACAGTGTTGATAAGTGTAAACATATATGTATACATTATACATATATACTAAGATTATATATATATATATATATAAAGAGATTTACTACAGTTGAAAATGGAAGGAAGATTGTAAAGGAAGGGTATTAAAGCGAGGTGTTATAAGACAATGCTTTGTGTACTCCATTGCCCCTGCTCTTAGTTCTATAACCGAACAATACCATCCTTTGGGGGCTGTACATTACAGGGTTCCAAACAAACACACACACATATATATATATATATATATATATAGATTCAAACACACATACACACAAATTTTATCACTAATACTAACGCTAATATAAGAAATGAACTATATAACATACACAGAAACTTGTATTGGTAGGGGGAACGAGTTGAAACAGGTTAATAATAAATGTTACACAGCATTTCTGTCGTCGACTACTGACTGCTACTCCGAATATTGCACTTTGTATTTATATATGTGTGTGTTGTTTTTTTTTTTTTGAGGATCATGTTTGACCATACATTCACATCAACAACTGATCACCAACTTTACTGCTATACAGTCAATAACAACTGCATAAAAGGAGGGGATTTACTCGTATTTATACGACAAATGTTCTATTGTTTTTTCAAGCCACACCCCCTTTCAACACCACTACAAAACAATAGATAACAACAATTAGAGATTCAGTTTACTATACAAGTCGATAACACTATGCTTTAGGGGGTGGGGGAAAGTATAGAGAGGTGTTTTTTGTTCATTATTTTATCGTTTAGATATAATATTATGGATGCCAAAACCATTTGCACCTAGAAAATAGGTATCAAACCAGGTAGTCCTGTTTTGTTCCTCTCACAGGGGGAATGTTTGTTTTCCATTTTTTTGGATCTGTTTAGTTCTTTTAATGTAAGAATTTTTTTTGTTTTATTTATTTATTTATTTATTTATTTTTTTTGTGTCATAGAAAAGTTGATAAAAAAATCTGGTGTGATACTCTCACACAACTTTCTCTTATTCCAGTTTTTTTTTAGTTATTATACCAAATTTAATGGAATCATGGAGAAAATCGCAAAAACTGGGTCAGTAAATACGCACTTTCGGTTTACTAATATTCCTGAAACTCGGAATTTTTGCAAATCTTTTTATTTCTAATTAATTTTGATTGGATGGTAGAATTGTACGTATAATCAAACTGCGATATAGCACTTTAGAGAAAAAAATAACCCCCATCTCTTCCCCAAAAACCCTCTAAATGACATTTACCAGAAGAAAATGTTCCAAATAAAAGTTTTAGCTTTTTATTTTAATTTAGAATGGGATGAACCTTATTTTCCAAGAAATGGGATTATTAATTTTCGCAACACCCATACTTTGGGACGAAGAAAACCCTCATATGACTGCTACTACACAATACCAATATACCTTTTCATTTAGATGTCTGGTATGGTCTTCTTGGCGACAATCTAATCGACCCCTTCTTTTTGCCACCTAGGTTTTCCGGAATATCATACAATTTTTGCAAAATAATCTTGATGAGCTTCTAGAAGGCAGAGGCTTTGGTTTATGCATGACAGTGCTCCAACTCACTATTCTCATATTGTGGCTGATTATTCAAAACGCAACATATGGTTGGTCGAAACCGACCTGTTAAATGGCCACCACCACGATCTTCCGATCTAACGCCGTTAGATTATTTTCTGTGGGGCTGAATGAAATCTATGGTTTATTCTACGTCTATATGCACGGAAGAAAAGCTAAGAAATCGGATCGTGGAAGCCGCAACTACTATCAACCATCGTCCTGATGCTATAAGAAGTGCCAAAGAAGCTTTTAAATTCGTCTTAATTAATGCTGCATTCAACAAAACGGTGGCCACTTTGAATAGACTAATCCTGAATTATTGTATTGTTAAATAAGTTATCTTTATGCCCCAAATATCTCTGTAATAAATTGATTTAAAACATTTGTGTATATGAATTTTTATGTTTATTTTTTGCTACATTAATACATACCCAAAATAGTGCCATGCAATTCTGAAACACCCGATATAAATAAATAAATAAATAAATAAACTGCTAAACATATAGTAAAAAATTATTATTTTCGTTTTGAAGTCGTGTGAGTGTTTCAAAGCAAGATTTTTTTTTTTTTTTTTTTTTAAGCTGAGGTGAAAGTAAAAGTAATTTATATCAAAACAAGTATTTTCTTTGAAATTATGTATGGCAATACATCTACTTATTGGCAATTATAGATAATAAAAGAGGAATTGAATACATTTACCAGACTACTGATATAACAAGACTCAAACTAGTAGTATACTGTGTAACGATATCGCATCATTGCTATTTGAATATGTTTATATGTTTTACAAAGTAGAGAAAAATACATTTCTATAAAAACATACTTATGTACATCCAATTTTCTATATTTTTTTTTTCTTTTCTTTTTTTTTCTGTACAATAAAGAAGAGGTTTTTATTCGGTTATTTTCTACAATTGTAGTACAGATAACAAGGAATAAATTATCCAATTTATTTTTTTATTTTTTTTAGAGATTTGGTATTTATAAGTGTGAAATATATTTTATTGTAATCATACTGTGTTTTAACTTAAATTTCTTTAAATCAGGTTCCCTCTTAAAAAAAAGAAGTTGCAAAAAAAATGTGATTTGTCTCTATATAATGTACAAGTATATAATTTTGGTCAGGAATCTGGATGGATTGTTAGAGTCCCTACCCTCTCATAGCTGCGTACAACAGCTACCCCATGCGGAGGACACAAAAATAGGGAGGAAGGATGTGATGGATGCCAGAAACATATTTTATTTGAACAATATTATTTCAAGAATATCCTAACATTCAAAAGGGTAACCCAGGTAGAAGAATTCCAGTTACTGGAGAGTTCATGAACCTTGATAGCATTATCCTACCCGCTTCTTCTCACAGGGGAGGAATTGAACGAACAATTAGAAGAAATTCCTTCAATCATAGTTTTGTTGTAGACACCGAGGAGAACACATCAGGACTGTGCCAGTTATAAGTTAAAACATAAGAGTTTAGCATTTAATCTAGATAAATAATTGATTTATACATAATCGCTGTGATATTATAAAGCTAATTAAATTCACTTAGAGAATATAATTATTTCAAAAACAGTGGTGTTTTCTTGATTATTTTCTAATACTTCACTCTCTTAAACATATATACTTACAAGCCCTTTTACTGAACCGCTCGTGCTACTCAAGCTACCAGCACACAAACACATAACATCACACCAATAACATTTCATTGGTGCTTGGCGAGTATTGCTGATGAAGAAGTAACTGGACTTCTGGATTACCTGGCTTACCCTTTTGAATGTTAGGATATTCTTGAAATAATATTTTTCAAATAAAATATGTTTCTGGCATCCATCACAGGGATAAGAAAAGGAAAACATCGAGGAAGAGAAATAATGAGGTTTAGGGACAAGAGGAGGATTGGGTAATGTGGTCAACGATAGTTGTACCTCTAGGCGCCTCCTAGGTCAAGCAGTGAATCCTGTGGCTCCCATTCTGCTCCCGGGAACCATTATGGGTTTATTTTTATTTTTTTTTTTTTTTTGGCTCATCGACAACTTAGGTATTAGCGTTATTATTATTATTATTATTATTATTATTATTACAAGCCCAACTGAGTGGGCGGAAACAAGGCATGGCGAGGTAAATTACTACCTTACCCAGTTCCTTACGGGACACGGGTATTTTACCTCGTACCTATATAGGATGGGGAAGGTGGGTGATCCGTCATGTCTTTTCGGGGATTCAGTTATCGATGATGCCCACCACACTTTCTTCGAGTGCGAAAGGTTGGGCGGTTGAGAGAAACGGCCTGGAGCAGGAATTAGGCCGTTTGACACCCGAGTCCATTGTTGAGTCCATGCTTTCTTTTCTTCAGGGATTATTGAGTCAGGGTAGTAGGGTCTTTCGGCGAAAGAAACAGGAGCTAGCCTACAATTGTTGGCTTAAAGTAGTATCGAGGGAGAAGGAGCCTGAAAGGGCTTAATACAAGGCACCACCCTGATGCAATGCGATAAGTAGTCCCAGGTGGGTTCCAATGCCTGTAAGGAGAATTCGGCTTTTTTAGAGGGGGGAGTCCCACATATCTGGGAACGCTTCTCTCGGATGGGCATAATGCATTTTCCCCCTCCATAAAAAAGAAATTATCATTATATTCTTGCGTATAATCCTTTTTAATTAAAAATGATAGGAAATAAAACGGAAATTGTAGGTACTAAACATTTATTATGTTGTGTTTAGAGCCGCAAAGCTGGATACCAGCTGAGATTTTATCCGTCATAACATGCTACTTTCTTTAGGTCCTGTCATATTCGGACAGAACGGTTAAAAATCTTTTCCCTATTTTTATTATAATTATTGCAGCTGAAGTGTAAATGAATGATGTGACTATTTATCCAGAGCTGCATCCATAACGGACTGTTTCCACCTTCCACTTTGTACAGGTGAAGATTAATGATGTTTAAGAAGTATTGTCGTGGTAAAAATTTGCCTTTCTCTCACCAGTGCCTCAACTAAGGCTTCTTTGGGATATGGATGTTGGAAGTTTAAGCTTTTCTACCTTTGCAGAGACTTACCTAAGTCATATGCGCTACAAATCTTAAAACATTTACTGCTTATGGGACTTAAGTCTGTTAATAAAGGAAAAATATTTTTAACTTAATTTTTTCTGACTTTTTTGTTTTGCTTTACATGCCCATGAAGGGCCTTGTCCTCCTTAGTAACTAATTTCCAATCCCAATATAGAATAAAGGGATACGGTTAAGTTATGACACGATGTGATGTATATGGTTGAATCTGATAGATAGATATCTGTATAGATCTCTCACTGGCTTATATACAGGTTCCCCACTCTAGCCTGCTTAAGTCAGAGAGTACTAGAGAGAATCTGTTTTCTCTCGGTTAATATAATGGAGTTGAAGAGGAGAGAAATTGGGATTGATTAATTAGACGAGATATGAAGACACTGTTATAATATAGCTATAACCTTACACAAACTGCACTGGACTTGTAATGATTTTATAGAATAAAGGGATACAGCTAAGTTATGACATGATGTGATGTATATGGTTGAATCTGATAGATAGATATCTGTATAGATCTCTCACTGGCTTATATACAGGTTCCCCATTCTAGCCTTCTTAAGTCAGAGAGTAACCAGAGAGAGTCTGTTTTCTCTCGGTCGGCTTGTGTTCTCTCTCTTGCCGTTACACCTCTGTTGCTTTTAATTTTTCACTGACCATTTATCCAGTTCGGTCCAAAAATCTTTCGCAATACTCGTCTTTCCCATACTCGGAACTGCTTGCTTCTGTTCTCATTCAGTATCCAGGTTTCAGAAGTATACATTGCTCCTAGCCTTTTTTTTTGTGTGTCTTTCGCATGGAGGTATCTGTTTGCACGCAGCTATAAGGGGCTCTAACAACCATCCAGATTCCTAACCGAAATCACGAAAAATTTAGTTTATGCTTTCGACAGATATTCTTAGATTTTAGGATCCTGTTAAGCACAAATATACACCTACTTTCGGCAGCCATTCTCTCCTTTATTTCGCTTTTTATGCTCCTATTCTGGGTAAGAACATAGCTTCTAGATATTTAAACGGCTTAACATTCGGAAAAGCTATACCATTCAACTTCATTACTTGAGACTAACCTATTGTCATATCTGGAGGATAACATATTCTGCGTTTTCTCGTAATTTATATGCAAACCCAAGGATTTAGCATTTTTTTGTAGCTGGACGTAACACTCTTCTAATTTTTTTTATTTTTATTTTTTTGTTGTTTTTTTATTTTAATGTTTTATATGTTGAATTGCTATGTAGACTCATGAAGGCATTAGTTATCATAATACATTTTTTTGAAGCTGCTGGTTATTCTATATTATCTATATTAGAAAAATCCAAAAATTTTTCCATTAGTTGACAAATAATTAACTAAGAAACAAAATTGTACCATCCCTGTTAAAGAAACATGTTTAATGTTTTTCTTGAGAAGGAAATATTGCGGCCAAAAAATAAAACTAGATAAAGTGATAGCAGAAGGCGGGTTGAACATTTATTGATGTTGAGATAAGTAGCAGCAGGAGAGGCAGTAGAGGCGCCGTTAACAGGCACATAGCCCCCTCTTATTCGGGAGTTTCTTTACCACCCTCCAAACCACCGCCCACTCATTCCTTCTGCTTCTTCTTCAGAAAAGAGAGGATATGGCATTGGGCAAAACGAATTTCAAAACGAACCAGTACTACTACTCTCTCTTACCTCATACCATCAAGTTGGGGCAAAAGCTAAAGGCAATCCAACCCCACTTCCTATAGGATAGCAGTGAGATGGTGAAAAGGAAGTCATTGGGGGCGGAAATGACGCTTTCTTGTAATTCCTTCTCTGCTGGATGAGAGTGTTACTGAAGGGGGAGAAGAGGAAGCTATCCGAGGGGCTGGGAAGTGGTAGTGGAGCTACCTAATAAAGGAAGAGCCCTGTTCGCACTTTCAGTCTCAATACTCTTGTGTTCAGAGCCATTTCTATAACAACATCTTCTTTCTTCAATATGTACTATAATCAAAGATGTACGCTGACACTAGATATGAACACAACCTGGGATATTTCACTTTATTTATAAACGCTTTTAATATTTTAAGTTTTTATTAATTTATCTATGAAAAATATATATTATCAAAAGAAATTTTTTAGAAGTATAAGAATATTTTGTCAAGATCTCGCCAAATCGTTGATTTTAGCCCTTGCTGGATTACACAATTACACAAAATGTAATTGCAACTGCAAATAATAAACTACAGTTTCATTAGTTGACATTTAATTACAATTTAACAAACACAAACGTTATTGTATATAATTATTTATTTTGCAGTTTTATTATTTTTGTCAACTAAAGTAATTGCAGTTGAAACTACACCAACTTTTTTGTAGTTGTAGTTGTTATTAGTTATAAAGTTGACAATTATAACTACTTAAATCTGCCATTTTTCCGACTCCGCTGCAACTTCGGTGAAGTAATTATTTTTCTTTCACAAAGAAAGTGTGCCCCGGATCGAAACAAATAGTTAGTTGGAGCTGTAGAGTAAGTTCTTCAAATTGTTTCTTTAGTCTGACGGGATGTTTGTGGCCGAGCGTTATTTTGCAGAAACAAAACTAGTTTCCGATTGACCAAAACTGGCCAATTGATAACGCTAGGCCATTTTTGAATACATACTCTGTCTAGTTTGTTGGCAGTAAAAATCAGAATTCGTGATGAATTACTCCTTCATAGTTCCAAAAAAAAAAAAGCACATCATCGACTTTTTCTCAAATTGCGGTTCTTGTACTACCAACTAGAAATGTCGTTTCACCGCGACAAGTATCCATCCTCCTAGGAGCCTGTTGAAATGTAAGTTCATGCGACACTATCCTACAATTTCTTTATACTTTTCCCATAGTATGGAGTGGCAGCTAATACTGTCTTTAGAAAATGCAGCAAGTGCACGAGTACTAATGGTTGGTTTTGACTTGTGACAGCTTCCCGTAATGCCTCATCAACATCATATGATTGCCTGCCTCTCTGCACCTGTCTTTCTTTCTAAGAGTGTATCACAATTTATTCAATTTTTAAAATCAACGCCAGGCATTACGCTAATCAAGGACATCTTCCTCTTCGATTTTATTTAGGGCACGAGTAGCTCCACCAGCCATACACTGTTTTTTCCAGTAGTGGCGTAAAATTACTAATAGATTCGTAAGACAGTCATGGTTTTCCAAACAAGAAAACACAATTGCACGGATTATTTGAAAGGGATACAATATGTATAGAATCACTTCTACATAGGCTAAGGATTAATATAATATCGTGTTTGTGTAAACATGGGACGTATATGAATGGATTTTTAAGTCCATGGAACTTCTTTATTTTTTTAGAAAAACGGTCATTTTTTTATTTTTTTTTATACATCCTATTATTATATCTCAGCAATATAATTAGAAACTTATACTGAGCTCTTCAATGATCTATAATCCATCTGGATATTTACTCATCTTAATTTCATTAGAGCTCTCTTTTTGGTTCTATTTTAGTCTAGGATGACTCTTTTCAAGAGATGGTTGACTGCACCGTACCACAGAGAACCCTATTGAGCTCCCCATTTATTTATTCACTATTAATCACTCTGCCCGTAATCATTTAATAAATGTCCAGGTTCTGATTGTAAGTAACTGCTTCAAAATAGCCCCAGAGATTTCCCAAATTTGGAAATGTCGATACAAATTTTGAAGTTCCCCATGTGACTCGAACTCGGACCTCAAGACATCAAAAGTCAAGAGTGTTAACACAGAACTAGACAGAGGCCCTGAGCCCCCGTATCAAGTGGCTAAGCTCATATCTCCGATGCGAATGGCCTTCAAGTTATATTCTCTAAAGTTTGGATCTTAACATAATTTATTCTTTAATAATTATGCAAGTATCCAAAAGAAATTAGTGAAAGTAAAACCTGAAATCTGAATATAAAAGTATTTGTTGACCGTTGATAAATTATGTTATGAAGAAATTTGGTGAGGATTGGTTATTATGCCAACGTTTCAACAGAGTTTCCCGTCTTTAACAAGGTTTTAATATATAGATAGCCGTGAAGATGTGGAGAAAGAATTTTCATCAGAAAAAGAAAGAAAGAGAGAAGTGGAGAAAGAATTTCATCAGAAATGATTCATCTGACAGAAATCATCTACATTTCTGTAGATGATTTGAGTCGAGTAACTAGTAACTTTTTAATTTTCTTTATTATGTTTCTGTGATATAACAAATATGTATGTTTAAAAAAAATTCATTCTCCACATCTTCACGACTATCTATATATTAAAGCCTTGATAAAGACATGAAACTCTATCGAAACGTTGGTATAATTATTGAATGTGTCTTTCTTGACCGAACTTCACCAAATTTCTTCATAACATGAAATCTGAATCTGTAACGGCAAGAGAGAGAACACAAGCCCGACCGAGAGAAAACAGACTCTCTCTGGTACTTTCTGACTTAAGCAGGCTAGAATAGGGAGAACCTGTATATAAGCCAGTGAGAGATCTAGACATCTATCTATCAGATTCAACCATATACATCGCGTCGTGTCATATCTCCTACTCCCACATTTTATCTATAAAAATCATTACATGTCCAGTGCAGTTTGTGTAAGCTTATAGCTATATTATAACAGTGTCTTCATATCTAGTCTAATTAATCAATCCAAATTTCTCTCCTCATCAACTCCATTATAAATCTTACATGTCACCAAGATTGTATATTAAAAAAAAAATAGCTAACGAATTATATTAAACGCTATTGGTTTAAACAATCGTCAAGATTATTACTTTAAAATATTATAAAATTTGCTTATAAAAAAAAGAATGAAAGTAGAGGGATTACATATCCTTTGGAAAGAAATATCGGTTTGTTTTTATTGTTTTTATTTTTTTTTTTATTTTTTTTTTTCAACAAAAAAAGGCGTGTATATAAATAAATACTTGCATAGAGATAAGCCGCTTTATTGTACAAAGCTTCCAAATATGAGTGTTGGAAAATACCAGCTGCAATTGTTCAGCCGTTCATATCTGGCCGAATGCAATGGGAAAGTGAGGGTGTTTGACTGTCCGACCACACTTCCATGGTGTCTAACATTCTTTATAGGTAGCGTTCAGCTTTTACACCCCATGTTATTGTCCAGTGTTTATATACTGGATTTTTTTTTATTTACAGAACTGTTAATAATTTGTATACATATCTCATTGTTCAGTTTAATTGAGGAAAATTATACATTTTACCTAATTATGCGCAGCAAGTTTTGGGGCCAATTTATAGAATCCTTTCGCTGTAAAAATCTGATGCAAAACACTCACACAACTTTCTCCTACTGCATTTACATACTTATAATTGACTAATTCTCTTCATCAAACATATAATTCTTACCGGATGTTTAGTTGCTTTGAATTTATATAAATGGGAGAATCGTAACTTTTATATCACGACTTTTTTGTGAAAAACTTAACCTCCCACTCCTTCGAAAAACCCCCCCTTAAATGAATGTTCTCAAAAAAAAAAATGACAGGTCTCAGTATATATAGTTACAATTTCTGGTGGGTGCCAGGGCATGTTGGCATTGAAGGGAATGAGATAGCCGACCTTCTGGCAAAGATAGGTGCTGCATGTTGTGATGGTTGGTTCCGCAGAGCTGGAAAGCATCAGAGACATTTTCCGTGGTAGCCTGCTTTATTATTTTGTGGTCATCGACCGGTTTCAGGATGCGTTTGTCAGACAGTGTGATAACACAGACTTACACACAGCAAAATTCACTCAGTTCAGTGTAGAAATTCATTCAGTGTATTCAATTCATATTTATATATTCAATTTAGTCAGCAAATTCATTCAGTGTATAAACTGAATTTGCTCTGTGCAAGTGTGTATTATCACACTGTCTGATAAACGCATCCTGAAGATGGGCGAACGCCCGAAACCGGTCGATGACCACAAAATAAAACTGGTTACAACGGAAAATGTCTCTGGATAGGTGTTACATCCCCGCTTCAAGGGCCTGAACCTTTTTGTGGGGGTCAGCGAACAATTTCTCTTGGAAGAACCTAGGGAAGAGGAGGAGGAGGAGGTAAGAAGGTCTCTCAATTCTAGAACTCCCTCCCCGGATGGCGGTAGGCCAAGATCTACCTGGGAAATTATAACCAACCAAGATCGGCGGCCTTAGTAAGAACAAACTCCGCGTTCTTATGGGTTTCCTCACTGGGCAATGTCGACTCAGAGGACACTTGATGAAGCTAGGTTTGGAGAGTGACAGCACATGCAGATTCTGTGGGGAGGAAACTCCGTTACTTCTCCTAACGGACTGTGAAGTTGCCACCCAGATAAAATTTAAGAACCAGTAGGGTAGTTACCAGGTGGAGGAGGGGAATATAATCTCCCTAGAGACTGCCAGGGTTATTAGGGATTCCTTTGAAATCTTAACCTGATGGAGGTGTTGTATAAACGTTGTTTGCCTGGGACATCTACTTGGGTGCTGTGGGCAGCCTACAGCACTCAAGGGGGTATACCACAATAGATCGATCGCAAGGTCGCAGTGCATTGCCCCCACCCCCACCCAAATGTATATATAGTTAGTATAACAAAATTAATGAAACTCGTTGGTGTATTTTTATGTAGAAAATCGCAGGAAGGCGTACTTCCGACCAACCGTTGATTTTTTTCAAACTCAGTATTTTTGCAACATATTTAATTCTGATTAATATTAGGTACGTGGATAACAGAATGTTATAATAAAATGAAACGGCCTTTTAGTGGAAAATATAGCCCCAACTTCTTCCTCCAAAACTCCCTTCAAATTGAACCTTCCCGGAAAAAATCTTTCAAAATAGAAGTTGTGCATTATATAGTTGATATGGTACAAATTCGATATCGAAAATTTGACACGATCGTAAGAAGTTTCTCTTAAAGCAATTAATATAATTTTATAAAATTTACAAATAATTTGTTTTAAAACTATGAATGAAGAAATTTCAGATTTCATAACCCAGTTCACGCAGACACCCTCTTTTTATTATGCAGCTGCTTTTACCGATGGCCAGTAAATATTTTGGAAATTGTTATTCAATAACTTGGTATCTGATGCAAATTCTCTGAATCTCTGGTGAGGATATGCTTCAACTGATCTTTTTTAGCTGATCTTATTGATTTGGGTTTTAGTTTTATGTTCTTGGTTAATATATATTCTGAAAAGAATTTACTGAATCAAAGACGAACGTTAATATTTCAAGCATAAAGACAAATCGTGAAAGCCGCTTCCGAGAAAATTACAAAAAAAATTAAACCTATTCTTTCAAACTCACATTTCCGGTTATAGTAGGTTTTGTCCGAAATCTTCGTCAACAAAAGCGATGGTGGTATTATCCAGTTATGAATAAGAGTATCAAATTTAAGCTTTCTGGATTTTTCGTGTTTTATATATTTTGTTAACACATATAACATACATACATAATACATACGTTTTTAATAATATTCGTACTCAAGGGACTTCATGTATTTTTGGTGAATACTAATGTAGAAATTGTTATATATATGGATGGATCCGCAATGCTGGATAACAGCTGGTATTTTATCCGTCGTAGCATGCATATTGGTTTTGTTTCTGACCGGTTTCGGATATTCATCCATCGTCAGAGCAAATTCACCAAGTTCGTGTAGAGATGTATAATAAACTTAAACAAAATATGCACACATACAGAAACAACCAAGCCTGTATGATAAAAGTGGTTTATACCAACTCTCTTGCCCCGAATGCAATTGCACGTACGTAGGCCAGACCGGAAGACGCCTCAAAGACAGGTTTAAAGAGTACCTACGCTCTTGCAAATACAACAAAACCGACTCCATTTATGCTAACCACCTTTTAAAAAACAACCACAAACCACGAAGTATAGAAAAAACAATGGTTCTATTATACCAAGGCACAAAAGGAAGACGAATGGACATTTTAGAAAAAATAGAAATATACAAACACAAGACTATCTATAAAAACATAATGAATGACCAAATAAACTATAACTCAGACACACTCTTTGAGGTCATTCCTCACACCTAACTGTATTACCAACATACAACCAAACTAGTATAAAAGACATCTATGCATATATATATAAATATATATGCAAAAAAAAAGCATGCTGCATGCACTTTTGTTAATTTCTAACCTGTGGGTGGAACTAAATTGTCTTCTTCTTCCCCGATATTAAAGTACAGATTATTTGCATGATATATTTAAAATCTCCTACCGTGCTCTATTAAATATACCTTTACAAATGCCACCACATCTCTCTCAACATATTCTTAATGTAATTTAAATATAAAATAAGCATGGTAAATAATAACGCACACATTTGATTTCCTTTATTACTAATTTAAAATCATCTCCGATTTGCTGTTTGCTACCACCTTTTTACATAACAATTTACTTGCATGTTCTCTTATATTAACTCTGCTTCTTTTTCACATTTATTTCTTAATAAATAAATAAAAAATCGGATTTGTTTAGGCCCGGCTCCAATTTTAAATACCTGAATATCTGAATAGTTTATTCGATTATTACCTTCCTGATTCGATTTTACTATAACCATATAAAAGTTGAATGTGCTAACTATATACTCTCTGTAGCGAGGGAACTTCTTCCACCTACTTTCCACCTACTGTATATGGCCATGATTAAGGAGTTACGCCTTCCTTTACCTCTCTTACCCATTCTAGCAACTTCCTACCATATTTCCAAATGATTTA
Organism: Triatoma infestans; assembly: GCA_011037195.1. Classification (NCBI taxonomy): domain Eukaryota; kingdom Metazoa; phylum Arthropoda; class Insecta; order Hemiptera; family Reduviidae; genus Triatoma; species Triatoma infestans. The sequence goes on from JAAEAF010014303.1 coordinate 164,970, forward strand.
TTAGAAATATTTCGTAGTGCTTTTGTGGTGCCCTTCTGACTGGCCCCTGTTTCCACACTACTGCTTATTTGTGTGAGTTTTTGGTTATCAACATAAGAGAAGCATGGTGGCGTTACAATCTAGATAGCTTATGTTTTCGCTTTTGTGTGCTGCAGCAGTCCCTCTTCTAACTGGCCTATACTTTAAGAATTATTAATGGTGCCATATACTCTCTCTCTTACACTTTACTGACTTATTAACCATTCGAAAACTGGGGAGCCACATTCTTATATATATATATATATATATATATATAGCCCGCCTCTGCTTTCCTTTTAAAACTTTTCCAAAAAAACATATTTCTCTTCTTCATCATCATCCTTTCTCTTGTAACTTTTGCTTCCTTTATAAGTTCAAAAATTCTTTCTTATTCTTAATTAATATCCTTTCTTTTCCAACCCCATTCTCTTTTTCATAACCCTTTTCTTCAATATTCTGGGAATATTTTAAATTAAAAATTACTTTATCTATAATTAGGCTTTACTCACTTCTCTTATACTTCCTCTTTCTACCAGGAAAATTTATCTTCACTCCAGTTTTAGTAATCATTCATTCCGGCGGCAGCAGTTTAGTGTAGATGCCAACTTTCTCATGCGATCTAAATCTTAAAAAACTTACCCCCCTAACAAACTTTCCCTTCCTAAAAAAGTTAACATTCCATTCTTCCTGGTGAAAATCTCTTAAAAAAACTTTTCTACCCATTTTCTACTTTTGAGACAATTCTTTTTTCTTTTTTCTTTTTTCAAGTTTATTTGGTAGTTTTAATTATAAAAATTTAAACAGTAAAATACAACTGATTCATCTTTTATTTTTAGACGAAATAATTTTTAAAATGTTTCTCTTGGAAGAGGATGCGCTATATGTTCTTGGACAATGTAAACCTTCTTTAGAACAATATTATAAAGAAGGATAACAGCTTCGAAGGAGCAGAGTTTTGCCTTCTTTTAAGAAAGTTTCCACAATATTAGTGTAATGACATGGCAAGGTCATAGCAATGTCAAACCTTCACAACACATAACAAAAGAAAGAATAATTTATAACTAGTGGCCTAGCCGGCCGCTATCTTGTCTGGTTGGACTGCCAGCAGACAAGGCGCGGCCAAACAAACAAAACCAAGGGCCAATACTTTACATCAAAGCAAGCACCGATAAGCTGGCCACTGACCTAGATCGCTGGTCACCGAACTAACCAAGGTCGCACACTAGGACAGATGTCTTGGTGTGAGTGTTGCTAACACTGATATAAACTTCGCCCCATTGGAAGAGGGGATGATTATACTTCAGTACGTCTTCAAGATACGAGCAGCAGTTCCGCCCCTATACAGTTTTTATTTATACTTATTTCCTTAGTTGTGCATCTTAGTTCATTTATTTTAATCATTCTAAATTATTAGTTATTTATCTCCTATTTATTTCTAAGTATTTCTTGTTAATAGTTACCATTACTCACGTTTAAATTATCGTACAAATACAGTCTCTTTTTATAAATTCAGTGTTAATAATTCGAGCACTAACTTCCAAAAATCTCTAAACTAACTTCCGCCCTCTTCAAGACATCTACTACATACCATAGGAATCACAATAAACTATTCCACTACATCTGGTGGTATCACGGTGGGATCAGATCATCAGATAATTGATTCCACTACATTAGGCTTGTAAGTTGATCGATCTACTTTGTGAAGAAAAGTGACTATATTTTTTTCTAATCTAGTGTGAAATTTCATCTCTGAATTTGGTAATAAATATATATCTGACATCAAGCCAATCCTATACCACGTGGTATGGTCACGGACTCCTCTTCTGTTTCTTTCATACTCCACCAGGAGATTTTCTTTTTCTAAAATTTCCTGATAGCATTATCTACAGCGTAGACATAACATAAAAAAAAAAAAACAGCACATGAAGGAGGCTAAGACTTGCCAGATGGGAATTTTGTATAGAGGCAGTCGAAGCTAGTCTAAATAGGATCTACAGAGAGCGGATCCATTGCAGAGAAAAAGTGGCAAAGATGACAGGACCACTCTCTCGGACTAGAGTGAGAGAAACTACATAAATACAGCGACGAGAGATAGATATACAACAGAGTTCACTCGTCAGTCACAACGTGTCATCTGCCTGACTCTTTACCACTCTACCATAACTCTATCATTTTAGTGTAAAGTGCAGGCAGTCAGAGTGTCACTTTTTACATTATACATTGTTCAGCCATTAGTTTGTTCATTCAAACCAAACCATTTCTCTCCTTCATCATACCCATTATGTTACCGATAAATCTTAGACGTAACATACATTTCAGATGTTATTGTGATTCTTCACAGTTATTGAGCTGTTATTTGGATTGCCACACTAAAATAAATACACCTGCCTTATCGCTCATAGGTTTATCCCATCAGTGAAAATTATTTTTTAACAGATTTTTTACTTTAAATTATTATAAATTTTCATATTTCAAAGAAACTATCAGTTTGAATAGTTCAGTTACCACTCATAGTTTGATAGTTATGTAATAATTTGTAGAAAATTAATTTAATTAGACTGGCAGCTTTGAATTAGTAGGTCGTTTTAAACTAGTAAAACGATATCTATGTAAAGCAGCATCATTATTACCTCCTTATTCGTTTTAACAATTACTCCATGAGTCCTAAGCTTTTTAAAAAATAATGATATGATTTTCGTAAGAATCGTCACTATACGTTCTTCTTAGGTTTATTCGAGATAAGAATGAGTTTGTGCCAAGATATTCAGTCTCTATATCTCTTCTAGACAATGGTGTCTCGTCGATGTGTAAGCTGAGTAGGCGGCTCTGGTTTTTGCTCTTAAGTTGGTACGCTTACTTACTAATTATAGCTTCCCACGATGCTGAATTAACACCTATACTTTAAATTCTCGTACCAAAGACGTTAGTAGCTATTTGACCAAGCTGAGGGCATCAGGAAGAGAAAAAAAATATGAAGTGCTTAACAATTTGTAATGCACGTAAATTTCAGACTCGTCAATAGATAGGGCATTACTTTCTTTAAAAGATTGGTGTGAAACAATCACATGACTTTCTCTTACTTAACATTTCAGATTCTTCAGAATCATTTAAAAATATTATCGGTGCATTTAGTTAGAAATCGTTACAGTCTTAATCGAGAAAATTCTTAAAAAACTCAACAAAAAAAACTCGGAATCGCATTTCCGCTTAATCGATTTTTTTTTTTAAATATGGAATTCTAGCAATATATTTTTAATTTATATTAAATGTGGTATATCAATGTAACCATACATTGTACTGAAATGCTACTTTAAAGAAAAGCTTAACGCTATTTTTCCCCCAGAACACCCCACCCCCCAAAATCAATTTTCACAGGAAATTATTACAAATAAATGTGATAGGTATTTATGTAGGTAGATAATATACAAAAACCCAATGGCGCAACAGTAGCCAGCATAGCTGAAAAACGACAAATCGCAGGAAGTTCAAACTTGGCATTCCGTTTGGGTATCATAATAGGATATCCGACAGGTTAGTTTCGGTCAAAATTCCTCCACCGGAAGGAACTACTTTACTGAATAGATTTTTTTTTGCGATTTTCTCGAAAACGGCTCTCCAACGATCGATTTTTCTTCTTAAAATTACACATTTAAAATGGTACACAAGTTGAAACATTCTACCGGGAAAATTATTATTTAGTGGGCTTTTGAGGGCGTGGTGGAGTTATATTTTCCTCTAAAAGTGCTAATTTATTATAATGTATTTTAATGTATTATATACAATTCTATGCCCTATGGTAAAAATTCAAAATTCAAAATTAGAACACGCTCCGGGCCACCGTACCTAGCGCATAGCGCCAAAACCGGTGCCTATTGTCACTTAGCCTTGCCTACATAGTAGGCAAGCTACGTGGAGGCGGACCTCTACATATCCGACTAGTCCTTCGCATTACCGCTACTTCGCGAGTAACTCAACAAAGTCTTTGAAATTTATGGCACTTTTCGTCAATACCTTACAATCTCCCGGCCAGTTCTCTCCCTTACTTTTCAGCTTGAATTCCATATGGATTCTTGCCTTGTCGAGGAGAGGACATCGGAATATACCGGCATTCCGTTCACCGCATTCGCAATTCGGGGATCCCAGCTCATGGAGCTTAGAATTGAACTCCCCGTGGCCCGTGAAATATTGCGTTACGGTTTAGGATAGCTCCAGCCATCGAATTATGCCCTATGGCAGGAACAACAGCCCATGAAGGGCCAAGGCTTGCCAGACGGCGATTTGAATAGGGGGGGTTTGATAAGTACGCTGCTGTTCCCATGCCGTTTAGTTCCGGCCTTCGCTACCTAGGGCGCTACTAACTGTAGCTTCCCACTTTTCATCACGATGCTGGGTCAACACCGTTTTTCTGCCCTCACGGAAATCGAACCCAGAATTCTCTCGCACAAAAGGCGAGTGCGCTCTAAAAATAAAATATTTAGACAGATAACATACAAAGTTTAGTGAAAAAAACGTTGGAGTTGTTTTTGAGAAAATCGCGAAAAACTGGAAAAAAAAGAACATTCATTTCATTTCCGGATGATGGAGTTTGCCCAAACCCTCGACATGTCAGATGCGCGGTCAGATACACACACACACACACACTCACAGACTATTCGTACTCAAAACATGTCTTTCCGGTAAATACTCAATTTCGAAAATTTGGCACGATCACGCAATACTGCTTCAAGTCATGAATGAAATAAAATAAAATTATTGAATATTGAATACTAGTTTATATCTCAAAAAAAAGAAAAAAAGTTTACTAAGGGAGTGGTTTATATTGTTTGGATAAAATACAATGTTCAGAACAGTGTGTTCAAGATTAGAAAGTTCAGGTGAACTGGTAGAATTGTGAACACTCCATGTAGCCTAAGTCTTAGTAGAATGGAAAACCTTTAAGAGGGTCAGATCCTATCACTTTCATGCAGTTAAGGTAAATGGGTAGACTACTACACTATATGTGATATATGTATATATTTGTGTGTATATGTGTATGTGCGCGTGTCTGTTTACATACTTCCTTTTTTAGAATTAGAACAGAGAACTCACAGCAAATAAATAGGTTTTATGGTATTAACCAAGTAGTGTAGTGTATTAGTAAATAATTGGATTAGTAAATGTCTCACTGTTACTCTATAACTTACTTTGATTACATTGTATTTTTACTTTTTCTTACTTTTTTTTGTTTTTGACATTGATTATATTTTTACATTTTTGTTTTTGACATTGAGTATCCATGTTATTGTATCTCATGAGTAAGAAATTGAGTTTTCATCAGAAATCCCACGAAATTGAGTTTGTACCGAAAATATAGGTATTGATAGCCTGAGTATATATTATGTATTGATATTATAATTGATGTGTTAGGTGTGATGAATTTCTGTATCTCCGGGTTGTAATGAATGTGGGCGATTGGAAAATGTTTGGTGATGGAGATCTCATGGTGTGTGGTGTTTATTAGTGTAAATGAGCAAGCATTATTATGTACTTGTTGTGGTGGTTGGTTCCGCAGAGCTGGAAAGCATCAGAGACCCTGAGTCTGAAACTAAGTTACTCTGTGCGAATCTGTGTTGTCACACTGTCTGAAAAACGCATCCTGAAGATGGGCGAACGCCCGAAACCGGTCGATGACCACAAAATGAAGCAGGCTACCACGGAATTTGTCTCTGATACATTATTATGTACGTTTGTCAGTGTGTGTGGCAAGTAAAGGAAGACTGTCATGTTGTGCCAGCCTTATGGAACCGTCTGGAATTTTTGTGTGAAGAGTGTATGTATTGACTATGTGTGTGTGTGCCGGAATTATGATTTTATGTCGTGACAATGTTTCGGGTAGTGTTGTGTTTTGAATGTTATTAATCTGTGATGATGTGGTGTCTGCTAAGAATGGAATTGCTGTTTTGTTGATGATAATGTTCTGATTTTTAAAGTTGGATGATTGCACAATATTTAGTAAGTAGGTCTCTCCCAATGATTGCATAGCTTCACAATTAAAAAATGAATTCGAAGTAATCATTGGGAGAGACCTATTACTAAATATCGTGCAAACATCAACTTTAAAATTCAGAACATTATCATCAACAAAATACTGATAGCCTGAGTATGTAACATTCTTAACAGACAGCAATTCATAACGACATAAAATCATAATTCCGGCAGGCACACACATAGTCAATACATACACTCTTCAAACAAAAATTCCAGACGGTTCCATAGTGTTAACACAACATGACAGTCTTCCAACAGGACTTTACTTGCCACACATACTGACAAATGTTGCCACATTCATTACAACCCGGAGAACAAAATTCATCACACCTAACACATCCATTATAATATCCCCCCCTCCTTAATCATTATTTTTCGCCCACTTTATTTCAAATATGGTTAGTAATTTCAACAAAAAAAGGGGGGCAATTAGTAGTATCAATATCCACAGTAAAGTGGACCTAATTAATGATGACATTTACAGACATTACGAGGCATTACTTTGTATGCCTTGTCATGGTCAGAAGCTCTGAAGTTGTTAAAAGTTCACAAAGAATATTTTATTGTAAATTCACTATAAAACTGGTAATATACAAAAAAAGTAAAACGGTAATTGTTCCATTCTCTAGAAGGGGGGGGAACTTGTCGAATTAAGAAAAAGGGTTTCCATGGTGCTATAAATAATTAGCCAATCACAGTGTAGAAGTGAAGGTGTGAAATGTGTGTGTATGTTAGGCCATTCAGAAATTTAGAATTATCATTTGGACCACGCCCATATTTGACACCCTCATTTCTACACTTTGATTGGCTAATTATTCATAGCTAATTTTTGTTTTTTTTTTTTTTTTTTTTTTAATTTAAGGCGTCTCAACATCTGTGGTTATTTGCGCCCGGAGCTTCTCAGAGAACAGCCGGCCTCCGGACAGTGTTCTCCCGTTACAGACAACACTGTCCATCACCGGACAGTGAGCTGTATGGGCTCCTAGGAAGAGAAAATCTAAGGGTAGCACGGCTGAATTCGAACCCGTGATCTCCGCGTTGCTAGTCCAGCGCGCTACCACTGAGCTATCCCTTCCCTTTCATAGCTAATTATTTCTATAAAAAAATCTAGTTCACAATTTTTTTTATAATATTCCATCCATAGGTATTTTATAAATAATCCAATTATGCAATAAAAAATTTTTATAAAAAAAAAACAATGCAAAAAATCAAGTTATTTCTGATATAAAATTGATTGTTTTATATTATTAATGTGAGCTTTAAAAAAAAAATTCAGCATTTTCATTCCATTATTGAAAAGTGAAAGCAAAAGAGAATTAGGCAGAAATGCAAGATCCGTCATTTTGTATTTGGCCGTTTATACTAATGGAACAAAATAAATTTTATGTTAAACACCCATAAAAATTTCTGCAAGGAATTCATAATATTTAGTTAAAAAACTTTAGACCAGGAGTTGTTAACTATTCGTTATACTTCTCTTACTCCTAGTCAAATTTTGAATATCGAGTTTTCACCGGAAATATCCGCTTTGAGGTCCCCTGAGTCCAAAACGTGTATTTCCGGTGAAAACTAAATTTAAAAATTTTATTTAAGCTTACCCTACTTCCTCTTACTTGAATAAGAGAAAGTTATTGATGTAATTTTTTTTTTTTTTTTTTTTTATGCTAATACTTTACTTTTTCATATATGGGCCTTTTTATTATGTAAAAAAGAAGTGATAGTGCTATTGGATGTCAAACTGATAAATGGATCAGTATATTGAGTATCTGAGATTGAATAACAGATAAACATGAACAGTGAGAGTTGAAGAATTAAACTCTGAAATTGGATTCTGGCGCTAACATAGTGGAATGGGGGACATATTGCCTTCTAGCCCTCTGGAGTTCGGTCTTTTTAAACTTGTATTCCCTCAAGTCCTTATTACTGGAAGTAAGCAGAACTTTTTCCTTCATCTAATTTATGTCCAACTGCTTAAACGGATCTTATTTCTTAAGAAAATATCAACTTCATCCTATCATTTAAATATTATTTTTATTTTTATTTTTATTTTATTATTATTATTATTATTATTATTATTTATTTATTTATTTGAAATTTAACAACCTATCGCTAATCATATAGTTTTCAAAAGTGGACGGTAGCACCCTGAATCAGGCTATTGCTGTACCTATTTAGTATTTCTGAGTTCTTGCATTGTTAGCAAAGAAATATATGCTTGTAAGAAATATTGGAGCCAGTATTAAATATCACCGTCTGGAGTTCTCTCAGCTTTCCACTGGACTAATTCGTCCAGGTATGCCTGGATGCTAGTTAAATTGGGAAATATATCTAAATATTAAGGCACCAATGACTTGTTGCATCTTATAATACTGTGAATACGACATTATTAGGAGGGCTGGAATAGGCGCATCATTTCATCGACTAGAGATTTCATAATATAAAATTCATAGCTTTTTTAAGTTTCCTTGTGTAGACTTAAGTGCGTATTTGTATTCTTTTTTTTTTCTTTTGTTATTAACATAAAACTGAACCGAAAAATGACTAATGACACAGGAATAATTTTGACGTACCAGGCAGAATGCTAATAATATCCTCTTCTAGGGATTAGTTATAAGAAATTTTTTAATAATCCAAATAGTTGAATTATTATTGATTGATTTCCTAACTCCTAATTATTATTATTATTATTAATAATATTAGTATTATTATTACTAGCATTATATTGAATGACCATTCTAATGGCAAATTAGTCATAGATGTCGATCAGATTTGCGTTTTGCTCCTGCGCATGTGCTCAGTAGCATTCATTAGTTTTAATTTTAAAATATCTAAACAGTCATTTAAATTGTATTCCATCTATTACTGTTGAAAATAAAATGATTATTAATATCAGGGATATGCAATTTAATTTGTGCAACTAGTTGAATTTAGTGAATCACTGCTCGCGGACACCGCAAAATCTTGCATCCATTATGACTGTGTAACCATACTCAAGGAAACTACAATAGTTCTGTTGTGAAATAGCAACACCCATTGTGTTAATATAATTTATTAAATTTAATTTTTTGTTCAAGTGATGTTATTTTGCCGCCGATACATTGACTAACAAACTCCTTCCAGAAATTCTTAATATATATATACCTCAATGATGACTCTCATGGGATCCGTTCACCTTTCAGTAGATACACCAATTCTGCCCAGTTTGCCCAATTCATACCCACCATTCAGTGAACCACGTGGTAGTATATTTCAAGGCTCTCTTTGGCCTGTAAAAAAAGGCTTCTTAATAGAGAGCTGAGTGAAGATAGTTATTAGACTTCTCTTGATTGTTTGTTGTTTGTTCTTCAGATATTGATTTACTCTTTCAGTATTGACTTAAGCTTTTTTTTTTTTTTGTAGACATAGCTCTAGGAAGGGAATTTTTCACTTGAAATTTGTCCGTTTCATATAGTGGGCGTGGCAGAGGGAGTAAAAACTCGTTGTAAGGAGCTAGCGCTGATGTGGCTAGTATGGGAGTTAGCAGCGCTTGTTGTGATAAATTTTCCTCAAAAGTGGATTATTTATTCTAATCCTATGGTCTACATAATTTAATATCGTCTTAAACAATTGATCTAGGATTGAATTATACAGTTTTTTAAATTAATTTTCAAATACAATCAATTAGTAGTAATTACTGTATTATATGTAGAAACCCAAGAATTTCTTAGCAGTTGTTGTGTATTATTTAATTACTGTACATTTAAAGATTAGATTACCTAAGGTAATACGTTAATGTTGAGGGAATATTAAATTTAACATTAATAAATGGTACCAAATTTTAGCAGAAGGAATGTAATAAATGGATATTAATGATACAATTTACCATAATTGCATTTATATCTTTTCTGAGAAATTAGTAATTTTGTCGTCTCACATACCAGATGTTTAAGTAACGTTATTTTACTTGAATTTTAGATAACTAGCGGAACCAAAAAGGAACTGAAATTACTCATTTGTTTTAAAGTTAAATTAAAATACAAAAATAAAGAAAATTGGATTAGGCTTTTATGTGGAAAAGATCAAAAATTCTTTTTCACTTATATTTAATTAATAAGCCTATATTTTTTTTTTTTTTTTTTTTAAAAAGAGGAAGCTATAATTTTTAATAAAAAAAAAAATCTGTATCTAATATTATTTAATAATAAACTAATTTCACATAACTACGAGAAGAATACAAAGACTATATCTTTGTTAATCAAAACGCTTTTGAAAGATTGTACCATTTAAGGAAGGAATTTCTCCAAATTAAATATTCTCTTCTCTCTTCTTCTCTCTACTTTGTTTTGAAGTTGCTTTCTTCTCTTCTCTCTTTTTTATTACAAATCAATAACAAAGCATCTCTTATAAATTCGAATAGGTCTCGGACACGTAGCACTTAGTTAAAAATCATTTAACGGAAATATCTTTTTACTGACTAGATCTTTCAAGTTGTTTGCACAACTTTCTTTAAATTAACCTATATTTAACTTATTTAAAAAAAAATGTAATTTCACATTATCGTCCATATGAAATGCAGTCGACCAATTTTGTAAAATACTCAAAAAGGAATTGTATAGCGCTTCCATTTCATCCTAGTCCCTAAGTTAACATTCACCTCAAAGAATGCTGATTTCTTCGGCAGACCGCTTATCATATAGCTTCTTCTTTCGTCTTAATTGTTTTTCCTTAGTATTCCGTTCCTTAATGTTCGAAACCCTCAAAATGTCGTCGAGAAAGCGGATATTATTTGTATGTCTTCTCTAGACCACTCTTTCTTTTCCTTGCTATGATCTATGATCTTTGGCAACCTGATAATTCATACTCAACATTAATAGAATTTCATTTTCTCTCATATTTAGAAGTTTCCTACGGGTTGTTTTTATCAGGAAATTGTTATAAATACTAAGACCTGCTTGTCTCCGCAATTTATTTTGAACAGTCAAACGGAAAACAGTACAAAACAAAAAAAGAATATAAATAAGAAGGACTTGCGGAGAGAGCGGATCGGATCAGTGGTTGCGATGAATCAACTAATCCAGGAGGAAAAGAAAGAACACATCACATCTGGTCGGCGAAGGAAATTGGTTGGGCGGAATCGTATTGGTCCAGGTTTTATTCGATACGATCCCGGTCGGTGGAAGCAGCCGTTATTGATGCAGAAAATACTGTTTATAAGACAAAGCGGAGACAATCGTAGAGTCGTTCGGGTAAAAAATGAATAAATTAGAATTTAAATAAAGTCATAGATTGATGTAGAAATGGTCGTGACCGAGAGGGTATGAGACTTGAGAAGGGTTCGTGGTAAGAGTTGCACCTGGAGCTTCATTGAACATGGTAAGAGGTTCCTGCAGCTTTTTGGTTGCTATAAGAACCGAGAGCTTGACTAAATTTGGCATAGTGCGGCTGACACATCGCTGAGGCCCGCGTCTGCGCTTTAGATTATTTATAAGGGGCGATGTTATCCTAACTTCTTCAATTACTAATGCTGTCTTCAAATATTTTTCCCAATGAAAATAATTATCATAATAATATGTTTATTGGTTATGAAATAGAATCTACATAAATAAATTTAAATTTTGCATTAATAATAATCATTTCTATTACAGGATCTGCGCTGATGCAAATTGTGGAAGTCTATAAAGAAATTCAAGCTCAACAAATGAATATTGTAAGTAAAAGTGTTAAGTTAAAGTTTTATTTTAAATCTTTATAAAATTCAATAATTTATAAGCTAAAAATGTAATCACTAACTGATGATGACAACATTGCAAAAAAAATTATGCAGATTTAATTAAATTATACTCTATAGATTTAATTTACAACTAAAAAAAATAAAATGAAATAAAATGTTTGTATGTTTCAGTTGAAAGCATTTTATGTAGATCTGTTGGTACCACTGGAGACTAATCTTGAGAAAGATACAAAAGTTGTACAGGTAATTCATTAATGAATAATTTAATTATCTAATTTTACTTAAATGCTTTGCGTACTTCTGCTATTTGCAGACTAATCTTGGGCAGGTATTTTTAATAAAATGGAAATAAACAGTCGAGTGAATGCTTTATATTAGATTAAAATTAGAAATCAAAATGAATGTTTTACTAACTAACATTGGATGAGTGGCATCGCGATTTCATTGCGATTCCATCTAAAGGTCTCCAATTAATTTTAGCTTCTTTAATTTTAGCCATGAGTTGAGTCTATATACCATTTGGGGACACAGGTTAGGACAGCCTTGCTAATAAGCATTTTTCTAAAGAAACATTCACACATTGTGGAACTTGTGCTTATCTATTTTATAGGCAATGTGTGAAGAGAGATGAAACGCCTTTGGTGTTCTTAGGCGATTTCCTAAGATTAACTTGGGAAATCTAGACCAAATCCTGGGATCGAAGTTTTTTCTCATCTCGCCCATTGTAAAGGATAGGAGGCTGATGTGAGATTTGATGTTGGTGCTCTGTCCGAATAAAAATTTCTGTGCATAGGTTCCTTCGATTTATAATTTTTGGTTTATTTTAATTTCAAATATTGTGTGAAGAATAGTATCGTGGGTTTGAGGTTGTTATTGAGAAGAATAAAAAAGTTTTTTTTTTGTAATTTAAACATCACGAAAAACACTTGAGTATCCGGATTAATACCGCTTCATTGATTTGCTAAAAACCGACGTTTCCTGCCATGTTGCAATGAGACAAGAAGGCAGTCAATTTATTATTATAACTGGGTGCCCATGGCGCGGGACTTAAGCCTATGTGACTTTTACCCCCCCCCCCCAATTTATCCCCCTAATTAATCTCCCCGGTAGTCTACCGGTTTGTCTACAGGATCCTAAAATATCTTTCAGCTCCAATCCTCCTAGGCAGTCCTGCGAGAGTGATGCCCTCCCAAATACGCGAAACCCAGTACCAGCGAAACGGGGACACTGACATAAATAGTGATACACCGTTTCCCTAACTCCATCATCACAGTTCTGATATATGGGACTAGACGTCCTCCCTATATTATGCAAATGACTAGACACCCATGTGTGACCAGTCACTACAACGACCAAGGTCCTCAGTCCTATCCTACTAAGGGATAGGAGGTAGTCTGAAACCCCCTACTTAGTCCCTTGGATAAATCTTTTATCCTGGAGGCACCCCTGTGTGTCTTCCCAGCATTTCTCCAAAACTCTCGTCTCCCAAAGTCTAATCTGACTATCAAGAACCTCTAAGAAGGCAGTCAATATGGTGGTCAAAATGGTGGAAGAAAGCGCCGTCATGGCAAACCACTGACCCAAGTTTCATTGCCTTATCTTGGGCTTTCAAGGGAAACGACCCTGATTGCAACATGGCAAACCACTGACGCGATTTCAACCCGGAAGCACAAGTGTTTTCCATGCAAATGGCCGCAGAAACCTAAAACATCACTTTAAACATCAAGTTGATTTGTGGACCCTGGGAAGGAATTAGCTCACAGTTCAGCACGCTGAAATCCCATGCGGAGTTCACTGGTTCTAATGCAGCAGTGCTGTCCTTAGATTTTTCTTTTTTCTAGGAACCTCTACAGCTCACTGTCCGGTGATGGACAATGTTGATTGTAACACCGTCTGGAGGTTGACAGTACAGTACACTGAAAAGGCTACGGTTGCCAATGACCATACAAATACTCGCCTTAAATTAAAAAAAAAACATTGTACCCCTCTTTAACCATACTTTAACGACGAATTCATTTAAATTGAGAATTTGGCCGGTTATAGTTCCACTTAAGAACGTCGATTAAATTTCATGAGTGAGAAATTTTCACTCGTGAAATTAAAGTTTCAAAAGTTTCAACTAAAAGTTTTAGTTTTCAAGAAAAAAAACTTTACAGGATTATATAGATATTGTTTTGAGCTATTAAGCCAACCCTAATGTGTTGGCCTAAAAGTTACATGAAAAAACTCTTGAGTAAAAGCTTTAGTATAGAAGCTTATATAAGGGATCGTTGGTGGTAGGGAAAGTTGGGTTAACTAGGCATAGTTCGATAGGGATAAGTTGAAGAGGTAATACTTGGTGTCCGTTTTTAGAAGAGGGTCGCCCTGGAAACCTGAGAGCCTAATAGAATAAAACGTTATCGGATGGTGTATACATATATATATATGTATGTGAAAGAGTGAGAGAAGGTTATCACAGAGTTGATAAGAAAATGTCACCCATTCCACCCCTTGTATACTGATCTACGACCTCCATCCGTATCCATGACAACGTTATACCACGTTTTTATATGGACAAAAAAAAATCATGAAAAGTCGAATCTTTTCCGCTAAAAATCATACGTACATTCAATTATGTTTGTTTTTAACCAGTATTATTATTGAAAATTTAAAATTAATCTTTAATACTTTTGTAAGAAAACTACTACTATAAATACACCAATATTAAAGCTGAACCGCAGGACATACTTGGTGAAATGAGGTGTGTTTTTGATTTCAGATGATCATTGTCTGGATTTTGTATTATTTGAATTGTTTTTTTTATTTGGCTTTTTCTAGCTGAATCTAGGTAATGAAAATGAGATTAAAAATGATCATTGAATTATGATGAATCGTTGATTCGTTTGACATAAACTTTTAATACACTGAAAAATGGAAACAAAGTGATATTATGAATATAACTTTTATGGCACTGAACTGGATGTATGGACTTTGAACTTTTAAGGGACATCTAACGATCAAACATAAACAAAATACAATTTCTCCAAACTAAGATCTACAGCTGTAGTAAAGACTTCCTTTTAGGTTATAAAACTTAGGCACTATACACTGGACCAAATATTCTATACGAACCTGGAGTTGCCAAACCTACTAAATACTCCATAACACAACCTCTAATCCTCGAAGACGGCTGAAAAGCTGTAGCCCCGTGACAATGATGGTCATTACAGAATTGACACCATTCATATTAGCTCACATGCCTTTTTATTCACTACCAATTGTAAATACTTAAAAGTATGCAATTGTTGAATAAAAAAAAAATCAAATAGATTTGTTTGAATGACACATTAATTCAATGGTAATCATTTGAATTTCCCCAATTTGTTTCAGTCTGAACAAAAACGATTTCTTCAACAACATAAACAACGCTCTGAGACTTACAGCAAAGCAGCGGCTACAATGAAGAAACAAAGAAAAAAGCAAAGGAACAGTTCTAAAACGGGCATAGCTATGGATAAAGAATTAAAGGTTTGTCTGATTGTTGTTTTGTCCTATTTAATATCTCACTTTCAATTGCTGATCAAATTGTCTTCAATTATTAGCTTATGTGACATCAGACCCAGTTTATCTAAAAATTATTAACTTTAATATTTCCACTCTTGGGAGAAACATCATTACTTTCAATAATATTTGCAGTTTTTGGTCATCGACCCGGTTTTCGAGTATTCTTCCGTCATTTCCAGAGTGTTATGGCAATTAGTGTGGCATTGAGAACGTCTATTTTATTAAAACAAAAAAATTCATAAATAGGAAAGAGTATACCGATATATATTTGTTTTTTTTTTACTATTTAACCATCAACTACCAACCTCCCTGTTTAGAATGAAAGAATGATTGTGATCCCGACGGCTCATACTCAGTGCAAACCATAATGATCAGTGAAATAAACCAAAATTAACTGCTGGCTCAAGTCTCATAAGCAAGTCTGCTTTTCACAAGAGGCTACAAAACGTCACTGATGGAGCACTCCATATGAAGAAATCTCGCTTTAATCATAGCCCTCGTAATGATATAGAATAGACCATGGGGCGATGTCCATTCTTCAGTAGTGCTGCGGACCATTGTAGATCAGAAGACCTAATATGCTCAAATTTCCCCCAAATCTACCAGTGTTGAGGCTACCATAACACTCTTAAAGCATCATTGTTCATATTGAATACGCCTGCCGGAGTTTTTTGCGAAGTCTTAAACTTTTTACATACTTTGGCCCTTGGTATTCCTGTAACAGGTCACTGCTTTGCTCTGGCACCAAGGCGGTAGGTACTTATTTCGCCATTGATATGCTACAATTCTGAGCCTATAAAAGTTATAAGTGAACTTTCTTTGGCCAGTCCATTTGCTTTTTCATTTGCCTATTATTGGACGGTACCCTGCATTTTCAGATACCCAGAATGACTTGTTCCAGCCAGTAGTTTTTTATTGTTTTTTTTTTAATTTAAGGCGCATCAGCATCTATGGATTGGCGCCCGGGGTCTTCTCAGAGAATACACTGCCGGCGGTCGCACAATGTTCTAGAAGAGAAAATCAAAGGGTAGACTGTACTCTGACCTGGAAGCTCTGCATGGGAGACCAGAGCACTACCACTGAGCTTAATCTCTTCCCTTTCTAGCCCCGAAACTACTTGCAAATAAATACCTGCGCTATTAATGTTAAGAATTATGACAATAATTCTAATATATTATTTAATATATTACTTTTATGAAATTTAATTGAAATTTCATCAAAACCGCCATTACTTGATGGTAGTAAATAGATAGCACAAGTTCCCAGTTTTTCCTAGGATTATAGGATCCGGGTCGATAAGATTATATTTGTTGAGAACCTATCATAGTATCATGTTTGATTCTTTTAATTTTCAGTATCTATTATTCAGCTTCGCAAATTATCTATTTTATTTAATTACCCTTATTATAGCTAAATTAATCATTGAAATTTATAAGCTTTATTGCTGCATTTATATTAATATTTTTATTTTATTATCTAGAGCATGCAAATTCTTGAAGAGGAAAGATCAAAGCTGGATGCCTTTTGTGAACAGAGCTTGAAGAACGTAAGCCACTTTACTTCTTTAATGGTTTATTAAATTTAATATATATACATCTTTGAAGTTAATTTAATTATTCCATTCATGCATTGTTAAATTAATTAATCAGTAAATACTTGTCCTTTAATCACCTCGACATTTTTCTTCCAAAAAAACATAATTGCTTAACTGTTGATTTTCAAAGAACAGAAGTTATTTTCCTTGTTTGGCGGTGAATAATGTCTCTGTAAGATATGCTAAAAATATTTCTATGAAAATTGTTTAATTCATCCCAAAAATTATAATCCGGAATTTCACTTATCTTGAGGCAGATTCAGTCAGTATGAACTATAGTGCTAGTGGGATCATCTTTTCCTTAGAATTCAAAATATCATTCATTATAGTCTATACAATGTTTTAATATAATTCATTTTTTTTTTTTTTTTAATTAAAACACGTTGGTTCCCGCAGCATTCCCAGTGAGCTTCTGGATACTTGCTTTCATTACAGACAACACTGCCTATTATCAGGCGGTAAGCTTGGAAAAGGAGAATATCTAAAGGAATCACTGCCTAGAGTCGAACCCGGGGACACTTCCGCGTGGAAACGCTACTACTGACCTAACCCTGTCCTTAATTCATCAATTAATAGTTATTAATTGGAAAAAATATGAATGCAGAGAAAACACGGAAATTTGAATTACATTACCTCTATGAGGTTATAGTGCACGAACGCTTTTGCAATCAATCTTTAATCATACCAACTTTCCCGATGACAAAATTGTTACAATGCTTGATTAGAAGCCTACCTAGTTTGCCATAGTGGGGTAGGTTCTCCTGTTAAACGGTCTGTTGCCACTGTGGACTTCGAATCTCGTTTATGGCCGTATATTGTAGCAACCTGTGATCATAGAACATTGTACATTGCCCGGCTGATTCCGCCTGGAAAATCAAACTAAGACATTACTTACCAAATCATTTCTTTATTGTCTTTACAAAAGAATCTTCTTGCCAGGTAAAGGGATGATTTGATTTTTTTTTTTTTTTTAAGTTATTTGTTTAGTGCACAGATCTTAATTCCCGAAAGAAATTCATTATATCAACATCTGATGGTAATTATTTGCTGACTCCAGACAGTACGATTTGCTAACGCTAATAATAGGGTGGATTTCTAATTTTTCTGAAGTGTCAACCAACTTGACACTTTACCAGAATAAACATGACCTTTTCATAAAAATGTTCTGTTCTTGTACCTTTGTTTTGTGAAATTCCAAAACAGATGTTTTCTTTTACACCACAACCATTTCGAAGAATGATTAACCGGTTTTGAAATGTTTGAGGAGCAATTTTTTGTTTATTTCAAGTTTGTTTAGTTTTGCACGGCAGAAAAACGCTTTTGGATCTTGACCTGCTGAATGAAAGACGCTTGGAAGCTAGGAAGGGCGTGCCTATATACAAATTTGATTTAGTAGCAAATGAATTTTCAATATTTTATTGTAACTAAATATTATTCAGCTTTGCAATGTGCAATCATTTGATTATTGGGAGAGTAATTAGAAGTATGTATAGGAAATTGTCTGTTTCATAGCCAAACATTTCAACAAAGTTAATATAATGGATGTGAGAAGGAGAGAAAATGAATTTAGGAATGAGATTAGAAATAAACTAGATGATACGCTGAACAATGTATAATAAATAGAACAACAAACTGCAAGAACTTTACAGTTAAATAGAAATTAGGTAGTGAGAATAATAAAGAGATAAAATAGATAGGTTGCTGACTGAATGTACTGTTGGTAAAACTGTGCTGAACTGTTTTGCTCCCACTCTGTTTATATGAATCGAACTATCCTTTCCTAGTCTGGCCTAGGTGGGGGAGTAACTAACGTTTTATTCATTTTATGTCTGATTCTTCGCTCTTCGGATCCTATGAATCTTTAATGATTCAGATCCCATTACATTAACTTAGTGAATTTGAGAATTTTCTCCGCATTTTTTTCCTTTAAATATTTATTTGGCATCCCATATTAATATACAATTTCGTTTGCTTTAGTTATCTGTTAGCTCATTCTTAGAAGTATCAACCTATTAATGTTAAAATCAAATTGAAAAATCGAAATATTTGAACAAAGAAATGAAATGTCTTGTAAAAACACTAGATAATCATATGAAAATATTTTCCTAAAAGCTTTAAAATATTTTCAATTTTTTTTTTCTATTATCCTCAAAGACAATACATTAGTCGTAAGCGTTTCGTCGTGGTTAATCCCTTCGTTTTTTCTCCGAAAATAGTTTCAACTTATGTTAAATGTTTCACCTTACAATGATAGTATTATAAATAATCTAGTTATCATTACAAGTTTTAAGAAAATCGTTGGATAAAATCAAGGAAAAACTGAAGAAAAAAAATATTCTGTAAATGCCACTTCCGCTTAAAGGATTTTGATGGTCAACTTCATGACGAAATCTTTGAGATCTCTAAAAAGAATATAAATTTTAGAGCTACTTTATATTCTTACAATTTTTTTGACGGTGGGGGAGGTCATTTTTTAATGCAGACATAAACAAAGCATTCATAAAAAAAGTATTTTGTTCTGCAACCTAGTAATAATGTGGCAAATTATTAAATCATAAATAGTGAGTGAAGTTCTAGTGACCAAAAATAAAAGCAGCCATTACTTTTTCTTACAAGTGTAATGAAAATAACATTATTCACCTCTAACTAGCCCGACATCAGGCGGCAATTCACGGAAACAAGATTACAACAAATCTCAGATAATAGCTGATTTGAGATTAATACCAACGAAGTAGATTAGAGACATAGAGAGTGTGATAGAGTGAGTATTTGACTTCAGGTTAAAATACATTCTGAGTGTTTGCAACATTTCATATTTTTGTATATTCATAGTAGAAAAACAAATTCATAGAACCAAATTAATAGTAGAAAAAAGTAAATATTCAGTAACAGAAAAAAAAAATAATATTCAACATTTGAGTGCCAATACCTGAACTCAGTGTTTGATAAATAACAATTTTTTTCATATTTAAAGGACCTTCAAACATATTGTCCAGTGGAAATAGAATTTCAAATATTTCACACGATTACAATACTTTTTCTTATAACAGTTAGAAAAAGTAATAAAAAAAAAAAAACATTCTCTGCAAAGTATACAGATAAACTTTTTCTTAGTCTTCCAATACAATTACATAGAATCGTGTCCAATTACTATAAACGACAGTGGAGGAGAATACAATACAAAAAGGACTTTATACTCTTGCTGATGATCAGGATACTAGCTCACCCGAAGTATTTCACTGCCCTTTACAGATACATGTATAACATCATTGTATCCAAAGAAACTCTTACTCCTTTCTTTCCCTTCTGCTGTTTCTCTGTGATCGGTTTGTAGTAGGAATGTACTAAACGTTTCAATCTACAATTGAAGTCGCTTCTTTTTTTTTTATTATTCTTTTGTTTCTTATATATTTACTTTCCCTTAGGACAGTAAGAGAAAATACTGTGACTATATCAGATTTTTCAAGTTGAGTTTTAAACGGAAGTTAAAT
Organism: Triatoma infestans; assembly: GCA_011037195.1. Taxonomy (NCBI): domain Eukaryota; kingdom Metazoa; phylum Arthropoda; class Insecta; order Hemiptera; family Reduviidae; genus Triatoma; species Triatoma infestans. The sequence goes on from JAAEAF010014303.1 coordinate 185,353, forward strand.
CGTACAAGTCCAGTTGATCACCTGGGTGTGATATAATAATGGATTATCAAGTTTGATACACCCACTATTTTCACTTTCTCTTACTGCTGTAAGAGGAAGCATCGTAAACGTGACAAAAATTTTCTGATTCGGTTTTTATAGGAAATACATGTTTAGAAGTTACGTTTAAAGTTTGCTAAGTTTGGAAAAATGTGTTCAGAGCATGCTCGTCGTACGTTTGCTTGTGCTAATGTGTATTGTGATATGTGTGTGTTTGTGTGTGAGAGAGAGATAAATGAATAGCTCAAAAACGAAAAGTGGCAGAAAATTCAAACTTGATATTCTTTGGAGGTGCTAAAGCTGGAAATGATTTAGCATTTTTGGAGCAGTGGTGCATCTTTGATACTAACGTTATAAACAGGTTATATAACCTGTAAATAACCTTAAATAATAAATTAAAGTAATTTATAGATAAGCGTAGATTTTTCATTTTATCTAAGCATATTATTAAATAAAAGATGGAATTAAAGATCAGCTGATAAGTTCTCAGAAAGCATTTAAAAGTTAGGAAAATTTCAAAATGAAAAATGAGGATATCAGAGAGGGAAAACAACAACACGATTGGCTAGAATTCTCTTATAATTTATTGCTTTTATTGTTAACTTTGATATATGTATTTGTTAGTTTTGTATTATTTGTACAAGTTGAACCATTTTGTTTCCTAGTACCAAAGTAGATTTGTGATAGCGTGTTGTTAGCAATGATTACTCTTCCCCCCCCCCTATCATGTCTATTGCAGTTTAGGGTGCGTGTTTGAATGCTACTGTCTGACTTTATTTCCTATTTTTTTTTTTTTTTTTTTTTTTTAAGGCTGTTGCGAAAAATATAGAGAATAAATAAAATATTAATAGAAGTAGTTTAGGGAAAGGATCTTCCTAACTTTTAGATGAAGTTTGTTTCAGTTTATCTCATTATTAAATCGGCACTGTTCAGAGAACGATGCACCCCCCAAGTAGGCTCCATGCTCGAAGTAGCCCCATACCTTGAGTATCGTACTTAACTAAAATTGAATTTAAATTGACAAGGAGTTATAAGAAATATTCATTATAAGAAATATATTATAATATCATTATAAGAAATATTAAAAACCTAGTTATTATTTCAAGATACCATATCACGGTAAATTTTAGTTTAATTTCTTGGTAAACAGTATCCCAATATAAAGTTATAAATAACTCTCTATTAAAGTATTAGCATGGTTTATATGCTGTTAAGGTAAGGATACTAGCCGTTTCTTCAGGAATTTTGGTGTCCTAGCGGATAAACCCAACATATCAAGGACAACACTAGCTGTTACATTGACACAACTGATCTCCGACACTCACACAGTATACACCTAAACCTGCAAAGGTTGTTGATTTATTAGATAATTGGATGTAACATACCCAAAGGCAATTTTAATTCCCATCACCACAATTTTACCAACGATCACTTGGGTCATACCGATTTCAGTTATACAAGGATATTCTATCTAAATTCTATCCTCATAAAATCTTTTTAAATGTTATTATTTATAACAATATCTACTGCAGTCGTAAAAATGGTTACAGAATTAAATTTACTGTGGCCTTCTAGGTCGCAGAGGATTTTATTTTGTGAACAGTTCCAAACCAGTTAGACATTAAGAAGACTTTTGCCGTGAGTTCAAAAGAGTAATTCTGCTTAAACTGTATATCATTATTATCTGATCAGAATAAAATTTTCGTTTGACTTTTGAAAACTCTCATTGGTTAAAAAAAAAAACGCAGCTCTATCCCTTTTCAGCAACTGACAACAAATACAATAAATAGGTTATCCCAAGACTGAATTAGTTCACGATTACAGGGGCAGATAGGATCAGTAGTGATTCCAAAACTTTCTTTATATTTTCCCCATGTCAATTAATACTTCCCTCTCCGAGTGCTACCATAAAGTCTCCCTGCTTTATTCAGACATGGCGTATCAGATATAGTTTCTCGGCACACGATTATACTCTGCCTGTAAGGTGCCATCCATAGTCGCTGTCAGCAGCCTCATTCCCGCTAGTGCAACATGAGTTTTTATCCTAGAAATACTAACTTCCTTTCTTTGTTGAGGCAGCATAATTTGTTAGTTTTGTTCTACTTTTATAAGTTATAATAAAAGAATTGTGTAAGATTTGGGAGCGTGATAATCGGCCGAATCAACCAATTTGGTACATGATCTCTACACGAATTGATTAAAAACCTTACTCTGACGATGGATGAAAATCCGAAACCTGTTAGAACCGGAAAATAATGAATACGACGGTAAAATCATAGATTGAATTCTGTACATTCGCTGGTTAGCGAATTACTTAAAAATATCTTGAACACATACATACTTATTTATCATTAAATTTTTAAGGGACCTACTAGATAGTTTAATAAAGGCTCACGCCCCCTGAAGCATGGTTATAGATTAATCACACTTTTTTATGAATGGAATATATGTAGTATTATAAGAATATTGCTGAATTGTTCACAAATTAAAATATGGGTCAGCCCACTAAACGCTTTAACATAATGATTAATATTGTTAAATTAATTGATTTAAAAAACATTAAAATATTTTTTAGGCAATGACTCAAGAAAGAAGAAGATATGGTTTTGTGTTGGAACGTCAGTGTTCACTTGCTAAACATTACCTGGCATATCACTCTGCTGGACATTCTTTGTACCAATCACATTTAGACAACTGGCAAGATGTGGCTAAAACTAGAGAATTCTTACCGTCATCAGTTGAAAATATGTTCGCCAACAAATTAACTGTAATTATACATAAATTTTTCTTCTTTTTGTATGTAAATTCAGGTTTTACAATGAATTATGCCAAAGAGAGAATAAACGCTTTGAATGAACTGTATTCAGAGCAACAGAAAATCGATCGTTATGAAAGTATTTTTAAGTTTGACATTATTTAAACTAACCTTATTATTTTAGCCTTCGCCATAGTGGCTCTTCGTAGGTCTGTCGTTGGACACTTGTTTATTCAGAGCAACTCCTGTAAAGTTGAGATTTTTTTATGTGATGCCTGATTTCAATTTTGGTCAGAAAAATGCAGTTTTAAAAAGCAAGATCTCCTGACTTCTCCCAAGTAACAATCACTGAAGTTATGCAGTGTTTTCAACGAGATGCTTCTCCATTCTTTATGTATTGTACCCTTACTAAAGCAAAATTAATGTTTATTATAGAATATTAAATATGTGATTTCCATAAATAATGTTGAATGTGAGGTCATTGAGGATTGGGTTATAAGAAGTATACTCCAAAAGGCATTCCGAGCCATGGCTAGTAAGCTCTGTACACTGTATGTCCTTAGTGAAGAGAAAAATGAGTTGAAGAGAATTATTGCGACAGGGTAGTTACAGGGCACTGCCTCCTTAGGAAACATTCACACAATAGAGATCATCTGGAGGATCCACTTTGTAGAAAGTGTGAAAACGAGGATCAAACACGTTTTTACCTACTTTGTGAATGTGTGCATTTTAATGGAAGACAATTCCTAGGATTTAGGGCAAAACTAGCACCAAACGGGGATTGTAAATTCTTTATGCCTCAATCCTGGCGTTTATTAACGATACTGTATTGAGGAAGTTGAACCCAGAGTGTATAATGAGCCTCTTTGGCCTTACTGGGATCCTAGTGCTTAGAATTAAAATTAGATGATGTAATTTAAATATTTAAATAATAATAATACTAATAAATGATATAAAGTGTAAATGGTAAAATTATTTGCATCATTTGCAATTCATTATTTTTTTATTTTTTTTTTGCAGCAAGTAAGTTTTTGGGCTGAAAACAGTGGCGGTGGAAATGGCGATTCTCCAAAATTGGACGATGATCGTGTATCTCTTGCATCACAATTGAGAAAAACAAAATCAGTAGACGCATCTTGTTTGGACATGAGAGCTATGGGAGATATGCCCAGCCCGCCATTGCATCATCATCCATTGACAAGAGCCAAATCGGATTTCAATCTGACTGCAAGCACTAATTCACTTACTCATGGTAAGTTTGTAAAACCTATTTTAATTTATTTATTTTTTGTGGGAATATGAAAATTATAATGTGGCAAACAGTAGATACTAACTGTGGAGCTGTTGAAGGCTTATAAAAAAAGTGAATATATATAACTTGTAAGCAATTACTGTTATAGAAATTACAACACCAGAACGCAGACCTAAATCAATGGCCGTGCCTGATACGAGCACATGGGATACACCACTTGCCAGAGCTCTTTACGCATACTTGTCGTCTGGAGAAAATCAGCTCAGTTTTCTTGAAGGAGATGTTATTGCACTAATGGGTAAATGAATTTATTCAAAAAAAAATTAATAACTTAAGTTGTTAAAACAAGTAAAAACTAGATATATTTAAATTTAAATTTTACAATTTTTAGGTGAAAGAAATAAAGGTTGGCAATTTGGTGAAAATTTGAGAACCCAGTGTAGCGGATGGTTTCCTTTGGCTTATACTGAACCATTCATTGATGACACTGCTACGTGAGTAACATAGAATATTTTATTATGTAAAGGATATATGTATCCTTTCATAGAATCTTTCTTTGGAATCTAAAAATTTCAAAAACTGGATCAGAAGAAATAAGAAAAAAAGACCATACTTATTATTAAATCAATTTTCAGATAAAAGTATTCTAATGTTTAAAAATAATCTAAGGAACCCCTTTTCCAACAAAATTGCGAAAAACTGAAAAATAAATAAATTTAATAGAAATATTTCTGGTTATGGAGTTTCTTCAAATTCGGAATTATAACAATGCGATATTTAATGATCCTTGATTGTTAATCACTCCAACTCTTCAGCACTCTTAGAAATTTTAATTTATTATATCTAATTTAACGGACTTATTTTCAATTCATGCTGTAGAGGATGTTTTCTGTAAAATTTTGTAAAAAATTATAAATCTATTTATGAGTAGAATCATTAACTTTTTTTTTTTAGGAGCGCTTCATCACCAACTCACAGAAGACCGGAAGAAAGTGGTCCAAGTCCTGGCGGTGGATCTGGTGGGCCGAGTGGAGTAGTTGGAGGAGCAAATGGAGGTGGGTTTGGGTCGCCTTCTGGGGTTTGGGTCGCCTTCTGGGGCTGGCCCAGCCGCCCATCTTAGGCGACCCATCAGATTTGGAGACACCCTCGCCCTACGCAATCATAATACCCAGGTAGTAAAGTTAGGCCCTAGCATTTCCTATTGATATTCTATTTTTATCTCCGCTTGTTGACAATTTTTTTTTTTTTTCTAAATTAGGATTACTATGAAGAGCATTGCTTTCGTTTGAGTACATGTTTAGAAAGTTTAAAGTATTGTAACACAATGTTCTGGTATAAAAAATCCAAAGCTTCTTGATTTCCTATCACCTTAAAAGAAATTTATTCACAATTTAAATAAAGTGTTAGCCACTATTTGTCAGAACTTTGCTATTCCTGAGTAGAAATCTTTAATAGTTTTTTGAGAAATTATGTAGCCCAATACTATTAAAATACAACTTTCACCAAGTTGTTACATGGAATGTACAGCTTATTTAAATGTCATATTATCATAGGTTTATTGATTTATTATCATTGAGTCTTTTAAATATTAGATACAAAGCTGTATTTATTATTTGGTTATTATTATTTCTGCTGTTCTTTCATTTCATTAAATATTACATTTACTAAAAAGAAATTAATGAAAATTAATAATAAAGTTGCAGGAATCGAATGTTGGTGGCGGAGCTGGTTTTAGGGTCGGGCCTCCATCCGGGCCAGCACCTACAGTGCCAAAAATTGGGCCTGGAAGTGGCAGCGGTGGCAGTGGTACAAAAGTGAGACCTCCACCACCGCCAAACGCTTCGTTGCATTCAAGCAACGATTCTGGTTTCAGCAACGATCCACCACCAGCTCCAGAAATTGATTATTCAGATGATGAACCGAACAGGTATGCAGCAATGGATGATGATATCCCAAATTGGGGTACAGACCAGCCTTATTTTTTCCACTTCTCATTTACAAATGAACACAAGGATCACTTGGATTTACTAACTAAATTCTAGTCTGTAATTCAAATATTGAATATTCTTTTATATAAAGAAAACAAAAATATAAAACGAAAATTAATCAAAAGAGTGCTAATCATTATATAATGATTATTTCTCCAATAAAATTCTAAGTTAAATTATTTCAAATTGCACAATCAGTGTTAACTTGTGTTCTTTGCAGCACAGCAAATTACAGACAAACCATTTAGTTTGATCCTAGAAATGCATGCTGTGTTATCAAAATTTGACTGTAGATAATATGGTGTTGGTTTATTCTTTACATTATAAAAGCTCTGCCAATGTATTACTGATAAAAGCTTGAATTATCAGGCACTAATAGCTGTAACATTATTATTTCCTGTAAATCTTAATTATAATCATTATAATGTAGGTGATGGTTATATACTAATATCATTTTTAAATTTATAATAAAAGATTTTGTAATAAAATTTCTTATTATTCGGCTAATTTACTTTAGAAGTACCTTTATCATTCATTCTAAAAGAAGTCCCGATATTAATTATCAAATCCTTCGGGATAACTTGACCTAATAAAATGTGATGAAGTCCTTTAGTGAAACGCCCGTTATCTTCCGTTTTCGAGAAAAGTCACCAAAAAAAACTATTCAGTTTATTTGATCTGTGAGTTTAGAGGCACTTATTATAACAGTGCAGTGTAGATATGCCCAAGAGATCGTTAGTAATTGTAGCTGTTGAATGAGAGTTATAAATATAATCTGTTCATTTCAGTACCCATGCCTTAAATACTATATTATCTTTTCTATAACAGTTAAAATGATTACAATATATGGATACAAAATGGAAATGGAAAAGTAAAGAATGATTTCTTTTGAAAATGGGGGACTTTATCTAGAACGTTATGTTTTTAAATTATTGTTTTTCCTAATTTTAAAAATGTTAAAATAAATATTTTATTTAAGAACTTTTACCGTAATATTAATATTTAGTATTAATTATATTCAAAACAAATGAGGATGTCCAGAGGGGATGCTTTAGACTTTTTTTTTTTTTTTTTACACAATCAGTTTCTGCCAGAATTCGGATTATTGTAAAAAGAATACATTTACATTTAATTACATATCAATAACAAAAGTTTAATTATTTTGAATTAGTTTAATTGTTATCAATTGCTGAGGGAATTATTTTTGGAAAAATTTATATTTTCTACAACGCAGTAGTATTAATTTGGCAAATATTAAACAAGTAGTAGTAAGTGAATTTGTAGTCATAAATTACAGAAATAGTTACATAAGAAATTAATAGAAATAGTTAAGATACAGATAGTTTAAGAGACAGAATGTGTAAACTTGGCTTTTTTAATCATCGCCAATAGTAAAATAAACAGAATGCCTACCTTTCGGCCTAATTCAGTCGCCAATTTAAAAGTATATAATCCCTGAAGAATTACACCAAATGATACCCGAAACATAGAGCAACAAAGAATTCTTTTTCTTAAAAAACTGGTCATTGCCGTACAAACATCTCATTAAAATAATCCCTATTTTCAAAAATGGCTTTACGTTTAAAAAGCGATAACTATCGTATCGGAGGTGCTTATCTATCACTTTGATAAACATTTTTATACGCTTGTATATCCAAGGGGAATCGATCTCAGTACCGCTCTAACAAATGCTATTACTGGTTAGTGAAGTAAGTCCATATTGCAAAAATTAAATTTCTAAACATTTCAGTCTATTAAACATTAATATAGAGTTCTATAACTTTTGTAAAGGTAATCTTTTCCTTCTCATTTTTCTTGAAAGTTTAAATATCTTGCGTTTTTCTTTTAACAGTGCCATAGTCGCAGGAAGAATATAGTATTTACATACAAATAAGGTGTTGCCTTTTAGCAATCTTCAATTGCAGTTAGAACTAGAGTGAAGAAAAGTGTTTACTTTATTCACACTAGTGAAATAAAGAACTGATTCTGCATTTTTTATTTCAACGAGTTCTTTGAAAATTAATTATTTCTCAAACAAATTGTTCTTTAAATCAAAATCGAATGTCGCGATAAAGAAACATTATTGACAGGAGTTAGGAAACACAAAAAACTGTATTGCTTAGTTGTTGATGCTTTCCTTTCCCCAAAGGCTTGACATTCACCAATCAATCACCTTCTTAATTTTGCTCTTCATTTAATATTCCATTTAGACAATATAATTAATAAATAAATAGTCCTAATTCCTAAGATTCATTACATGTATGCCTCCATATTACTAATGTTATGTATTTAAAAGAAAATTCTGTTCATTACAGTAATTGTAAATACTTTATAATAAAAGCATTACTTTATACTTCTTAATAACTATTTACCAATCAAGTATGCTATTTACAAATGGGTGATGGTTGCATAGCTAGCAAGAATAAAGAAAACCTAAAAAATAATGTTCTCATGAAGATGGTGAAGGTTTGTGCTAGTGATCTAAATTATTATAAGTTGAGACTTTTAAATTCATGTAAACAGAGAAACATTGGTGAGACGTGGAGGTCGTCATGGCAGAGAACGTCGTGGCATTGAGACAGACACCCTAAGATCATGGACAGATGACGATTGGTATGATACAAAATCAACATCAATAGCTCAAGTGTCATCCAGTGTGGGTCACCTCTCTACGCTAGGACGCAGAGAGCAAGCCGACCCAAAAATTGAAAGAGTACAACGCCAATTGAAAGCATTAGAATTGCCATATGAGAAAAAAGTGAAGCGTACAAAATCGCTATGGAAATTTCGTCGTTCTGACGAAGTGATTGAAGGTATGGCAATGTGGAGACATAGATCATTGATTGAATTGACCGCTGAAAAAACTACTGCAGTAAATACTGGCGCACCTGAACCGGCGCCAAGAAAACATGAGCCTCAAGATAGTGACGGTGGTGCTGATGCTGAATCTTGCATAGTTGTTGATGATCATAGAAAGAAGAGAGATCCCAGAGAACAACAACCACAACAGCAGATGCTACCACGTACACGCTTGATTAGGAAAAGGGACAGAGAAGCTGCTAATAATCATAACAATCATATGGAAATACCTGGTTCTCGATTATCACATGCCCAGCCATGGTATAACTCTTGGGACGAGATCAAAGGATAAAATCTGGTATCTTTCATTTAATTATAATTAAACGGTGGTGGGCTATTAGAGTAATTTGCAACAAAAATTAATTATATTTTCTCATTTACATTCAATAATAATTATTCATTTTTAATTTACTGTTAGGAGCACTTTAAACTCTTGCAATGACTTCGATGAATCATCCCCTTCTTCTGGAAGTCATTTAACCATGTTTCTTCAGTATGTTTAGAGATTATGAAAAAAAAAATTATATGATATTCATTCTGTATTGCCAATGGTGGCTTGTCCATAGGAGTAAAGAAGCAAATTCACCAAGTTCGTGTAGAGAGTTCATTTCAAGGTAATGTTTCTGTTACACTCACACATGTTGGTTTGTATATATACAACCAACAAACATTACAGAAACATTACGTTGAAGTGAACTCTCTACACGAACTTGGCGAATTTGCTCTGACGATGAATGAAAATCCGAAACCGGTCAAGAACAAAATGAATATGCATGCTATGACGGATAAAATACCAGAAGGAAAACTATATTTATGTTATTTATTATTTTTAAACTATATGAGTAATATTGCATTCAAAAATCACCTACATAGGAGCCGAACTGAATTTTAGTTAAAACTTCGTACCTGAAGCAATAGACGCAAGTTGCTCCATTGTGATGGTATTATTTAACCTCGAACAGATCTAGTGACTCCATTTGTGTTCCAAATTTTTCCGAATGTTTTCGTATATAAGATAACTTTTTTAAAACTCTGGCATGTTCATTTTTCAATTCATGTGTCGTATATATATTACTAGAGAGCCTGGCGCCTACCCACGCTTTTTTCCATGCACAGTATCTAAGGATTATGTTGTACTAAAATTTTCGTTAATTGACCAATGAATCGGTGTAACCAATGATTTGAAGTTTGTTCTATATCTCAAGCAACATTAGGTTCATACATGGGAATCTAATTTATTTATTTATACATGCCCACTTACTCATCCCTTAACATTCTCAATAAAATTCTGAGTCTAATGGTGCAATCCGCTTGAAAATCCGTCCATCCGATTTTGCGATACTACTAACACATTGCTTGATACGTATATATAAAAATAGATATATAAATTATATTTTCTATTTATATAAAAATTGACAATCTATAAATATTGAATATTATGAATTCTCTCTTGATATTTATTATTGATGAGAGGAGCTATCTAGAGCAGGGGTGAGCAACCTTTTTAATCAACAGGCCAATTTAAATTTTAAAATTTTTTGGCGGGCCGCACATAAAGTAGCACTTATTAGTAATTTACAAAACTTTATTTATAATAAACATTAGAATAAAAAAATATAAAGTTTAAAAAAAAGTAAAGATTTCATATACAAATTTTAATGCAAAATAAAAACAAACAAGAAAAGAACAGAAAAACGAATTTACTTGAAATTTTTAATGAGAAATTTGGCATTGTTTTTTCGATACAAGCTGATCAATATCAGCCGGAATTGATGAGGTAGCTACACGTACGCAGCTTTCTAATCGTGCATCACTCAGTCTTGATCGGTGGTCATTTTTGATTAATTTCATGGTTGAAAATAATTGTTCGCAAACATACGTACTTCCGAACAGAGACATCATTTGCTTTGCATTTTTCGTCAAAAGTGGACATTTTTCAGGGTCACATAAGATTTATAAAAATTTTCGATGTTTACTGAGAAGAATACATTTTTTAAATCGGTATTATTCTGCATGTCAAGCACTTCCATTTGAAAGTCTTCGGGAACTTTATCCACATCGATATTAAATGGCAAGGAAAACATTTTCATGAAAACCGCTGTCTTCTCAGCTTTGAACATTTGGAATCGTAATTGAAATTCGTTGATTAAAATGTCTATATATTGTGCGTATTTTTGAGAAGTAGTAACGTTTTCTTTTTCTAAATGTGGAAAGTGAGACACATTATTCTGCAAAAGTTGCTGTTTCCACAATTTTAATTTGCGCTCAAAGCCCTCAATTTTATCATACAAATTGTGAATAAACTGTCCTTTGCCTTGAAGTTCCACATTAAGATCATTGAGATGCTGAGTCATGTCGATAAGAAACTCAAAATCGCACATCCATTCTTTATTACCAAAATGAGGAAAGGCATATCCCTTCATATCCAAGAACAATTGTATTTCGCTTTTTAAGTTGTACACGTCTAAGACGCGGCCGTTCGTATTGCATGTTTAAACAAGTCGCCGATAAGTGAGTAACTCGTCACAAAAAATTGTTTCGGTTTAGTATGTACTACCATTTTATTATAATTAATTTTATAACAATATATGGATGGGAGAAAGTTGATAAAATAAATTCAATTTTAGAAATGCTTGGCGGGCCGCATAAACATGTTTAGCGGGCCGCGTGTTGCTCATCTCTGATCTAGAGTAAAGTACTCCAAGAAGTGAGCTACTTAATCAAGAAAGAGATAGCGTGACCAACAGTGGATCGACTTATATGTTGGTTTGTCCGAAATATTTGTGGAGGCGAGATTTTTAATTATAGAATTTGGGAAGAGAGTGGGGGAATAAGTTATATTTAAATTTTTCAATTTTCTTTATGTAAGAACAGTGGTAATCTTTATGAAGAATAGAGCTGGTGAATGAAATAAATAATTTAACCATAATTTTTGATTGAAAGGCTTGGATTTTCTATGATCTATGTGCTTATGATTCCCACTGTTTAAATTCATGAGTACAAATCGGATTAAGAGACTATTATATAATATAGTCGCTTACATTACAAGTATCGTCGAATCGAGCGTCTTTATCGTCGCTTTATTAAGTCCATAAACTGTCTGATTAAGTTCCAGTTTTTTAGTTTTGTATGACTGTTGACCACTTGTAGCATATCAAGAGAGCGAACTAAATTTGAAGATGGGACCGGTGTTGAAATATGTTTATCGGCAAAGCAAGAGTTAGGCTGCATATTGAAGGTGGAATCAGACATTTTTGAGGTTTGAATTTGATGGCCTTTTTTTGACCAGATTCCTAATATTATGTTCAAGTGAGGCATTAAGTGGGTGAGGTGAAGCTGTTGTAATGAGACAGTAAATGTGTTGTATGAAGCTACATTTAGAATCGAAACTAAATGCAAGGAAGGCAGTGTCATCAGCTTATGTGTAAGAAAAGTATTTTGATGAATTGGTACATCTGCTATGTACAGAATACAAAGATATGGGCTAGGAAAACTCCGCTGATGAACACAGGCGCAGGTCAGAGAACAGTTAGTGGTGCTGATCAACAACTAATCTGGAAGAATCGGTCAGTTAGAATGTGATTTTAAAATTAAGTAATAAGTTAAAAGGAAACTTCTAATCGTCTTCGACAACAGTCTTAGGTGCGTTGTCGAGGAAGGCGTCTGAGTACTATTCAAAAGAATAATCGGTGGCATCCAACTATCCAATAACGTTGGTGAAATGTGTTCACTATTTTCTAAGATTATTATGTCTTACCTCGGCGAATTTTATTGGTAAGAAATGTAACAATTAACCATCAGAGAGAATAAATACTTTTGGAGGTAAAAAAGGCTAGGAGAGGTGTAACTAACTTATAGTCTTGTACGTCAAAACGATGTGTGAATACGATGTGAAAATGATTTTCAAGTAGAATGTTTTCTTTCTGTCTGATTTTGTCCACTTCTTAAGGGATAAGAAACAATTTTGTAAAAGAGCAGTTATTTAGTGTAAGACCAATGTGATTTGCGGTCAAATGTCAGAGAAATTCATCAGTTTCAAAGATATAAATTTCTGTAGTTCTTGTCAAATGGCGTTTCTGTCTATTAAAGATTAGTTTAAAAAAAGAAAAATTATGATTTTCAAAATGTTATTATTTAGATTTTATTTTAGCAACTAAATTTCAAATTTCAATAATAGAGAATTTATAGAAAGCCTTTAAGCTTAAAAAATATAGCCATTTAAATATACTGCTTCACGACGATGAAAAAAAAAAATTCTCATTTGAAAAACATATTTATTTTTTTCGTTTTATTGGCACAATTATTTTTTCTATGTGGCTAAAATTTTGCAGCAACCTATGCGACATTTATTTATGAGAATTTTATTTTTATGCAAGACAATATGGCCGATCACAAATTGCGGCCTTTGTTATGCTATACCTCTAGCATACTGACATTCATATTTTGAGATGGTTAGCACGTATTCGGATTTAAATTCAATTGAGCATCATCGAGATGAACAAGATAGGCGATTAATAGAGAGCTTATCAAAGCTACGAAGCTGCCTCTGATGCAAATATGGGAGAATATATGAGCAATTTAATAAGGAGTATGTTGAGAAGGTTGGATGCAGTTTTATCCGGACAAGAAATGGTCATACGCATTATTAAAAAATTTTAATCTAAAAAAAAAACTGGAAGAAATAAACTTTTTTTAAAATCAGTTGTTTTATCAGTTTTATTTCTTTCACATCATTTTTTGTTTGCGTTTTAATCTTCCCATACTTTACACTTCTAATAACTTGATAACAAAATTGTTGGAGGGTAAAAAAGAATATAACGCATTTTTCAAATGCGCCACTTTTTATGTGTGCAGCAGTTTTTTTAATATCACGATTATGTTATTATATTAATTGCTAATTATGTTTATTAGCGTAATAAATTATTTTAATTTATTGCTATTTTGTTTTTAAGTTGCTAGCAGATTTGGTAAAAAATTTGTGGTAAAAGAAAATGAAAATGATTTCTTGGCCTAGATGTCGGCAGTATATTTTAGAAATATCAGGACAGAAATGTTTTTAGAAACAGGAGTAAATTGAAGTTTAAGTTGTTGAAATGAAATCTTATAAATTTGCTGTGTGAATGTGTGTGTGTGTGTGTGTGTGTGTGTGTATGTGAGTGTGAGTGTGTTATGTATCAGTGTGTGCATGTGTTGTCCTAATCAGGCGATCTCAAAATTTCTAAAATTGTTTACAATTGAAATACTTCCTCATAAGTAGTAAGCGAAAGTAATAAAAAAAAAGTTTGGCGAACGGTCTCTCTCTTTGCTGCCCCCTTTAAGTGTTATCGGTTGGAAAATGCTTCGAAGATAACATCCTTTCTTTTTTTTTTGGATTCTCTTAAAGTCTATTGTAATGAATTTGGAATAGCCGTACATGGATCCTTTTTCCTATCGCATCAAAGTCATAAACAATAAAAAATTCGAACGTCATTAATATATTTATAATTCTGATATAATTACATTTATTTTCCAGAGGTAATGCATTTGCTACAGTAAAACTAAAGAAGACAAAAACAAATGATAGATCAGCACCAATCATCATGTAACAGTCACAGAAAATTATGCTTAATAGTCTTCCTATTATATATTCAAATGATGAGTAAGTTTTTATTGAAAAATATTTTTATGTACAGTTATTTAAAATATTTTACACTGCCCACTTTTTTATCAAACATAAAAAGAAAAACCTCTTTATATAAAAGTTGTATGTTTATATAAATATATAAATTTTTATTTTTATTCTAAGTATATAAAAAGAAAAAAAAAAGATTTTATATTTTATTGATATAATTATTCCCAATTATAACTAATATTTCAAAATTATATTATTAGCATTTTTGTAAATAATACAGAGATGAGATGTGACTAATTTTAATTATATGTATATAAAAATTAATACAGAAAAAAAAAAAAGAAGAAATTATTAAACAAAAATATTATATTTATTAATATATGATAAATAATCTGATTTTTTGCACACCAATTATGGTGTAATAAATTAGTTATTAAAATTAAATGTATATATAAACAAAAAATACTGTTTTTGCTCACAATTGTCATTCATTAATAATGGCAGGCCTACTTTTGTGCAATGGATCGTTAATTAAAAAAAAAAAAAAAAATTAAACCAGTAGATTTATATTAATTATAAAATAAATACCTTTATACAATTAATTATAACATTATAATCAAGATTTTTTTTTTTTTTAATTGTAAATAATTAATTAGATTAACAACAATATCATAATTGTTGTTGCATTTATTCCGTCCATATATATTTTTTTTTTTCTTGAATGAGTATTGTTGCATTTAAGAATATAAAAATAAAAATTATTGATTATATGATATGGATTTATTAATAGTCGCCAAAGAATTTATTATAATTATATAATAACCATTATAATTGGCCTGGAAACATTTTATAATCTTTTAAACTGATTTTAAAGTATAATAATTGTACATAGTAATTCAGTTAAGATGGATAAAACTGTAATAGATTCTATTAAAAAGTCTGTTAGAACCGTTTCTCTTAGAAGTTTTTGAGGGAAAAAAAAATTACTTTTTATTTGTGCCTTTTCAAATAAAATGTTAGCAATATTATTTTGACATGTGAGAAAATTAACAGAGAAAAATACACTCGAGTTGACATCAACACAACTGAACGAGCCATTGAAAAAAAACTATATTCTATGGTTAAAGTTACATATTTTTGGGCAACAGTTTCAATTAATTTAAACATGGTAGAAAAATATGTAGGAGAAATATATTTAAAGAAAGTTTTCTAATGAAAAACAAAGAAATTACTTTTTATTAAAATAAGAGCGTTATATATGTTATGGTTGATTACGCAAAATTGGAAAGCATCAGAGATATGTTTATTTAAATTGATATTGTTTACTGAATTTTTAATTCCCTGCTATTTTAATTAAAAATGGGGGTTAAAAATGATTACGTACGCAGCACTATCAACCAGATGTCACACATTTGGTATTAGCAATTATATTTGTGATTCGAGTTCGTCAAAGAATGCTTCTTGTTTTTTTATATTTCGACCAAAATTCGCGATTTCTTCCATTATCAGTATCTCGCATCAATTTTGTGTAGAGATAATGACCTCTACTTTTTTAATGCTACCATGTGAAAAACTTTAAAAAAAATAGAAATCAGCATCTCTAATAAACCTGATAACACAATCTGATCATGGATGGCAAGTTTTGATGATAGCTTCAAAAAGTGCCCAGCATTGTGACTAAACCAACAATTCCGTTATACTAATTAGCGTTAAAAAAAGTACTTTACTCATTCATTTCAGGGCTAAGGTACTTCATATTTTCCTTCTTTATTTTTTTCTGATTCGGTTTAAAGTATAAATTAATAAAATTAGTATAAATATTTAATAATCACGTTTAATAATTACTCTGGTATAGAAAAAATTAGTGATTCTTGTGCAAACCGGTATTGTTCTTAAAACATTGCTTGAAAATCTTAATATTTCAAAAATCATAAATAAATGATCAATATTAAAATAAATGTTCAGTCGGTAAATTTGGCAGTCTTCTTATCAGAACTTTGCTTCTTTATTTGCAACCTGATGTACTTTCCACATACAGTTTTAAGGCATTTTATATATTCTTCAACCATATATCATGTGTTTTAGGGGAACTTGCTCTTATACCATAGATTACTTCACACATAATGGTTCAATAACTTAATTTTTTATACAATTATCAATGAGGAATTGGTTTGCTTAGATATATACATATCTCTTGCTAGTCCTCGACTACATTCTTACGGTTTTTTACTATGAAAACTAATTGAAACTAGAATATACATAGGATTGCTACTACGCTCGAAATCTTATTCCCAAAGCATTTTAGATGCTAAAATTTGTACGATTTGTATGATTGGAAGATTGATTCTTTTATCGATTATTGGTCGGTCACTTTTTAAAACATAATTCATTTTCCAATCTTTTTTTTTTTATTTTTAAATACAACATATTATATTTTATAATTTTAATGAAGTAACTCCTAAAAGAAACTCTGGCAGACTAATGTCGTGAGCTAGTTTGAGGGCTAGGATCTACTAAAATCTCCTTTTAACTGAATTACCCAATACAAACTTTCAGTCAACATAAACCTAATTTACATTAAAGGCTGATCTGAAAACATTTATAATTTGAAGAAATTTGGTGTGAGGATCGGTCACGAAAGAAACCTTCAATTATGCCAACATTTCGACAGAGTTTCCTGTCTTTATCAAGGCTTTAATATATAGATAGTCGTGAAGATGAGGAAAAAGAATTTTTTTAACATACACATTTGTTACATCGCAGAAACATAAAGAAAGAAAATTAAAAGTTACTAGTTTCTTGTCTTAAATCATCTACAGAAAAAATGTTTTGAAGAAATATCAGAAAAATCTCAGATTGTGAAGAAATGTTTTCCTGTAGATCATTTAAGACAAGAAACTAGTAACTTTTAATTTTCTTTTTTATGTTTCCGCGATGTAACAAATGTGTATGTTAAAAAAATTCTTTTTCCACATCTTCAGGACTATCTTATATATTAAAGCCTTCATAAAGACAGGAAACTCTGTCGAAATGTTGGCATAGTTGAAGGTTTCCTTCTTGATCGATCCTCAGTAAATTTCTTCATAATTATAATTAATTCATCAACGATCAACAAACACTTACAATATCAAAATTTGAGCAAAATGAACAATGATAATTTATATTCTGAGATTAGTTTCTCTTTCCTGTATGTTTTCCAAACAATTTTTAATTTGCTTTTTCTTCTTACATTAAATAAACACTTCTTCTTAAAATAAATTGCACAATCTGAATAAGTCTTTGGTACTAATTAGTACGGATTAGTGAGGTTCTATTTTGGAGCAGTCCTCTGCAAAGAAGAAAACGCAAGTGAAAAATTTTAGAAAACGATTTTATAATCTCACAATCTAATTGCTCATAACTTATTTTAATAAGAGTTTTGTGGTATTTCCATGATGATGGTTTTAATAAAAATGAAAAAAAAGGTTTAATTTGACTGAAAATACTACTTACTGGTTAAGATGCCATTAGAAAACATTATTGTAGCTACTTTAATAATCACGCCTTAAAATATCAAATTTATTTTTATTTCCTTTCATAATTTTTATAATCAACAGTGGTATGTATGTAATTTTATATATTTTTTGTATATATTTATCAAAATACAGGTTGTTGGCAAATATTTTGAGAGACTTAATTCTGAACATATAAAAAATTATTTGTAAAATGGGCTCCAGCAAAAGTTACAAAAAGCTTTGGATGAAAAATTATCCCAAAAAAAGGTTATTCAAATGAATTCAAACCAATCTTGGTATATGGTGTATTGATCTGTAATGAAACTTCTTAAAACTAACTGTTCATCTAATTGCAACTACAACGAACGTTAAATTAAATAAAATATAATTCATTCATTCAAACATAATTCAGATAATATATATGAAGAAAGTGGAGAGATTCAAGTTTTAACTTCTAGAAATATCCTTTGTTTATAAATCATTTACGCTTAGTAGAAATTTATGCTTAACTTTTTTTTTATTAGATTATCTTCCACCATATAATGAAAAGTATTGTCCTTCCTTTTATTAAGATATATGTATCTTTTGAATAGAAATCACATTAACTCCTTCTTATTTGAAATGCCTTGTATTTGTTTGTTGTAGGATATAATTCAGTAAGCATTATTTGAAATAATTGTAATTTTTTTGTGAATAATTTGTCTACTTTTTTCTTCTTTTTTTTTTTTAGCCTAAGTTAGAAATGTGTTCAGAATTATTTCTTGCACTAAATTTTGCAAACCTGTCTTTTATGATTAATTTTTTTTTCTTTCTAAACACCTAATTTTTTAGTTGGCTTGTGAACATAAAAGAAGGCAATAGTTATTAATAATTAAACTTTTGTGCGCACATTTTGCTTATATTTGGAAAATCTTAAGTTCATTTAGTCAAGAATGTTATTTCTGATGCTTTAAAAAAACTGGATTTTGTTATGGCATCAACTTTATTTACATTTAGCAATTAATAAGTGAAATGATTAGGGCAAAGTAATTTTTTAATGTTAAATTTGAAAATTAGAGAATTTTAAAAATTGAATTTTCATATAAATTATGTAAAACTATGCAATAATTGCTCTTAAAATAATTGTACTGCAATATACATTCATGCATTATACACTATAGATATTCCTGTTACAAATGCAAATGATATCTGGGAAGGTGTTGAACATACAAATTCGTCGAATAAATACGTGAAACATATTAAAGGAATGCATTAATTCAAAAAAAAAAAACTTGGGCATTCCCTCTTCTCAAGATGACATCATATCATATTCTTCTTCCAAAAATTCCCACACAATCTTTCAGAATACTTTTGTTTGAGATATTATTTTCGCTTTTGGACAGAGTTTTATTCAATGTTACTGGCTGGTGTTAGTTTTTTAAACATGCTAGCTTTTTTTTCTGGACCCATCCCCTTCTCATCCACAATTTTTCACTTCACTGAACCTATATATATATATAGCTTTATTCTCCATTCTTTTGGCAAGAAAACAGCGCATTCATCAAATATTGGTCATTTCCTAAACAATTTCGGCAAACATAGAATTTTGACCATCACACTGTGACAAAAGAACCGCTAAATCAGTCATTCTTTATTTAATTTATTGCGCTGATTTCTTTGATTGTACCCACACTCAACAAAAATTTATAGAAATAAAATTTGCAGTATTTTGTTTTAATTTTTTTGTTTGTTTGTTTTTTTTGACTAAGTGACATTAAATGTGCGCTACAAATAATTATAATAAATTAAATGTGCTCATATATATATATTATATCTATATTTTATACATTACAATATTATATTATAAAATGAGCTACCCCAAATATAGGTATAAAAATATTTAATGTTTTAGTAGTAGCAAATTTTACCAAGTAACTTTAAAAAAAGAAAAAAAAAAATTCTTAATCATTTTATTTTATTATTAGTAATCAGTTTCAGAAATTAGATAAAATCCCTTTTCCCATTAATCATTTTTAGCTGTTATTAATAATTAGGTGCATGAATTTTCATGACAAATGAAATAATTACTGAATATTATAATAAATAAATAAAAAATAAAATTGGTGTAGGGCATAGTTAATATAGTTTATACAATAAAAATATTGTAGAACAAAAGTTGTATATTTTAAATGTTAATATAATCATATGTAAAAGAAATATATATATATATATAATGCATATGTTGGATATTATATATATATTCATTAATTCCAAGTATCAATAAAGAAAGTTCTATTATCTAATTTTTTGCTTTGGTCCATCTTGTTTTCTTCTTTAATTTTTTTATTTGAATCTAATTATTGCCAGTAGGTTGAAAAGCTGATAGAGTATAATTTTGCAAAATCAGTGAATAATATAGTTCGAATTTTCCAACAAATCATAATTCCATGCTCAGGATCAGAGCCCCGCTCAAGAGGCGACCAACCCGGACATTTGTCCGAGGCGCCATTTTGGCTGTAAATGTGGGAAAATATTTTTGTGTTAAATATTCAAATTTCACAAATATTTTACTTTATTACTGAAAAATTATCGCAGAATTTGTAAAAGACGATGCTTGAACATGTTTGAACAAGCATATACTTCTCTGAACAGAATAGCATTAGCACGCAGAGTACTGCTTCAGCTTGTGTTTGAACATGCATAGACTTGCTTAAAAAAAATATATACACTGCTGATAAAATGTTTGTTAATTTAATGATTTGTTATGAAGGAAAAAAATTGTCAATAATTCATAAATATTATATTTAAATTATTATTATTGTAGTTCGGGTGCCTAATGGCGCGGGACCTAAGCCTATGTGGCCTTTATCCCCCCGATACCCCCCCTATCCCCTTAATAAATCACCCCCGGTAGTTTACCGGTTAATCTACAGTATCCCAAGATATCCCGAAACTCCAGCTCGTGCAGACAATCCTGCGAGAGTGATGCCCTCCCAAAAACACGAAACCTAGTTCCAGCGAAACGGGGACACTGACAAAGGTAGTGGTACACCGTTTCCCTGACTCCGTCGTCACAGTTCTGACAAATGGGACTAGACGTCCTCCCTATATTAAACAAGTGGCTGGACACCCAAGTGTGTCCAGTCACTATCCCTATCAGGGTCCTCAGACCCGTCCTACTAAGGGACAGGAGATACTCCGAAGTTCCCTGCCTACTTGTCTTTATAAATCTGCCTACTTGTCTTTGGCTTGGAGGCACCCCTGCGTGTCCCCCCAGCGTTTCTCCAAAACTTTCGCCCCCAAAGTCTAATCTGTTTGTCACGAAACGTCTTTGTGACAGCCAGGGCTGGTTCAGGACCGCAAAATGGTTGAGATGATCCCTCCCTAGCCAACTGGTCTGCCCTCTCATTCCCCTCTATTCCCGCGTGTCCGGGTATCCAATAGAGGCGCACCGTACCCCTCCGAGCTAAAGCATTGAGCTTCCTCCGACATTCTCCCACTAATTTCGAACTCCACCAAGGCTTACTCAAAGCCCTTAGTGCGGCCTGGCTATCCGAGAAAATCCGCACTTCCTTGATCTCTCCCTGCCACTCCCTCACCAGGTGACAGCATTCAATAATGCCCACCACCTCTGCCTGAAAGACCGTGGCCTCCCACCCAAGGCCACCGAACTCCCTCTATCCAACTCCTAACACAATGCTCCCGCCCCCGACAGGCCAATGCCCTCCTGCCTAGAGCCATCTGAACAGCAGCGAATAATACCGCTGCCCGACTCCGTTGACCTCGTGAGGTTATCATCCCCTATACTACTAATGGTAATCTCATAATTTCTCTCAAATCCCCATTTCTTGCTCGTCTCATCGAGTTTGGATAGCAGAAATCGGTTCATTCGCCAAATTTCGTCCTCGATCCTAGTGTGATCCCCCGAAAGGTTCTCACCCATTCTCCCTTACACCTCTAATCTATATACAATAATACAAGCGATAACGAATTCAATACAAAGTGTAAATCTTTCCCAAAAATAAATTTCGACTAAACGGCTTTTTCATCAAAGGGACCACCTCTCCGCTTAATTACTTCTCTTATAATTCTAGGCATTCTCTCAATCAATATATTGACTGTTTCGAATTCAATATTACTCCACACACTGTACAGTATCTGCCACATAGCATATGGAGAATTAGCGACTTGATACAAACTTTGGGTTCAAGACCAGGGTTCGCGAGGGCCAGACCATATTGAACATATTTTTCATCTTCTTTTTCCTCGAAAGTATTGTCTACATAATTTGGAAGTATGTCTAGGGTCACTGTCCTGTTGCATAATGATTTTTTCCCCAATCGCTGACCGCAGGGTAAGACGTAATTTTCTAAAATGCTTTTATAATTTTTTTTTTCATTATCCCGTCAATACGGACGAGATCACCTATTCCATAGCCCGAAAAACATCCCCAAACCATGACCGAGCCCTCTCTGTGCATAACGTTGTGTATGATGCATTATGGATGTAGTTTTTCTGAGCTGAAAGGTTCCTTCAACCACTCACTGTGAAATCTTTGTATTTAAAGCCCACTCTGAACGTTTCTTCTTGTTTGCACCCTTTAATAATGGTTTCAGCTTTGCAACTCTTCGTATTAAGTTCGCTTGACGAAGTCGTCTTTGAACAGTTGAGACAGAAATTGGTCTCGAACTTGTTTAATAACTTCCCCTCTGATTTTTGGAGCTGTGAGTCGTCTTTTTCTTTTATTTCATAAAATAATGAACTAGTGGTCGTTGATTTTGCTCTCCCGGAGCGGTGTAAATCTTCATGATCACCATATTTTTTAAACCGTTTGATAGCATGGTGAACCCCATTTTTTGAAATTTCAAGTTCAGCCGTTATTTTTCGTTCTGATTTCCCTATTTTATGTAAAGTTCAAATGGCACTTCTAGTAGCAACACTCAGTTCTTTAACTTTGCCCATTTTGTATTAATTCAAAAGAGGAAAAATCAACGTTGCAATAAGATGTACTCGTAAAGATGTACCGTGAAGACATGTAACCGTGAAGATACTCGTAAACGCAAAAAGATATACTCGTAAACCGTGAAGCTCAAGGAGTGAACTAATCCCAATTAAAGAAAATAGAATAAAAAGTAAGTAAATAATGATTTGTTGGCAAACAATACAAAGTCCTAATCTATAAACAGACTCAATAATTTGAAAGAAATTATTCTCTGTGAATTACTATCAAATCCAAGAGGTAAATTGTTTCTCAAAGGGCAAAGTGAATATTATGTTAGATTGGATGGGGGAGGACCACGCCTCATTCCACTGCGACCTTCATTGAGAAGCCTATCGTGTATCCCCTGGGTATGACATCCCTCAGCTTCGCCCTCCTAAACAGACCTAGCAAAGCTGAAAGTGGCTCCGTCATGAAGCTCGTGGCTTTGAGATTGCCAGTCCGCAGTTGAAGAAACCTTGTCCTCCTCGCCAGGCCGGCATACACGTGTGCCGGAGTTTTCTCCTCGGCCCTGCAGAAACGGCATAACGCGTTGTCTGCTACTAGTAAATGGTGTATGTGCCTATTCAGCCGCCTGCAATGCTCTGTTAGTAGACCCACTATTATCCTTAAATCTCTTCGGCTATAGCTCATTAGATCCCAGGTGAATGTAGGTAAATGTCTTAACAAAGAATTTAGCCTGCCTCTGCCCTGGGGTTCTTTCCCACCATCGCAGATGTTGGTCTTCTATCCATTCCTTGAGAAGCATAATTGAGGCTTCTGGGCAACCGCAGAAGGGCTCCGGGCCTATAAAGGTATCCTTCGAGGATATTATGCTAATAAAATATTTATTTTAAAAGGGCATAAATCACGTTACTGGAAAATTCTTATTACAATGTAACTATATTTTTCTTTAAAGAATTTTAGTAAATAACTAAATTTTTTTACTGAATCCAATCTTCTGATCGGTAGTGTATACGTATGAAGGGGCGGCGATTTGTCATTTTGTTTCTTAAAAGGAACACTAAAATAACTGATGACTGATAAATCTCGAAAATAAAACTTATGACACAAACAAATAATGCGAAAAATAAGATTCAGATAAAGGTTGTACAAGAAAAAAATTATGTTCCCAATCAAAATGATGCTCTGCTGACAGTCTGTATTTTCCCTCATAGTCTAGATATAGGAAAAAGAAATCTGGTATAAAACAATCACCCTTTTGTTGGCTACCAAATAAAAAAAACAAAGAAAACTAAATATTATTCAAACGTTTATTATTATTATAAACAAAAGATTACTACAAATGGCACACAGTATTTACTTTTTCACACAGAGCACAAGAAGACCAAAAAGACAACTCACTCTCTCTAACCTCTCATTACCCTTCGACATACACAGTGTCACCATACCCAATTTTTGCCATATCGACATAACACATACCATCGATTATTCAGTTATTCTACACTTTATTCCTTTTTTGCATAATTCATTTGCAAATAAGCGGTAGTGGACATGTATTACAGATAAATGAAGGAGGTGAGGATTATACTATTTACCTAAATAAGATTGCATTGTATAATAGCAAAGCTCTCGATCAATCCAATAGCAATGCTTGTAATGGCAATTTGCAGGACAATTTAAGTCTCGGGATAGAGCACCCTTCACAATTATTTGGAAGAATATTTTAATCGGTATTAAATATAATGAATACATGTAACTTAATAAGAGAGAAAATAACTTAATTAATTTTAGAGTCACAATTAGCCCCCTTTAACAAATAATTGAATAATTAATAAATGACATAAAAGTATAGAGCTAAGGAACAAATGTAATTTTTTTTTTTTCTGACTGCTTTAAGAATGTAATTGTTGTAGATGAAGTTTATACTAAAAAATTAGGAGTGCATTCTTATAAAACAAAGACAAAAATTCAAATTTTACATTTTAGTTAAAATAAAAAAAAAGTAAAAAACGAATTCAATTAACGTTTCTGATTTCACCGCTAGGTAACAGCACTTACTTAATCTAGAATTTCTAGTAGTTCAAATAATTGCCGCTAGAAAGCATAAGCTTTTAGATATACAGAATTGTAGTTCCAAAATTTGCCACCCGATCACAGCGCCATCCTGTGATGTAAAAAAATGTTAATAGTTTAAAATTAGTTTCTGATTTCACCGCTAGGTAACAGCACTTACTTAATCTAGAATTTCTAGTAGTTCAAATAATTGCCGCTAGAAAGCATAGGCTTTTAGATTTACAGAATTGTAGTTCCAAAATTTGCCACCCGATCACAGCGCCATCCTGTGATGTAAAAAAAATTTAATAGTTTAAAATTAGTTTCTGATTTCACCGCTAGGTAACAGCACTTACTTAATCTAGAATTTCTAGTAGTTCAAATAATTACCGCTAGAAAGCATAATAAGCTTTTAGATATACAGAATTGTAGTTCCAAAATTTGCCACCCGATCACAGCGCCATCCTGTGTTGTAAAAATTTAATAGTTTAAAATTAGTTTCTGATTTCACCGCTAGGTAACAGCACTTACTTAATCTAGAATTTCTAGTAGTTCAAGTAATTGCCGCTAGAAAGCATAAGCTTTTAGATATACAGAATTGTAGTTCCAAAATTTGCCACCCGATCACAGCGCCATCCTGTGTTGTAAAAAATTTAAAATGCGTCTTTGGGGAGGGACAGAAAGGGTTAGCGTAATGGTTACACAAAAAAAATCTTTGGAAGTAGCGTACCTAGTGACAAACTATATAACCATAAATAAAATTGATTTCTCAGTAGGTGTTATTATCTGGTGGCCATGTTTATAACTACAAATATACTAATTTTAATTAGTTACTTTTTAATTAGAAAACAAAAAAAATCCGGTGTGAAACACTCACTCAAGTTTTCAAATTTGTAATCCACAAACTTTATAGTTAGTATACCAAATTTAATAAAATTCGTCGGTGTTTTTACAGAGAAAATCACAAAAACTGAAATAATTATGTAGATTTACATTTATTGAAAAAAATGGGGTAAACTTCATTTTTAAACTAGAAATAAATGAATGAATATATTAATAAAATTCAAATATTTATTTATCTTTTTTCTACATTATATTTCTTTCGCAAGCTATTAAGATAATTCTTGGCATATTATTTGCCAAGTTATTTTTCTGGAATAATGCTTGATATGATATTTTTCCCACCTTTCTTTTTCATGTGAGGGTTCAGATTTTTTACATTTGTTTTTCAGCTGGAAGCTATAGAGGGCTGCGAATATTAATATTATCGTATGTAATAACTTAGATACAATGTTAAAATAAGAAATTTAAGACTATTGAAGGAAGATTCAAATAACAATCCATCCTATATAATCATTATTTTTATAAGCATTTATATGTAACTAACAACATACAGTATCTAAATCTTGTCAATAAAATTTACGGGCTAATTTCATTTGTTGGTATTTGATTAAATATTGTATTTTTGAAAGCAGCTTCAAAATCTTGTGAAATGGCTGGTCCAATTGCTTGAAACAAATCTTGAGAAATTTCATTCAATATTTATTTATTATTGCCTAAAGAAACTATACAGTTCTATAGCAAGAGACTGACCTCTGCTGAAAGCTGAACAAAAAATACAAACGTTACAAGAAGAAACATTACAAACATTACTGCTTAATCTTCAACGTAATAAAATAATACTTAATAATAAAGTAGATAGTAACAATGATTTAAATAGACTTTATTCATTTATACAAATTATTTTAGGGAAGGAGTTTGAGGGATCTCCTCGTAGGTATTAAATAATACCTTTACAAACCTATGTATATCTTTCCTCCAAAGCCTCAGTGATAAAATAAAATAAGTGGTTTAACTTTTCTTTATTTTCTATATCTAGTAAGTTAGCAAAAACATAATAAGAATTATGTGAAGGTAAATACCTATTTAACAACCTCCTTCTCAAACATTTATAATAAGGGCATTCCAAAATAAAGTGCATATTATTATTATTTTTGCCCACCGCACAAGTAAAGCAACTCTTTTAGGATCAAATAAATGGGCAATCCATTATAAAAAATTCTGGGGGGACGATCACTAGTTACTCTAGTGAGTAATTCATCAACTCAACTTGAGCTATCAATCTGGTTTTAATGATATTGCACCTAATATTTACACATGAACTACCATTAGCTAAGGGACATATCAATCTATAGTGGATGTTATATGAAGACTTAAGTACTTCATTGATTTAGAGAAAGATTTTTTAAGTTATTAGAGACCACGACCGCATGCTGCGCCTACCAGATGTCCTGCGCTCCTATATAATAAAGCATTTCTCTCGCAAGAGCCACCCAGTTAAAAGGAATGTCAGAACCATCCAAAAGCTTCTCAAGACTTAGCATATCTTCAGAGATGAGCTGCTTTACATCGATAAAATCTTCAGCCAGAATCTTATATTTATTAAAAATCTTGGTCATTCAACTTGCCGTCATTCAACTTCCAGCGAACGAAACTATTGGTGACTTGTCGTGGCAGATTTAAGAGCAACTTTAAGTATATCAATTGAACACGATCGACTATAGTAAAGTAGTTCAAGGCCCAATTTCTTAACTGATCCCAAACTTCTGATCGGTAGTGTATATATTCTTAAGCGGCGGCAAGTTGTCTTTTTGTCCGGGGCGACGTAACCGCTAGAGCGGGCGCTGTCAGGATACATTGATGAGCAAAAGTGAACCAAGTTTTCAGAATTTTTGGAAACGATAGACAGCTCCTCCAGTAAGTTTTAGTGGGGGCGATAAAATGTTGGCGAAACAAAATTTTTTTTATCGAAAAAAATCATGTAATTGTAATAAAAATTAATTTATAAACATCGAATGAATATTTATTGAATTGAAAACATTGAATACTTCTTACATTTAACTCAGGCGGTGGAAAAAGTATTAGAACTTCATGGGGGCTTACTCTAGAAAATCGCCACATATTCCCGCATCTCTAACCACTTCTTCTTTTTGGCGGAACGTTGGGGTGGATCTATGGCCAGCCGGGTCAGCAAGGGGAGGACTCTTTTTACATTGCACTTAGAGCTTTCGCTATGAGGACATTGGAGCTACGCTTTTCCCAGTCATCATGGGTGTGGGTTTACTCTGATACTTCGTATCTGAGGCAGTTCGGTTACTGTCAGAGTTAGCGTTCAAATTCGAACCGCTTCTTTATAGTAATTTCTCCATTGAACATTTGGACAATCAGTGCTGAACATGAAAGTTCAGTATTCCATCCCTGAAAGATTATCCTTTGCAGGTCAATTCTAATCTATACATTATATTAATAATATAATATATAAAATATGGGATTTAATATGATACTGAGATACGAAAATAATGATAATTTATCAATTTAAATGTATACACATAGGTAGTTTTTTTCAACAATTTCATCTTACATTATAACATCTATCATCGTTCTGTAGGGCAAAAACCCTAAAATAACCTTTAGCAATTGCCAATTGAACGATTTACCAAAACTTTTAAACTTCAAATTTTTTAATTTTCTATAATTATAGAATTGTCACTTCATAAGGTACGGAAACATTAGTTTTACAAAAAAGATATTGAAAAAGAACTCCACTAAAAGTTTTCTAAATAAGATTGGGTGGAAAAATGAAAAGCGATATTACTTTCAAATTTTCTTTTTAATAAAATAACATTTCATTTCGTTTATTCTTTAGAACTATCCGATATCATTTCATTTATTTTTGAAATTGCATTGTACATTTATAGAAAAATGAACATTAAAATGTAAGTCACATTGTTTCTACATAGCGTTCACGTCGATCCATTTTAAATACTCGCTAACTCTGGTGTACAAGTCTGGAAAAGCTGGAACGACCGCACAGCCTGTCACACCAAAACTTACCACTCCAAGTAGTACATGACGTCCTGATTTCGCTTCCACTGTTAATGGTCCACCACTGTCTCCCTAGAAACAGCATATAAATATATGTTACATATACTACACTTACAAATGAATGCTGAGAAGAAAAAAAATCTGATGTGAAATACTCACACAACTTTCTCTTACTCCAATTCTCAAAATTATAAATGGCAAATTTTATAGTTTGTGTACCAAGTTTTAATGGAATTCGTCGAAAACTAAAAAAACTGTCCAGTAAAAGCGCACTTCCGGTTTACTAATTTTCTTGAAACTCTGAATTTTGGCCATCTATTTATTTCTGATTAATTTTGTTTGGATGATAGAATTGTATAATCAACTATGACAGCACTTTAGAGAAAAACTTAAACCCCTCACCTCCTCCAAAAGTGCCCTTAAATGAATTTTCCCAGATAAATGTTTTAAATAAAAGTTGTAAATCATTGTATGTTTAGTTTATATATGATGTTTCAAGAAAATCGTCGGAGACATTTTTGAGAAAATCGCGAAAATATAAAAAAAAATCATTTAGTAAAGTGGTCATGTAAACGCACTTCCGCTTATCCGAATTCTTTTTTGAAACTCGGAATTTCAACAACATATTCATTAATTCTAATTAACATTATTTTAGATGATAGAATTGTCCAATAAACTGAAATAGCACTTTAGATGAAAACCTCCCCCATAACTGCCCTTAAATGAATTTTCCCAAAGAAACATTTCAAATAAAAGTTGTAGCTCTTTGTATGTGTAGTTGATATAACAAGTTTGAAGAAAATCGTCGGATCCATTTTTGAGAAAAACGCAAAAAAGTAAAAAAAAACAAACAAGTAAAGTGGTATTTCCGGTTGAGGAATTTTGACAGATGACCTATTGTCAGATGCCATGATGATACATACATAAACATCAACTTTAACTTTCTACGGTTTTTCGTTTTTGAGCTATGGTGTTCACATACACACACACAGACCATCTGCTAAAAACCACTTTTTTGGACTTAGGGGACCTCAAAACGGATATTTCCGGGGAAAATTCGATATCGAAAATTTGGCACGATTACAATACTTCCTCTTACTAACAGTAGAAGAAAGTAAAAACAAATCTGATGGGAGCATTAACTCGACTTCTCCTCAAATATCAAGTTGGAATACGGAGAACTAGGATACGGAATGGCCAGGAATGGACCGAACACTCCATTCTGTGGGCCAGAACCTGTTTCTGGGAATAGGCAAAGTATGACAAGGGCGTCTCTGAAGTACTGGACTCGGAAGGAACATAGAGAACATAGTGGAGGCTAAGCATTGGGGCAAAACATGGCAAAATAGTTAGGCCAGGGCTTTGTATGAGAAGAATCAGAGAAACCCTGGGTTTAAGCAGTATCCCTGGGTATAGTGGGCCTGTTTACAGAGCATGGTAGGTTCACAAAACATCTGCACCAGGTGAAGTTAATTGAGACCTTATGTAGACTATGTCAGGAAGAGGAGGACACGGTCTCTCACCTGTTGTTCGACTGCGTTGCAATCTGTAGATTGCTGTACGCGATCTTCGACCCGTTAAGACCGGAGGAGATCGTATTGCAAGAAGGACTGGTAGGGAGGGACCTTGACCTCATGAAGTGAAGAGGGGAGGATTCCTCTACTAGACATTAGGTGGTTGGCACAATAGGTCAACCACAATAAGCCTGTTGACTGGGTTGTGACTGGGTTGCCCCCCTGCGTAATTTGAAAGAATTTTCAAGTAGAAGAGAAAAAGGTTATATAAAATTTATTTATAAAAATCGCCAATATTCAGAATTTTGTACATTTCATAATGCAACAACGACGGTCCGATTAAGAACGGAACGGAAGGGAGCGTTAAATTTTTGCTTTTTAAGCAGAAGTCGGCAAGAAGATTTAAGGTATTCATTCTAAGGTATATTAAAAACTAATAAAACTAAACAACTTTAATAGAA
Source organism: Triatoma infestans (assembly GCA_011037195.1). Lineage (NCBI taxonomy): Eukaryota > Metazoa > Arthropoda > Insecta > Hemiptera > Reduviidae > Triatoma > Triatoma infestans. The sequence continues at coordinate 216,184 of JAAEAF010014303.1, forward strand.
TTGTTCCCCTTTTTTTATATCTACTACTCCTAGATATTGTTAACCTCTTGAAAAGAATAAATTTATCCTATACTTACAAAACAAGTTCCTTGCAATGTGGTTGGTGCTGCGCAAATCATTCCTAAGGTTACCGGTTCTTCAATTATTCTAGAACATTGATAATTGGACATTATCTCTACTTCCAATTTCTGTAATGATGGACTTGGTTCTCCCATCGGAAATGAAGTCACGCCCCAGCCGATGACAGTTGCTTTATAACCAGTATAGGAATCACCTAGAAAATGAGTACACAATTAAATTTCTTGGACTTGATGCTATTCTTGGATGCCTTTTTTAAAATTTTAATTTTTGGCTTTTAAATATGGAAAAGATAAGATACTTACTAGGTGAAGGAAGGCAGACAGGTTGAATAGCCTCTGAAAAGTGAACCGGCTGATCCAACTGCAATAAAGCTATATCATTCGCTAACAGAAAAGGATGAAAATGAGAATGAAACATAACTTTGTTGACGCCACGCAGGATATGTTCTGTTTCATTGGGGCTAGTTAAATCTAAATCACCTAAATGCAGTACAAGAGATCCAATTGGTGTATCTCTCCTATAAAATAATATTAAATATCATTTTACAAGAACAAATTTTAAAAAAGTTATTTTTATTAATGATTTAAATAAAAATGCTTACGCCAATAAACAGTGAGCTGCAGTTAAGACCAGACTGTCTGTAAGCAAGGCACCTCCACAAAAGAACATTTCATCCAATCCAATGGCAACTACCCAAGGAAACTCTCCTAAATATGCATCAGTACCAGAGATCACACGCCTTTTGGCAACATTATTAAGCAAACCTAAATTATGCTGCACCAAATGCCTTTTCGTCGAAGCTGATAATGTTAAAGTAATTTAAAATTAATAGTATTCATTTATTTAAATTTATAAGCTTTCAAAATAACTAACCATAATAAAAAGTATTAAATATTGGTTCTGGATAACTCCACCAGATGTGTTGTGGTAAATGATTTTGATGTTTTTTCCAGATATTATTGCCTGTTAAATACCAATTATGATCACTTATATGAGATGCACTGTGGGTCAATATTTCATTTTTAACTTCACCACATGTAGGAGGTCCTTAACACATTCAATGAAAAAAAAATTCATTAGGAAACTTGAGGTAGCATATTATATGATTAAAAATGAATTGTGCATAAGCTTTATATCATCAACGTCCGATTGTAATTCGGCTATATTCTTCGTTCATTCATTCAGTAAACTTAGGACTAGCCGACTATAATCCACACATGCTCTTAAGACTAAACCAAGAATAATTTTGCGAATTATTGGACCATGATTAACTTTGCGAAACTGGCCACTAAAAACTAAAACCAGCTTGACGGCGCTTATTATGAAAGTTGTGTTCGAATTGTTAATCAGCACATGGTAGTTTCCATTTTGTAGATTGCTTCTAGATCTGGGCAACCAGATCCCTAATACCTGTAGCGATTTTTACATACTACACTATGGGACACGATCGTTTTAGATGTTAGAGGGAGAGATTTAGAGATAATTCAGGAATGAGAAGAAGAATTCATGAGCAATTGCATAAATAAAGACACAGACTGCAAGAACTTGACACTGTTGAATGATATTGAGAATACAATGGGGTTGTTGAAGGAGAGAAATGGCCTGGTTAGAATGAATTAACAGAATATGGTCAACACTGTATAATATGGTAAGTGACACTGACTGCCTGGACTTTACACTTGAAATGATAGAGTATGATAGAGTGGAAAAGGGTAATGACACGTAGTGATTGGCTGTATGAACTCAATAGTATGAACTGTTCTTCGTTTTATCTCCCGTCGCTGTATTTATGTGGTTTCTCCCACTCCAGTCCGAGAGAGTGGTCCTTCATTTTGTCTCTCTGCTACGAATACTCTCTTTGGATACTATCACAAGAATAACATAGTGAGAGAATAATTAAGAGAGAGAGAGACTGGCTGAGTATTAGAAAGTAGATGACGCTGATTGACTGGTGTCGATAAATCTTCTGAACTGTTCTCCTTAGGGCTAGCTCGCCCCTATAGAATTCTCCCTCCCTAGTTTGGCCTACATAGGGAATAACTAATGTTTGATTCTTTGTTCTTCGGATCCTATGAATATTTTTAACAGATCGTTCTTCGATCTTACGAATCTTTAATGATTCGGATCCCATTAAATCATCCTGACACCTATGCGACTCGAAACTTTAATGTCGAACAAAGGTGATAGCGTAATTACTGACTTAACGATTAATTGCGGATTTTTATTTTTTTGATTAATTCTTCAATAATTGGAATAAAGCACTCGCTTTTTTAACTTTATGTTTTTTTGTATCAGAACTGAAAATTGATAAAGCGAACAAATATTCTGTGAAAACATTTTATTGAATTGACTTACAATAAAAAGAGGCGGCTCAACTTTGTTGAGGTGCAAAAACACAGCATTCTGATCTATCCCAAGACAACTGTAAGTACATAATAAAAATAAAAAATAGAGAAAGCAAGCGTAATGAAAGCGTGTCGCAACGAGCAATGTAAATAAAACAAATTTTGATACGGGAACATAAAATATCAAAACTCACGAAGGAAGTTCAAAAGTAAACAGGAAGAAAGAGAGGAAGAAAAAAAAACAAGAAATTACTAACTATATATATATGAGTCTATAATTACTGACTAGGCTTGTCAATTTAGATTGGTCAACACCGACATCGTCCAAAAAAACTCGATTTGTCTGCGGGATAGTACCTCTTGCCCCAAACCACAGGCCGCGAACAGTGTAATCCCTATCGCCATATTGCTCTCTAAATTTTTCCTTATAGTAAGGAATGCACTTTTCATATATGGCTTTTTTCTCCAAATCCACCTTGCTTGCCTGATCACAGTCATTGGTCTCATAACGAATTGGAGGATCTAGGATGATTGCTGATTTCCCACTCTCGGCAAAGGCAATAATATCGGTGTACCTTGAGGCACCACCATATACTTCTTCGTGGCAGGTAAAACCTTTTCCGCTTAATAGGTCCATTAATGTGTGCTTAACTTGGTGATGGCGCCGCGTCACAAGAAGCATACTATTTGAACAATGCCCAAGAACATGGGCCGGAGTTTCATTCTCTCTGCATTCCCCAAGAACCGGTCACCAACTCGAGGTACACCACGGAGAGGCGCGTAATTAATGTCGAGCTTTATGACGTTTGTCCACTCGGAACCCGAAAGCAATTTTTTCTCACAAACGAAACTGTTCGCCTTTGGAGTATCTTTAAAGTGGCAAACACCGATGCCCTGCCACTTACATTTGCTCCATTCTTCAAAGGCCGCTTCTCTTATAAAGCGTCGCAGGTGCCTTACAAATGGCATTTCGTCCAGATTTGCAGTAATGGGAACCAGACGTACCTTACATTCCTGCACTTTCTTAGTGAAGTCTAAGGTAGATTGGAAAACTGGATCCTCAATTCTCGCTAACTTTTAAGCAAGAGACCAGTGTTGTATCGGAGCCTCCCAATACACCGTAATAATCCGAGACCCCGGAATCGACATAAAGCATTGCAGCTGAAGTATTGGCAGGTAAACCTAGCATTGCTTTTACACTACGCCTTATAATAACATCAATACCCCCATGTAATTCTTAACTCAGTTTAATTAAGGGAGCCGTTTGCAAGGGGTATGCGAAATAGGGAATAGATACTGATTATTACTTTTTCGTTGAATACGCTTCCTTACCACTTCTTTAATGAGTGCTCTGTTTGCGCCCACACTATTGCAACAATTCTTACATTCAAGCAATTCTCTGCTTTCATTGATCTCATCTTGGTTTCTTCTCTTTTTTGCCTTTCTATAAGAATGGAAATTATTGATTTATAATGTGGCCATCAGTTAATATTACTACTATTGGCAATTTTTTCGTTTCCTTCTTTAATATTTGGTATATTCCCTCTTTCACTGATACTGTCTCTGAATTACTTTCGATGATACTAACAATGTCTAAAAACAAGCCATAATTACGCAAAAAACCTTTGAGCTTGGTCAAAATGCAAATGAGACGTAAAGTGTTTTCCAATTGAAGTATAACCCGTAAGACAATTGCTGTATTTATGATAGAAATATTTTCCCTTAATCAGAAAAGATTAGAGCGCTAAAAGAGAATATCAATCGTCCCTACACGCAGGAAAGGCTATTATTGAACTGTTGGGCTCCTTATATTCCAAAAAGTTCAAAGCCAAAAACACCAGCTCACAGTTAATTATCCGAAGAAACTTGCTCATCACTTGCCGACATCATAGGAAAAAAAAGGAATAAGTGAAATTGCCAAAAGCCATCTATCGATAATTACCGATAACTTATACTCGATTTAATTAATATCATTCAGAAACAACCATTCACTCAGGATTTTTTCTTTCTTTCTTTATGATTTACAATGTGTCTCTTTCTACGGTTTTATAATGACTGATACTAGAACTAATTGTGCTTAATTAATTTTGATCTTGTACCCCTAAAAAACTTTAGTTATATGTGCATTTTGACTTACAGAAGTGTAATTTTTGTTACTCTTACTTACTTTCGCTACCTATATTCTTCGAAATTGAGTTTTTAACGAATATATATGTTTTCCTTTAATGTTTTTAGCTAAAATGGCCTTTATGGCTTATGAATGAAGTTGTGCTTATAATTTTAATTATTGTGACATTTAATACGTAAGAACACTTACTTTTAAAGTGTTTCACTTGATTACAAGCTAATTGGATTACTTTAATATCCCAGTGATAAGTATCTTCATTTTGAATTAGGAGAGCTATTTTAACAGGTTTTGATTGGCTGGGATTAACTGCTACAGTAGCTAAAACAAATTAGAAAGAAATCTGGAGTGAAAAATTCATTTGATTTTCTTTTCATGTAATTCTCCTACTTCTTAATAAACAAATAAACTTCTAAGTTTAGAATGTTTATTAGTTTCTTCTAATGCTGAAAGCGGAAGTATTGTGTTTGGTCATATCTTCTAAATTGAGTTTTTAAACTGTCCTCCTACAAATAAATCGTTTATAAAAAAATTTCAAATCAAGATTTTGTCACTTGGATTACTTTTTTTTATTAATCCCACAATTTTTTTTCACTTAAATTTTGGAAGATACATAATTTCACTAACCAGGGTTCATATTATGATAAAGGCTGACCATATTAGTAGTGGGAAAGGAGATTAAATTCTAAAAAAATATGAATTAAAAAAATAATCTTGTACCATATTAATTAAAACATATATTGTTTGTTTTTCCTATTTTGTACACAAATATTTATCAATAAAAACAGTAATAATTAATTAAAACAATTCTTCACAGAACCCCTGAAAGCTTTTTGGTTGTAAGTGGGTGGTGCTTCCCATTAATGGGAAAATTAAGTATCAGGCTGGTATATTGTCCTTAAGTAGTACAATACCAAACATGTCGGTACAAGGTGTTAGTAAATAGTAGTTTAAGTTAGAGAGAATCCGGATCTCTCTCTATCCTTTCATTTTGATTTGAAAATGACAATAAGAAGATTAACGTTTAATACCGAAGGCAACATATTTAAGCATTTAGACTTAAAGGTGATCTGATGCAAGATCCATCCTTTTAGAAAGAATGCTACCATGCTTCAGGTAAAGATAGTGATCCCAAGTTAATAAGGATTCACTGGGAACCCCATAGAAACCAAACTACAGGGGAACGAGGATCTTAATGGCTACACATTCAGGAGGAACACAATCCGATCTCCATAGCTAGATCTCATGGAGCAATTATTACAGTTTCGGAGTTAAGATGTAATTCGCAATTCTTTGAACAACAGGTCAAACAATTAGGAAATGAGTTAGAGAATTAAGGGATGAGGGTAAAAAAAAAAAAACAGAAATGTAGTCATATCTAAGAAATACTTATAATCAATGTAAACAAAGCAGAATGGAATTTATTAAATAAGTGACCAGGAAATAACGATAGAACACATCACGATTCATTACTTACGTTAGGCTTATATATAGTGCGAATAATTTCCTTACTTGTGTATCCAGACAGGGGTCCACATTGCCCAGCTGTAGGTCCATCTACGGAATTTAGAATGAAAAGTTGATCAATATCACATACTCCTCCCAATTTTCTCGCCAAATTCACTTTTAAATATTCAACTCTGGAAATTGTAATTGAAAAAGATGATGGTATCTTCAAAAAATTGAAACCAAAAAAATTAACAGTTTCATACCTGGTTATATTTCTTTACCTAATGGCACATGTTGTAGCCTGCACTATAAGATCATAGTCACAAGCCAAAGATCCCGCCGATTTATTTGGATAATCTGGTGATCTAAAGTAAGTGACCTTCTCAGAAGAAACGTCTCCACACGTATGTACAACTACACAACACTTCATCATTGATAAGAAATAGATTATTTGATTCATATAAGATATTTTTTACTATTCAAAAAATATGTAGAAACTATTATCATATTTTACTGTCAAAATAAAGTATTAAAATTTAGATGGTAAAGTGGAAAATTTTTTCATAAAATATATCAAAATTCCTTTACCAGCATCTTTACTCCTAAGTTAGGTTAAACTTAATTTGTTCTTATAATCACAACATTACTTACCATCGTTACTGAGAGGATTCATAAAATATATGAGAAAATAAATTCGTATCTCTCTTTTTCTAGGTAATAATAACAATAACAATAAAGAGAAGTACTGACATGTGCAACAATAAAGCGGAGGTGTCTGACTGAGATCAGAACAAAGAGCACTAGTCACTTGTCCTCCTTTTCTGAAACAGTCTTCGCCAGTATGACAAACTCCTTCCATGTCTCCTGTGTAACATCTAGTTTTTGGCCGTACTAGACGGGTTCTCGTCAAACTTTCCGCTAGTACATTCTCACCTAACAAAAATTATTCTTATAATTTTTTACTTTTCCTGATATTATCCTTTTCTAAAAAGCATTCCAAAAGGATATTTTTTTGTCAAAACAATAAATAAGTGTTTAATTTATACTGACCTTGCAGGTCCTATTTATTTAAATAGGGAGATCTTGATGTTACCGAATAATCTGTCCATAACCAACATTTTTGCTAACATCTTCTAGAGTCAAGCATCTCATCCTCTTTTTTTCAGGCTTACATATCAGTTTTTTGTATGTTATCTGATTGGGCATCCTCTCGATTTGATCCAGTCAAATTGTCTTCCTTGGTAAAAGCTTCCGTAGTTTCAATTTTTGTTTTTTTAATTTCCCTATTTCATTTTCCTAACAAGTTACATTCTTACTGGATGATCTTTGAAGACTATTCTTGGCTTAACATGGATTAAAACCGAGGCGTCATTCGTAAATCATTCTTGTGACAGATTGCTTGAATTGTGAAGAAAACAGGTTCAAGACCTTTGGTCGATACAGGACGTCTGTGGAAGAGCTGAGGTTATAAGATTTACGCCTCAGCGTACATTGGCTGTCTGATTTGTTCGGGCTGCGCTGAATCATAGATAGGTTGAACCAGGGTATGGATTTTTGTTCTAAATTCGGTTTGTTGTTTTTTTGGGGGGGTAGTTATATAGGCCTAGTGGGGCTTTGGATAGCGTAGGGTTTGGTCCTCCAACACAGAAGAATAATAATATCTTTGGTAGAGAGTATACATTCTTTGAATCAGGCAGCCAAATGCGCTTTAAGTTTTGCTAAGACATCACTCTTGCTAGTCATTAATTCACTCAGTAAACTTACCTGTATATTGTTCACAGTGTTTAGTAGGTAATAAACTAGTGGAATGTTGAACAAACCTGAATAACTTCCTCTGGTGAGAGTGCAAGGTCATTTTTGTTATCAACTTCCAAATTAAATACTATGTTTTTTACTAAGTTTTATGAAAAAATCACATTTAAATTTTAACCAACTTTTTTCTAAATTGGAGAAATTACATTAGACTAGAAGTTAAATGTAAAAGTACTGTGTGAACGCTAATCATTAGCGAGTTTTGGGCAATTGAACTCAAATAATGTTAATTTTAAATACTGATCATAATCAAATCATGGTAATTTCCATTTATATTATCTGGAAATAGGCGCATCAATTCTTAAGGAAAAATAGAAACATTTCTTTACTATTTAGAGCAAGGTAATTGCTTCTTAATCATGAATATAAATTTCATTACCAAAATAGTTCATTTTACCGACAATTACAAGGTGAACACTAATAATTAATTAATTAATTATCCTTGAAGACTCATCTTTTATTATCTGACTCTTTCAAAAATTTAAAAAATAAAATAAATAATATATTTTATTAAATCAAATATTTCTACCAATTCGTTATGATTTTAATTCATTTATAAGAATTTTTTTTTTTAAAAAAAAGAAGAAATAATAATGAAATTTACAAAAAAAGAATTTACTCATTAATTTAGTCAAATAAATTAGCAGCAACCAATCATTACTATTTAAACAAATGTGAAAATAGACATCTTTAACGCCAGCATCGCTATACGGTTCTTTAACTGCAACTTTCTATCTTATATTCTTTGTAAATTTATATATATGCATCATTCTGTCGTTATTCGATTGTTGGAGATAAAAATAATTTATTTAAAAATATATATCTACTTTTTTGTACTTTTATTATACATGTTCACAGGCATTAAAAGCAAAATAAAAAAAACACAAAAATTAATTATTTTACTTATGAATTCAAGCATGACTGCCCAAGATTTTTACTAGTTTGTATCTTTAATAACCCATGAAATATTTCCTTGTTTTCAAAGTAATATATAATTAGGATAATTAATTCTTGTTAGGTTAAAATTACTTCTGATTGTTGGTACTGAGGAAAAAAAAATTGGAATATCAATTTACAGTGAAGGATTAAACTAATGCGGTGCCTGAAGAATTTCTTTTAAAAGAAAACTGAATTAAGGAAATCTATGCCAAGAATATAATTAGTAAAGCTAGCATCTATTGGCAATCAAATTTGCATTATTGTGAAAACACAGGAAACAACAGAGCAAGATGTGAAATTTGGTTATCCCTGTAGGAATTAGGTTAGTTTATACTTTCACAAAAATAAGAAGAAAATGGAAAATCGCTAACGTAAATTTCCTATGTTTACATTCAATCAAATATGTTTAAATCTTACTCCACCGATTTTTTTTTATATTAGGCCTGCAAACCAATAACAAAAAATGATAATCATACGTAAATCTGTAATATCCTAGGAAGTTGAAAATTCCACATATTCCACTAGGTGCTGAAACAATCAGTCATCTGTCTAAGTGTCGCATGTGTGTTTAAGAGTTTCATGTGCGTGAATATTACATAAAATCTTAAAGCAACTTTTATACAGCAGTCTAATTTCAGCAGTGATATATGAGGTCTTATTAGTTTATACTAACTACCTCAACGATTTCACCGAATCGAGACAATTAATCCGAGTCAGTTATAACATTTACCACTTTTGTTCCGGGTTTAATTCTTCAATGAGTCTGCATCCTATCTAATAATAGTTCTATCTTTAAAGATGAATGTGGTGAGGCAAGATGTTTAAATTTGAAAATTTAATTGGATTTGCTAATTGTTCTATGACTAATAATCTGACTAATATTCCAACTCTACTATATTTAAGTTTAAGAAAAAGATGTCCATGCACTACCTACTATGTGTTCAACTCAATGACTTCTGACTTTCCTTCCTGCGCAATTTAATCAAAGTCCGATGAGAAAAAAAAAAAATTCACAATTCTTAATGGCCAAAAATCTGCGCCTCTAAATCCAATTTCTCCAGACATTCCTTGAAGGCGTCTCAATTATCAATGGGCTCGTAACTGCCCTCTGAATGATTCAGTGATCACTAATTATTGCAATATTTTTGTGGAATGTTGCCAACTATTCCCACAGTTTATTAAAGGAGATAATCTTTGCAATACCCTTGTTTCATGAAATAAGAATATCAAAAACACATCTGCTGACGGAGATATTTTCCGTGATAGCCTGCTTCTTTTTGTGGATTTCGGGCGTTCGCCCATGATCAGGATGCGTTTGTCAAACAGTGAGGTAACATAGATATGCACAGAGCAAATCTACATTATCACACTGTTTTGATGAAAACATCCTGATCAAGGGCAAACGCCCGAAATCGGGAACCACAAAATGAATATTACGTAAGTATCTCTGATGCTTTCCAGCTCTGCGGAACCAACCACAACAACATATCTGTTGCACTAAGCACTGCTTAGCAATAAATAATAAAACCAATTTATTCTGAAAGGAAACGTTCTACAAATATATGCTCTTTTTGAAGATATAATCTACATCTCAGTTAAAGATGAATTTAAGGTTGCAAAAAAAGTGGCAGCACTGTAGCATATAACATCGGAGATTGTATATGTTCGGACTTTGTATTGTACGTTCGCGATATCACAGTGTTTATCGAGATAGCCTGAAGATGGGCTTAAAAATAGTTTAAAGTGGAATATCACTGATTATCTTAAGAGTTGGCTCTTGAAACCACTGTTTGGCCCTTCCACCATAATCTTCTAACGATTCTAATTTTCAAACAGTCAGGCTTATATTTAATCTGCGTTGGGACTTTTTATTATTAAATGTGATTATTGTAGAATAAACAAACCTTTATCGTCTTTTATTGAGGTTTCATTCGTACTTGCTATGGTCCATGATTCCACGGAACTCGAATTGCGTTCGCCCTCCTCATCGTCTTCACAATTACCATATAATGTGCTACAAACAATAATTCATATAAACTTCAACAGAAATTGAATTTAAATATTATTTTTAAATAATAACTATATAAAAGTATTACATTATAAACTTTTGCAGACAGAATTGTTTGTGTCGAGGTTAATTTCCTCTTAATAGTACTAATTTTTAAAACACACCGTTCTAGGGGTTACACTTGAATGACAATGTGAAATATTGAAAAACAAAAATACTTCTAAACATATTTTCCCTTCATTTCTTGATCATTTCAACATAATATTGCACAAGTCACTAATTATGAATTAGTCAGGCAAAACTATTAGTTACGCAAAGGGACCGTCCTATTTGTAATAACATTTTAACGTAAATTAAACATTTAAATTTGAAATTTAAATAAAATTAAATCTTTAATCATATCAAATCATCTTTTAGTTAACCTTCTTGCGTTAAAAAAATGGAAAAAGTTTCATTTGAATATAACACATCTAATTTAACTGAACATAGTGTAACGCAGCAGCCAGTGGTGCCATCTAGGAGAGAAACTGGGAACCTCAAGTTCTCTTAGTGGCCGCTGGAGGCGCTCTAGTTCTCTCTAGAAGAATCGGGGAAGTTCTAGAAGATTCCTCACAGATATAAATAGTGGGACCGCAGATAGTTGAGAGTTTTTCCAGTTACAAACGAAGTCACTAGTTTGTGAAAAATGTATAAAAAGTGAACTTTTGTGGTTTAAACTGTGAAGTAATTATTATTAAGTGTTGCATTTTGTAATTTATTGTGTACAACAATAAATTGGTGTTTTCTTTATTGAAGTTTTGTTGTATGCCCATTAGTACCAGAAGTTAAACGCGGAAAATGGAGGAACAGATGACATTTTTGAAGAGCGAAATGAGGAAGAGCCGAGAGGAAGCGAAAAGGAGCCAGGATGAAATAAAAGACCGAATAGAGAGGGGCCAGGATGAAATGAGATAAATAAGATCCAAGAAGGAATGAAGAATGATATAGACAAGGTCCAAGAAGAATTAGACCAGGTCCAAGGAGAAATGAAAAAGGCCCAAGAGGAGTTAAAATCCGAAATGGAGAGAAAGATAGGCGAGGTAGAACAGTACGTAAGACGCCGATTGGAAAGCACGGAGACTGGCTTGCCCAAGGTTGGAGTTGGAGCCACTCCAACGGCACATACAGGAAAATAAAGGTCCCCGAGTGGCGTTCAGAGCTCTTGCGCAAATTAAGCCGCCAACCTATGACGGAGCATCTTCGTGGGCAAACTATTTGCTACAATTTAATGCTGCCGCTTCCGCAAATAGATGGAGCGAAAAAGAGAAAGCAACATCACTGATTATCTCGTTGCGGGGTGAAGCGCTGGACATCCTCCAGAGCATTCCGGAGGATCACCGAGATTTTGCCCATTTGAGCGAACACATGGAGAGGAGGTTCGGCGACAAGCATATGTAGGAGCTGTACAGGACGCAGTTCAAAACACGGCGCCAACACCCGGGAGAAACACTCCAACAATTTAGTACCGACATCTTCCGCTTGGTTAGAATGGCGTTCCCCGGCCTGGATGACAATCTTGTGGATGCCTACGTCGACGGCCTGAAGGATCCCGAATTAAAACAGGCTACCAAGTTGGTCAGATCAAGAACGATCGGGGAGGCGCTGGCAAGAGCTTTAGAATTTGAGGATGTAAAAAAGAGCATCCAGAAGGAACCAGTTCGAGTAAGGCAGACTTATGTGAAGCCATGTATCTCCAAGTGCTAGTAAAGTGAAGGGGAAAATTGAAAACATTGTGGAGCGGTTTGTAGAATGTTGGTTCGGGAACTGGTGCCTTCCATCGCGAATACTAAACAGTCTATGAAATGTTTTAAATGCCAGGAATTTGGACATTTCAAAAGAGAGCGCAAACGCCCTCCTACCAAGAAACAGCAAAAGAGCGATGATAATCAGGAAAAACTACGAGTAGCCGGCTTTGAGGGGCGGAAGCCAGCTCGTCTCTCTTATGCCCCAGCAAAGGTAAAGGTTATGCGACGATAATGGGCTACTACTGGAAGGAAAGGTTGCGGGTAAAGCCTGTCAGATGGTCCTAGACACCGGAGCCACCCACACTATCGTCAGGAAAGATTTTGATGGTCATAGATTGAAAGAAGAGAAAAATGTTGTGATTGAAGGGGTGAAGATGTTTTTGATGCATCGAAACATAAGTAAAATGGAAGGGAATATGAAGAAACATACGATCGCATTAAGTTAAAAGATGATACGTACAATCGATTTAAGGACTACATTAGGAAAAAAGAATCGGATAATTTTTGTGAAAGGAAAAAGGATGGTGAAAAGGAACGAAGGAAAGAAAGAGAACACCAGGATATGCAACCATTAAAGGAGTGCTCGAAAGAGAGATTGTAAGAATACCAATTCAGATCATCCACCGGATGGGAAGACTCCATGGCAATGCTGATGCTCTTTCAAGACGGCCTTGCAATACGGATTGCAAGCACTGTAGCAAGATAGAGCTGAAGGAACAGGGACAATACAAAAGAATCACTGTCTTACCACTAGAAGAATGGAGCCCTGAAGTGATTAGAGAAGAACAACTTAAAGATGAGGACATCGGACCAGTGCTTAAGTTTAAAGAAGATGGGTCAAGACCGGACTGGAAAGACATTGCACCTAGCAGTCGGAATGTGAAATGCTACTGCGCGCAATGGGATTCGCTACCGTTAAAGATGGCGTATTGCTGCGGATGTAAAATGTAACGTTTTTCCCTCTAAGCTAGCTACTGCAACTAGTTTTAAGTGGGCTCGTATGGATAAAAATGTTACAATAAATTTAATTTGACTAACAATTTTTTACTTTCTCTTACGCCTTAGTAAAGAGGAATAGTGTGATCGTACAAATTTTCGAAATTGAGTTTACACCGGATATCATGTTTTGAGATCCCCTGAGTGTGGAAAAAAAAAATGTCAAACTCAATGTGCAATAGAGTCCCGCTATTTTGGTTGCCAGGGCATGTTGGCGTGGAAGGAAATGAAATGGCCGACTTCCTGGCAAAAAAGGCGCTGCATCTCCCCTTTTTGGGGCTTGAACCCATCAGAGGAATAAGTGACCAGTCTCTTCGGGAAGAGCTTACAAGAAAGCACAGCTTTGGAAAACCCTCCCAGGACTGAGGCAAGCTAAGACTGCTTGGGCTGTTATAATCCAGAAAAGAACTGAAGCGTGCATAAGTTTAAATTATTACAAAGGCATCGTTTGTTGACGAGTTTCCTTACGGGGTATTGTAGAGCCAGAAGGTACAATAGCACGTGGGGCAAGCTTTTCTCTAAAGTACCACTTTAATACAATGTACTTGTATGGTTTTTGAGTTTTTTAGAATTTTTTCCAATTCAATTGTGAAAAGGTGCAGTAACATTTTATCAAAATCCGCTGGGGGTCATCAATTATCCATCAAGAATTTTTTTACTTCATATCTAAAGCCTAAACATTATCAGAAGTTGTTGACACAAAACTGCTATATAACCATTTATTCAAAGAAAAAGTAAATAATTAAACGCAACAATAACAAACGAAATAGAAATTACATTTGACGTACCAATTTATTATGTGTTCTGTTCATGGGTAGTTGAAGCTAGAGATAGTGATTTTATGGGTGTAGTGAAAGTGCGAATGGATTAAATAAATTGGCTGGTAGAAAATAAGATCTGTCACTGCAGATAATTATCGTCTATCATCCCCAATTTGAAATTTATTCAATACAAGAAACTTGTAGTAGGGTATCCCAGCTTTTATAAAATTGCATCTTATCCATATCTACTTTATTATTAATAAAGACCATCTTACTTAATAGACAATATAATTAAAGTGAAAATTTAGATTCAGCAACTATTAGACACCCAACGGTTAGTCTAAACTAGGAACTTCAAAGTAGTAGATTTTTCTATGACCCTCGCCGATTCCACTTTTTTTTGTCTATTTATATATATATAATTCCCTAGACTCCATAGCAACAACAACCTATAATGCTAGAGTAAATGAAAAATAACTGAAATTTCGGAAAAGGCTTAATTTAAATTAAATTTAAAAACATATATTCGCGCAGGTAAAAGAAAGTTTTGAACTTCACTAATAAGATAGATGGATCAACAAGCAGATATGTTTCAGCTTCACAAAATAAAAAGTTCAAATTTTGCAGAGATTTAACATTTGGTAAATTTTATAAATACAGATTATTATTTGAGTTAAATGCATTGATAAATGATGATTTATGTTTGAGAAAACTGATATGAATAATTTTTTTTCTCCTTTCAAGACTAAAGAAGTGTTAAGTAATATTAACTTCTAATCGGATTTAAAAAACACAAGACTCCCAATCAAATCTATAGTTTTGAAAATATATATCGTTTGAAACCCATAATTTGTATAAGAAGTTCAACTTTTACAGAGAAATGATGGTAAAAATTAAACATTGGTTCGTTAGCAATGGTTAGTTAGATTTTGGTAAGAGAAGTCGGCTCTCTTGTAATTATAGCAAAATACTTTCTCTTACTAGAAGTAAGAGAAAGTAAAAGCTGGTGTGACATACTCACGTGGACTTTCTCTTAATAGTTATATATTATAAAATGACAAAATTTGTTTAGATTTTTTTTTTGTTTTGTTTTAATTTAAGGCGCGTCAACATCTATAGTCATTGGCGCACCCGAAGCCTTCTCAGTGCACTGCCGGCCTCCGGACAGTGTTCTCTCGTTACAGACAACACTGTCCATCACCGGACAGTGAGCTGTGGAGGCTTCTAGGAAGAAAAAATCGAAGGGGAGCACAGCTGGACTCGAACCCCGGGCCTCCGCGTGGGAGTCCAGTACGCTTACCATACTTAGCTATTCCCTTCCCTTTTTTAAATTTCAAATATGTCCTAAATCCTAACATAAATAGAGATATGGGGTCAAGTGCTAACCTACCAACAGAGGCAGTTAGAGAATGATTATATATATTGTAAAGAGTGCCAATAACATTGAACCAAATAAGATAATTTGAAATTTAACGTCACAGATTTTTCTCAGACCACCTTCCCTTTATCAATCAGAGCAATATATCGTATCACATGCGAATCTGTGACGTTAAATTTCAAATATCTGGGTTGGTTCAAATGTTATTAACACTCTCGACAATATAGGGAAGGCTTAACTTACTGTCCGCCAGAAACCCCACCAAAATAATCAATTTTCCCGGGAAAATTTTTCAAATAAAAGAAGTGATAAGTATGTTATGTACATAAAATAAGAAATTTAATGAAATCGTTGGAGCAGTTTTTGAGAAAATCGCGATTAACTAAAAAAAAATCTCAATAAAGACGCATTTCGTGTTGGAGGATTTCGACAGAAATCTTCGGAATACCATGTTTAAGCTTCCTGTGATTTTCTTTTGTTTTGTTTTTGAGATAGCTGTTAAGACACACACTCAAACCATTCGCAAAAAAACTTTTTTCGCATTCAGTAGATATTAAAACATGTATTTCCGATGAAAACTCGATTTCGATAATTTGACACGAGCAATACTTCCTCTTAGTAGGAGTAAATAGAAAGTAAAAACTGGTGTGGAATACTCACATGACTTTATATTACTGCACTTTTTAGTTATAACTTAAGCACTTACAACATTTCACTTAACACTCATAACCTTCCCTAACCTATTAATGTTTTATCATTTTTTCTCTGTAAAAATGTAGACTTCTTATAGTGCTTATGGGTTACAAACCATATATTTTCAAAACTATAGATATGATTAGGAATCTTTTTAAATCCAATTAGTACTTTTATTATTACTTAATAGTTTTTTTTTTGCTTCAGCTTTCGCGATACTAGCCATAACAAATATGTATATATTTATTTCAAAGTTTACTCCCTATAAAGACTTGCATACTTTTTTTATACTTCCATAACTTAAAATCTTAAATCAAACCAATAAATGAATATCATTTAAAAACTTATAAATATATACATAAACTTCCTTCTCACTTAATACTGAGCAGTATGAAAATGGACAAATTAATATTTTGCTAAATACATCAAACATTATTTTCTTTTGCTTACCGAATTTAGCGCATTCCATAATTATATAACTTAATCCATAATCACAACCATAATAACCATAATTCTCGACGGACCCACAATCTGAGCAGTAAGGATTATTTTTCCCATTTTATTCTTAAAATGAACTATACAAATACACTAAATAAAAAGTGTGATTTATATAGCCCATTTAAATTTATTTTAAACTATTGTAGAACAGATCAATATTAAACTAAATGACAACTATTGAAATTTCTAGCATATATAAAGTAAAGTATGGAATAACTTACGAAATGTACTTAAAACATTTTCAGTTAGAATTACTTACAAACTCTAGTTTAACCTGTGACATACCATCACCAAGTGTTACGGACAAGTGCGGATGGTCAAGGTTTATAAAGGGCTAGGAGAGCGGATGGGAAAACCGTGTCTTAGTCTAAGATACATCCATCTTAGCCTTACATACATCTAAGGGCACATACAGACTAAGACACGGTTTTCCCATCCGCTCTCCTGGCCCTTGTAAACCTTGACCCATCCAATGTCCGTAACACTTGGTGATGGTATGTCACAGGTTAAACTAGAGTTTGTAAGTAATTCTAGTTGAATTACGTAAGTAGTCCTAACTGAAAATTTTCGTAACTACATTTCCTAAGTTATTTCCATACTCTACTCTTATATATGCCACATATTGTCAAAGTTTCAATAGTTGTCATTTAGTTTAATATTGATCTGTTCTACAACAATAGTTTAAAATAAATTTAAATGTGCTATATTATATATCACAATATTTATTTAGTGTATTTATATAGTTAATTTTAAAAAATGTTTATCTTAAGTCCATATTTTATGTTGTTTCTACATTTTTTTTATTTGTATTAAAACCTTTGTACAAACCCCGAAGAAGGCAATAAATTTACCGAAACGTCGGTAGAAATTTAAAAAAGAGTTCTTTTGTATGAACGAACCTCAACATCCAATTTACAACATTGAATACAGCGGTCGTAACGAACACCAAAACTTTAATAACATTTATAAGTAGTTGAGACATATAGCATCTATCCGTCAAGTCCCAAAAATACTGAATACGATTGCCATAGAGGTTATTCCTAACATTTTTTTCAAAATTCATCTAAAATCAATTTTTTTTTCGGAACAATGAGTTAAATGCAAGTGATAGTTATATTTATGTACAGTTAGTATTTCAATTTTTAAACAAAATTCTCTTGTAGCCATTGTAGAAATCATTCCAAAAATATCTCAGAAGTTATTGTGAAATTCACATTTTCAGATTATTGATTTTCTTCACCTTTAAAATAGTAGCTATGCGTTTAATACTTTTTACATTGGTGTTAGAACCGTAATTACAATTGAAGCGGCACATTTAGAAGTAAGTTTTATCATTGGAACTCCTTCAAAACCTTCAAAAAATATCGATTTTCCTGGAAAAGTGTTGTTAAACAAAAATTGAAGGTCTTTATTTATGTATGTAGTTAGAATGCTAACTTCAAGAAAAATGATTGCCGTGATTTTTGTGAAAAAGCAAAAAAACTGGAATGAAGTACCCTTAGGGATCTTCATGTGCCTGCGAAATAGCTTAGCCTTATAACACTGACATATTATACGCTATGTCGTCTGCAGTGTTAGTTTTTGATGTTGTGCAATTGCTCTGGGTTTAATGTACAGGCAAAATAGTGGCTTACTATACAATATTCACTTCCAGTTCCATATTTCTACCCTACATACAGAAGAACTCATGCTATAATACAAGATTTTGGCTGTCTAACCACTCCCGACCATACACAACTAGTTCACAGTCGCACTTCTGGTTGAACCGGATGTTGTCCGGATGAATGTGTTTAGATAACAGAACATAAAAAATATGGAGCTTCATTGCATCTATTCATATGAGATATTCTACACAACAGACTTGTCACTTAAGAACACTATATCCCCGGGACCACAAAACATGTATTTCTGTTAAAAACCCAGTTTTTAAAAAATTGGACTGTTCACAATGCAATGCAAAGTTGTAAGATAAAGAAAAAAAAATGACTTTTTTTAAAAAAAATATTAATAGATAAATATATATTACATAAACAAAACTTGCAAATTACAAAGTACCTTGAGCAGATGATAATAAAAAAGATGCGCGGTGTCATATTATAAAAATTTTTCTGGAACATGCATGATGCTTTACAACATTATCGCCGTAGGTGGATTGTTAAACTGTTTAGGTTTAGACTAAAACTAATAATGTGCGCTTCTTTAGTGAAGATACGCTCTCATTCCCACTAATATTTCTCTCACTATGTATCTACTGTTGGGACTTTACATACACATACAAACATACACACATTATTAACAATTTATTATCCGTAAACCACGAGAATTATTTACGGATAAATATTGGGGCTTTAAAATGAATTCATGCCATTTGCCTCACATTTTTAGTTAGTAAATTTTAATTTCATAAGTGGAAAAGTTTTGCGGTCTTATCAAATTTTCGAAATTGAATTACGGGTGTGAACGTTTGAGGAAAATCGAAAAATATCTGTTATGAAACACTCACGCGACTTTCTGCAGTGTACAAAGTTTTAATTGACAAATTTTTCTTTAAACTCTTAATTTTCACTAATGTTTACTTGTCTTCAATATTATATTTAATAATCTTATCCAGATACTCAGAACACCTCGACGCTAACAATATACTAACTAACGAACAGTTTAGCTTCAGACCAGGTCTTTCCACAGAACTTCAACTGGTTAGAATAGTTGACGACTTTACACAAAACTTTCATTGTAAAAAGCACACTGGTATGATACTTTTCGACATAGACAAAGCCTTCGACACTGTCTGGCATATGGGACTTCTCTTCCGCCTCATTGAATACAACTTACCTCTATATCTTACTAAACTCCTACACTCATACCTTGCCAACAGAAAATTTTACATCCAATTAAACATGGCCTCTTCTGAATCCTACCCAATAGCAGCAGGTGTTCCTCAAGGTTTTATCCTGGGTCCCGTCCTCTTCATCCAATATTTCTCTACCCAAACCTCCTCATATCAACCTAGCCCTATACGCTGATGATGTTGCTTTGTACCCATCATCATGAAGAATTGATACTATCACTAACAGACTTAAATCTGCAATAGACAAACTGACAAAATACCGTACTAAATGGAAAATGAAAATAAATCATGACAAAACAAACGCCATACTGTTTACTAAACGTAGACCTACAATCAACAGACAAATTAAACACAACAATACTTTGATCCCTTGGACTAACAACGTCAAGTACCTCGGAATAACTCTGGACAACAAACTGAACTTCACGACCCACTTACAAGACAAAGTTAATTCTGGAAAAATGACTATAAGACTACTCTTCCCGTTACTATCACGCGACTCAAACATGACCACACAAAACAAACTCCTACTGTACAAAGTAGTCATCAGACCGATGTTACTTTACAATTCCTCCGCCTGAAGCCTGACTAATCAGCCGCCTGAAGTAACAGCAGCATCAAAAAACTTCAGATAACCCAGAACAAATTCCTAAGTCTTGCGACTGACTCACCACGACACACCAAAATCGACCTACTTCACGTAAAATCTTCAGTAACCCCAGTTTATTCCTTCATCCAAAATCGTCTCCTGAAACTCTTCTCCATTCTAGACTGTCATCTTAATCCACTTTGCCGCGAGATAGCCTCCTACATCCTTTCATACATTACAGGCATAAAAGACTGAAACACATCATCTCACAGCGCCCGCTCTAGCGGTTATGTCGCCCCGGACAAAAAGACAAATTGCCGCCCCTTAAGAATATATACACTACCAATCAGAAGATTGGGATCAGTTAAAAAATTGGGCCTTGAACTACTTCACTATAGTCGATCGAGTCCAATTGATATTCTTAAAGTTGCTCTTACATCTGCCACGACATGTCCCCAATAGTTTCGTTCGCTGGAAGTTGAATGACGGCAAGTGAAACCCAAGATTTTTAATAAATCTATAAGATTTTGGCTGAAGATTTTATCGATGTAAAGCAGCTCATCTCTGAAGATACGCTATATAAGACTTGTAAGCGTTTGGATGGTTCTGACAATCCTTTTAACTGGGTGGCTCTTGTGAGAGAAATGCTTTATTCTATAGGAGCGTAGGACATCTGGGAGGCGCAGCATGCGGTCTTGGTCTCTAATAACTTAAGAAATCTTTCTCTAAACTGATATCAATGAGGTACGTAACACTTCATATAACATCCACTATAGATTGATATGTCCCTTGGCTAATGGTAGTTCATATGTAAATATTAGGTGCAATATCATTAAAACCAGATTGATAGCTCAAACTAGAGTAGCTAGTGATCGTCTTCTCAGGATTTTTTATAATGGAATAGCCCATTTATTTGATCCTAAAAGAGTCGCTTTACTTGTGCGGTGGGCAAAAATGTTAATATTATGCACTTAATTTTGGAATGCTCTTATTATAAATGTTTGGGAAGGAGGTTGTTAAATAGGTATTTACCTTCACACAGTTATTATATTTTTGCTAACTTACTAGATATAGAAAATAAAGAAAAGTTAAACCACTTATTTTATTTTATCTCTGAGGCTTTGGAGAAAAGATATACATAGGTTTGTAAAGGTATTATTTAATACTTATGAGGAGATCCCTCAAACTCCTTCCCTCAAATAATTTGTATAAATGAATAAAGTCTATTTAAATCATTGTTACTATATACTTTATTAATCAAGAATTTAATATTATATTATTACTTAAGATTAAGCTGTAACGTTTGTATTTTTTGTTCAGCTTTCAGCAGAGGTCAATCTCTTGCTATAGAAATGTATGGTTTGTGTAGGCAATAAATAAATAAATGTTCAATGAAATTTCTCAAGAAATGTTTCAAGCAATTTGACAGCCATTTCAAGAGATTTTGAAGCTGCTTTCAAAAATATACCAAATACCAACGAATGAAATTAGCCCGTAAATTTTATTGACAAGATGTAGATAAAAATACTTGAACTGAATGTTGGTAGTTACATATAAATGCTTATAAAAATAATGATTATATAGGATGGATTGCTATTTGAATCTATACTTAAATTTCTCATTTTAACATTGTATCTAAGTTATTACATACAATAATATTAATATTCGCAGCCCTCTCTCTATAGCTTCTAGCTGAAAACAAATGTAAAAACTCTGAACCCTCTCATGAAAAAGAAAGGAGGGAAAAATTCATATCAAGCATTATTCGAAAAAAAAATCTTGGTAAATAATATGCCAAGAATTATCTCAATAGCTTGCAAAAGAAATATAATGTAGAAAAAAGATGAAAAAAATATTTGAATTTTATTAATATAATTATATATTCATTTATTTCTAGTTTAAAAATGAAGTGTACGCTTTTTTTTTCAATTATAATGTACATCTACATAATTTTTTTAAGTTTTTGTGATTTTCTCCATAAAAACACCGACGAATTTTATTAAATTTGGTATACTAACTATAAAGTTTGTCGATTACAATTTTGAAAACTAGAGTAAGAGAACTTTGTGTGAGTGTTCCACACCAGATTTTTGTTTCTAATTAATAAAGTAATTTATTAAAATTAGTGTATTTGTAGTTATAAACTTGGCCACCAGATAACAATACCTACTGAGAAATCAATTTCATTTATGGTTGTATAGTTTGTCACTAGGTGTCGCTACTTCCTAAGGTTGTTTTTGAGAGTCCCTTCGCAAAGACGCATTTTGAACCATTGAAAATTTTTTTGCATCACAGGATGGCGCTGAGATCGGATGGCAAATATTGGAACTACAATTCTGTATATCTAGAAGCTTATGCTTTCTAGCGGCAATTATTTGAACTACTACAAATTCTAGGTTAAGTAAGTGCTGTTACCTGGCGGTGAATTCAGAAACGTTAATTTTATTCGTTTTTAACTATTTTTCTTTTTTTATTTCAACTAAAATGTAAAATTTGAATTTTTTTGTTTGTTTTATAAGAATACAGTCCTGATTTTTTAGTATAAACTTCATCTAGTCTACACTTCATACACAACTATATAGTATAAACTTCAATATACAATTACATTCTTAAAGCAGTTAGAAAAAAAAAAATTATATTTGTTCCTTACCTCTATCTTTTTTTATATTTTTTATTAATTATTCAATTATTTGTTAAAGGGGGCTAATTGTGTTCTCTAAAATTAATTAAGTTATTTTCTCTCTTATTAAGTTACATGTATTTATTATATTTAATACCAATTTAAAATATTCTTCCAAATAATTGTGAAGGGTGTTCTATCCCGAGACTTAAATTGTCCTGCAATTTGCCGTCACAAGCATTGCTACTGGGTTGATAGAGAGCTTGCTATCATACAATGCAATCTTATTTAGGGAAATAGTATAATCCTCACCTCCTTTATTTATCTGTAATATATGTCCTCTAACCGTTCATTTGCAAATGAATTATACAATAAAGGAATGAAGGGTGATTGTTTTATACCAGATTTCTTTTTCCTAAATCGCGGCGTATAGACTAAATAAATTTAGGGATGTCAAATCTAGACTATGAGGGAAAATACAGACTTTGTCAACAGAGCATCACTTTGATTAGGAACATAATTTTTTTCTCGTACAACCTTTATTTGAATCTTATTTTTCGCATTACTTGTTTGTCTCAAAAGTTTTATTTTCGGGACTTCATCAGTCATCAGTTATTTTAGTGGTACTTTAGAGAAAAGCATATTGCTTATCAGTTATTTTAGTGATACTTTAGAGAAAAGAATATTGCTATTATTCCTTCAGAAAAATGTGGCAAATAAAAGTGATAAGAATTTAAATGTATAGATAGTATTCAACGTTTAAAGACAATCGTTGCAGCCAATTTCGAGAAAATCACGAAAAAGTAATAAAAAAAACATTCAGTAAATTCGCACTGTCGGATGGATTTTGCCGTCTGTGCAATCCAAAAAATAAATTCTGGCAAATTGAATTAATTAACTGGTTTTGTTCTTAATTTGTTTGCAAAGTTAAGCCTTTGCATTTCTATGGCTAGTTGCAGCGCTCGCTCTAGTGGTTACGTCGTCCCGGACAAAAAGACAAATTGCCGCCCCTTCATATATATATATATACACAACCGATCATTAGTTACTTACTTTTTATTCTATTTTATTTAATTGGGATTAGTTCACTCCTTGAGCTTCACGAGTACATCTTATTGCAACGTTGTTTTTTCCTCTTTTGAATTAATACAAAATGGGCAAAGTTAAAGAACTGAGTATTGCTACCAGAATTACCATTTAAACTTTACATACAATAACGGCTGAACTTAAAATTTCAAAAAATGGTGTTCACCGTGCTATCAAACGGATTAAAAAATATGGTGATCATGAAGATTTACATCGCTCCGGAGGACCAAAATCAACAACCACAGGTGAGTATAAGTTCATTATTTTATGAAGTAAAAGAAACAGACGACTCACAGCTCCAAAAATCAGAGGGGAAGTTATTAAAACAAGTTCGAGGCCAATTTCTGTCTCAACTGTTCAAAGGCAACTTCGTCAAGCGAACTTAGTACGAAGAGTTGCAACGCTAAAACCATTATTAAAGAGTGCAAACAAGAAGAAACGTTCAGAGTAGGCTTGAAATACAAAGACTTCACAGTGAAAGGTTGGCGGAACCTTTCAGCTCAGAACAACTGCATCCACAATGCATAATACCCACCGTTATGCACAGAGAGGGCTCGGTCATGGTTTGGAGATTTTTTCAGGCTATGGAATAGGTGATCTCGGCCGTATTGACGAGATAATGAAAAAAGAAAATTATAAAAGCATTTTAGAAAATCACGTCTTACCCTGCGGTCAGCGATTGATTGGGGGAAAAAATCATTATGCAACAATACAGTGTCCCTAAACATACTTCCAAATTATGTAAATAATACCTTAAGGGGAAAGAGGATAAAAAAATATGTGTCAATATGGTTTGGTCGTCGCAATCCCCGGTCTTCAACCCAATTGAACTTTTGTGGGACGCGCTAGATGGAAAAGTTCGTATCAAGTGCCCTAATTCTCCAAATGCTCTGTGGCAGATGCTGTACAGTGTGTGGAGTAATATTGAATTCGAAACAATCAATAAATTGATTGAGAGAATGCCTAGAATTCGAGAAGTAATTAAGCGGAGAGGTGGTGTGAACACCGCCAGGTTCACTTTGATGAAAAAGCCGATTAGTGGAAATTTATTTTTGGGAAAGATTTACACTTTGTAATGAATTTGTTATCGCTTATATTATTTTATATAGATTAAATTTAACATTTTTGAATTGCTGATATTTTATTTCATTCATAACAAATCATTAAATTAACAAAAATAAATATAATACATTTTTATTCTAGGTGGTCCAAACTTTTTACGAGCAGTGTATATATTTTTTTAAGCAAGTCTGTGTATGTTCATTCAAACACAAGCTGAAGCAGCACTCTGCGTGCTAATGCTATTCTGTTCAGAGAAGTATATGCTAGTTCAAACAAGTTCAAGCATCGTCCTGTACAAATTTTGCGATAATTTTTCAATAATAAAGTAAATATTTTTAGATTTAAGACATAAATAATATAAATACGCTACGCACTATAAAGCGAACGAAAAATCGATTAGTGAAATTTGAGTATTTAACAGAAAATTATTTTTCCCACACTTACAGCCAAAATGGCGCCCCGGACAAATGTCCGGGTTGCCCGGCACTAGAGCGGGCTCTGCCTCTCATAATATTTTTCCTAAAGCTGCAGGTTTTTTCCCCTTTTTCCCTGCATATTGTACCTCGCCTTATCCCAAAAATCACTATACAAACAATGTAGGAAGGTTATAATGTTAATGTACATTGGAACTTCTATTTATTATTATTGTACAGATTTGTAAATTTGTAATAAAGCTTTTATCTATCTATCTATCAATATTATATTTAAATTTTGATAAAATGACTTGTTTGAGGAAAGCATAAATTCCCCCTCTCTCTCTCCTTAAACTTCTTTAAATGAACTTTCTCTGAAAAAAGTTACAAACAGAACTTATAAGTTTCCATATTCATAGTTAGTATATTAAATTTAAAGAAATCAGTCGGTGGTTTTATGATGGAGAAAAATGCAGAAAACTAAAAAAGCTGTTCCAATAAAAATCAACTTTCGTTTATTCGATTTTCTTCAAACTTTTAATTTTGGCAACTTATTTTAATTCTAA
This sequence comes from Triatoma infestans, assembly GCA_011037195.1. Lineage (NCBI taxonomy): Eukaryota > Metazoa > Arthropoda > Insecta > Hemiptera > Reduviidae > Triatoma > Triatoma infestans. Next base: position 242,237 of record JAAEAF010014303.1, read on the forward strand.
TTAATATTATTCAGGTGACAGAAATGTATAATAAACGGAAATAGCATTTAATAAGAAAATATGACCAAACGCTGCGGCGTAAATGTATTTTAAAAAAAAAAATATGTGTCAAATAAAAATTATAGCTCGTAGTATGTGTGTAATTTATATTCCAAGTTTAAAGAAAATTCGTTGGAGCCATTTTCGAGGAAAGCGCAAAATAGAAAAAAAAAAACATTCAGTAAAGATGGTATTTCCAGTTCAGGAATTTTGACAGATATCTTAGTGTCGGATCCAATGGTGATGGGTTAGGTTAGGGCCAAAACGGAATAACAAGTTTTAACTATCTGCAATATTTATGGATTAGATTAGAATTACGAGTGAGAAAAAGTAAAAATGTAACATAATATTCTCTAACTGCAATTATCACAATTTTAATTCAGAAATTTTCTTTTACCTTAGTATTTTTATTAAACATACAGTTAGGCATAATTTAAGTAGCGGAGTGCCTGAATCAATGACGGCTATAAGGATCAGATAGAATGCATTAGTTGTAGAATCTGATTACTTTGCAAACCGCATGACAGCGTTACCATCAAATCCAGAAAATTGGTGCAAATTTATTGATAAACCTATTGTCTCATCTTCTTCCATTATTTTTCGTGAAAAATATTTTAATTAAAAATAATATGTTTATATTATTATAATGAAGTTAGTATGAAACAAGAATATTAAATATAGAATTAAATATGTTGCCAATATTTTGAGTTTGAAGAAAATTGGTTAACCGGTTTGTTTCTATTAAACAGTTTTTATTTGTTTGTTTTTTTCAGTTTTTCACACTATTAAAACACCAAAGAATTTTATTAAATTTGATGTATCAACTGTGAATATAGAGATCTATAACTTTTGTTCTGAGAAATTCATTTTTTATTAAATTTAGATTTTCCCATTGATATAAAACTGAAGACAGTGAGTAAGTAAAAATTATAGGTAAGTTTAAAAAAAATAATTGTCAATTACAATCTTATAAACTGCAGAAACCGAAATTCGTATATTTCACACCAGATTTTTTTTTTTACTTTGTTAATGCTGTTTCTATAGTAACAAAATTGCTAATGATTATACAAAAAAAAAAATATGCACACGATATTATTACTAACGAATATTGGTCTTAAAGTAATATTAATCAAAAGATATTTTTATTAAACGTTCATATTTAGGCACATATGTGTTTTTTTTTCTGAAAAATGATTTTTTACTTTCGAAATGTTTCAAAACAAGAAAATCATAATAAATAAGAAATATAAAACAAAACATAACCTACAATGAAATTGATTATGGGAATAACAAGAAAGTTAAAGATAAAAATTTCTAAAAGATTTTTTTTTTTTTTAAATAATAAATTTCAGTAAAATACAAAATATTATGTGAATATGATTTTACCAGCTGGATCAAAAGAACAGGTTACTAATTGTACAATAACATAATAATACAATCACTTACAAAGCACATAAACACACACATTAACAACACCAAAAAATAAATAAAGAAAGAAACAACGAAACAATGGAGACTTCAATTGAACAAAAACAAGAAATATTTAATCAAAAATGCAAACGAATGAAAGAAGCACACATTGTTTCACTTGAAGTGGACATAGATAGCCTATATTTTAATCCAGAAAGTAGTAAAGAAATTCAAGAAAATGCTGACGTTGTTAAAATAAGGTGAGTTTAAGAAAGTAAGAATATACATTAACTTAATTTACTGGGCAAGCATACTCATGTTCAGCATGTAGTTTCAGTTCGAGTGTTTACATTACTCAAGTTATTTCACTTAAAACGGTGAAAGAAATACTTAAAACGATTTTCCTTTTATCAATGTTTTTGAATTTCTGAATGAACCAGTGGCGGCTCCTGATTTGGATATGTGAGGGTTCAACATTTTTTTTTTAAATACTTTCATTACCTATCATTATTATAAGTAGCTTGGCTAGATAGAAATCATAAAGTAAGCCAGGAGCCAGGTAAAAACTTGCATCCCTCCCCTACAATTAAATATGTTAAATTAACAATAAATCTGTCACTGTGTCCACCCAGAGAAAAACCGAAAAAAAGAGGGTACCGTTTGAGTTCGAAAATTAAGTGGTTAACTTAACGGGAATTTTTATTATCTAAATAAAGTGTTTCGGTTCAAAGGAAATGTCAATGAGTTAGCATTGATTCTTTGGTGGGTCATATATCTTAGTGATGTTTTAAGTACCAATACTAACATCAAATTTTTATAAATACAAGAATATATAAAAAACCACGCATTGGCACAGGCACATCTGATGTGATCACAAAAAATCTGGTGTGAAACACTCACACGACTTTCTCTTACTCCACTTCTCAAAATTATAATTGACAAATTTTATAGTTTTTGTAACAAATTTAATGATATTCGTGGAAAACTGAAAAAACTGTTCAGTAAAAGCGCACTTCTGGTTTACTATTTTCTTGAAACTCAGAATTTTGGCCATCTATTTATTTCTAATTAATTTTTTGTATTAATTATTCACAACAGCTGTGATTCTTTGCACTTGTTTATGTTGTTGGTGAAATTTTGGTGCTGGCATAGTGTGCGCTCTACCGTCATGATTCTGGTATAGGTGTGCGCCCTACCGTCATGATTCTGGTGTAGTGTGCTCCCTACCGTCATGATTCTGATTTAGTAGGCACTATCACAAAAAGTAAAACTATTATTTTCAAAACATTTATTATCACGATTGAAATTTACTTAGGGTCACCTCTAATGACGATAAGCGCGCGAAAATACAACAGTGATCCACTTATTTTCGAGTTTCGCCTAAGGGTTTATTTTTTTTTATCAAAAGGTGGTATGTAATATTACTGAATACCTTAAGGTATGTCCACACAGGTGCAACTTTCCTTTCAACAGAGCCATGCGTCGTAGCGCACGGTGTGAAGAATGAAAGGCATGCGTTATTGCATGCCTCATTGAAGTTGAATAGGCATTTGTTTTCATGACGCAACCAACAGCGCACGTGAATCCAACTTCTTGGATTTTCGTTCAACATTCTATGCATCTTTTGATATCGCTACTTGTTGTGTGATATTGGTATAGGTTATATGTTATATTATTAATTTTAAATATTATTTAATTATTATTTTAATAATAATTTTATTATTAAAAAATTATTATAATTTATAATATTATATAATTTTATATTATATTATTTATATTTTTTTAATATTTTTTTAATATTTATAATAATTATTATTTTAATAATAATTTTATTATTAACTGATAGTATTAAACTATTATTATTAATTAATAATATCTCGACATGACTTCTGGTAGCATTGCAGATATGCTTTGCTTCGATACTGTACATAAATATGCCAAAGACGTTAGTGAATCCAGGTAGCGAGAAACCTCAACGTAATCAGTAGCCTCATTTCAGGTGGAATAGCATCTCGAAAACGAGTGTTCTTCATTTGAAATGATTGGCTCTTTCATTCTGAACAAGTTGTAAAAGTTGTCCTTCGACATTCGTGTAAAATTCTGAAATACGCCTAAGTCAAGCAGAAGTTCTGTATTTCGTTTTCTGTAAAGCTGCTTTGTCCACAGAGGTCGCTGTTTTTTTCTTTTTCGTGCACTTTTCAAAAACAGATAACCTGCACAAACAGCTAATGCCGCTTCTGAATCCATCGATAAAATGCACACTGAACAGATGATTAAGTGTGGACAACGAATTGAATGTCTCAAGAGGCATGCGCTATGCATGTTGAAATGGAAAGAGGAAGCGCAAGTTGAAAGGGAAGTGGAAGAAGAAAGCGCACAAGTGTGGACATTACTTAACTCTAGTAACGTCATACTAGATTAGAGCACATGTTTTATACAGTAGATATCAACAAGGTTGGTAGAGCGCACACTATACCGGCACTCTTGTCATCTAATCGCCTCCTAGTTTAGCTTTCCCGTTAAAAATTATAGTTCAAGTACACAAACAATTCATTCAACAATCACTTTTTAGCATTCACAAAAGTGCCCGGATGTCATTTCGGTCTTGATCAATTTTTATTTTTAAATTAAGATATCTTTTTTATTTTTTTTTTTTTATTTTGTTATTTCATATTTACTTCCACAAGCTTACTTAAATTTTGCCAGAATTATTTATTTACAAAAATTCCAGGAAAGATGGTTTATCGACAAAACATATTATAGTCTCCTAAAAATTTCTTTATATTTCCTTGATGTATTTTATTGTCATTTTATAATGGGTCATTTTTCCAAACTGCAAAAATATACATAATATATTATGTATTTTAAGTGTGAGACAGTGTTCATCAATCGTAAGTTGTTCCAAATTTATTACATAAATGATTATAAATATTGTCTTTTTTAAAAAAAATATTTTTAAATAGGTTTCCTAGTTTCCAATTAAACAAGAATTTTTTAATTATTATTTTTATAGGTTCTAAAAACCTATCCCATGACATCGCAAAAAGAGGATAGTGACCCAGCACAACGTTCAGACTAGAGTAATTCTCACTACGCATGCGTTAAATTGTACAGTCTTATCAAAAAACTAGCTGAAATGAACTTTGGTCGTTTACTACTTCCACAGTCCTAGGTTTGGCTGTTTATAGATAGCCAAAGTTAGAAATTGAACTAACTTTCGGGCCTCGGTCGTTTTAAAACGGCCAATCCTAGGTGTGAGCAAAAAAATTCGACCAATAGCCGTTTTCGGGTTTTGCGCCCAACATATACATGCAGTAAACCGTATTTAACCGTTGAGGTGATTGCTGGATTGTGCTGGTCTAAGTCGATCACGTTAGCGCTATGCCTTAAAGCGATGTTAATGCAATCTAGCGGCGAATCGGGCAACTATCAACCAGATCGGTATGAAGTGCTCTCCTTTTTTTTTTGTTTTCTCTTAGTTTCTCCGACTGCGATTCCAATGAATTTTTCCTTTCTTGGCAGTTGCAGCTCGGGAAGGATTAAGTGATCCCAATGTAAGAGATTGTGGAAATCACAACAGAGAAAAATGTTCCGATACACTGCACAAATAATAATGTGTGTGTCCTAGGAGATTTAGCGAGCGATACTACTACAGAACCATACACCAGTTCTTTTGGTTGTTTATTACGAACAAACTTCGTGATCCTTTTACCTTATTTGTTTTCAACCTAAGCCTATCGTAAACTTACTATCATGATTTATATTTAACATTTTTTTTAATTTAATTTAATTTTTAATGTTTGGCCTCAACATTCCGCCCACAAATTTTTGATTAAAAATTAACTGTTAAGAGGAGTTAGGGGAACCACCTTTGTAACTGGTCTCTTATAGATCCCTGAACTTGTAGTTACAGTAACAACGCCGTCTACGCCGCCTTTCCCGGGATGAGTGTCAACAAACCTCGCCAATGGCTATGTCCATTGTGGAACCTTGGGTTTATCAATGATGACAAGATCAATCGACCTTTACATTGTTGGTCTCTTTCGTCCATTTTTCGTTGCTGTATCTGGTGGATATAATCCGTTTTCCAACGTTTCCAAAAATGCTGCATCTTTTGGCTTACTAACTTCCAGCGTTGATGGAGGTTCTTAGTTTCTTTTAGTGTCTGTTTAGGAGGTGCTGTGATGGGTTTGCCGATTAGAAAGTGTCTTGGTGTAAGGCATTCAACCGCTTCAGGAAGGTCTCTAGCTTATAAGAGTCTGAAATTCAGGATTCCTTCTACTCTGCCAGAAGAGATTGGCCAACTCCTCAAAAGCTAAAACATTTTCTCCAACAATTTGGAGAAAGAAGTGCTCTCCCTCCAACCACTTCTCCAATGTGAAATGGCTCACAAAATCTACACCTACATGATCAAATATCTTTCCTTCAGCTCGCCTGCATCTTAGAAGATTGCCCATGACTGGTGCTTGAGGCGATCGTATAAGCACTTAGTGCATCTGAATATTCTATGTCGGATTAACCTCCTTGCAATACAATCCAATACTTTCCGTGTAGAATAGTTTACAAGGAGGCCTTATGTGTGCGTATGCAATGTGGTAATGTTGATAAACAGTGAAGCGTTATGACTTGAATTCGGGATTAGGTAGGAATGCTTGGCATCGAATGGTAATTCTGCATTCTGGGTACGTCCGCCCAACTTCATCAAGGAATGGACGTATCTAACAAATATCCTTGGATTTCGCTACCTTGAAGATTGATGAAACAAAGATTAGAATGATTAGAATTCAATAAAAATAAGAAAAGATCATCCAAACAAAAGACATCTGCAGAGCAATAAAAGAAAAAGGAAATGTATAAGCCTACGGAAGCAAACAAATATCCAATGACACTAGTGATAGAGAGTAAGGCACTAGTTGCATTTATTGTAATGAACTTTATTCTAATTCATTTGAAGGATGGATAATGTGCCAAAACTGCCAGAAATAGACCCATAACTCGTGTGCCCAAATTGACAGTTATGTCGCCGATGCCATCCTTGTCTGTGAGCTTAATTAAGCCCATCTTTATATAAAGTAATTTTTGATGTTTTTGTGGCCAATATTAACTGGCACTGTTTAAATATGAAAGATATGCAACAAAAAATTCCTTGCCGTTCCATAATTTGCCCAAAGGTTGGTAATAATGTATGCTGGTGTACCGTTAAGCCCCGATCCCGGAACAAAAAAGGACCACACTGATGTTTTTGATAAAACCCTAAGTATTCAATTTTTGAAAGTTTTGATGGCAAACTTATGTAGTCAATGGAATAAACTTGTTCACTTTCAAATCTTTAGGTTTACCGTTTATTATTTTAGAGCCTATTGAACCTTAAGTCCCGGGTTAAACCTGTTCTGCCCCGGGTCCTCTAGAGAATTATGCTAATTTTATTGATTTTAAATTAAATATTAATATTAGATTTTAGTCTGATATCCATATTCTTCTTATGCAATGCTTTTATATATATTATTAAATTTTGAAAAATACTATTGTAAAATCGAAACGTCAACAACAAAACACAACAAGGAAATATAAAGAAATTTGTAGGAGACAAAGCTATAGTTATTTCATAAACAAATATATATTCTGGTACAATTTTAAAATAGTTTATAAACAAAACATTTTAAGAAATTTATATAATCATATAATATTTTAGAGTTAAATTTGCTAATTTTCCTTGTATGGAAATCAGTGGAACATTCGATGAAGATTGTTTAGGATTAGATACAGCCAGTGTGGGAACTCTGGGACGACGTGAGTAATGAAAAAAAATTTGTTTACTAAAAACGTTATATTAAAGCAAAATAAATTTTATTAAAATGTTTTAAATAAATAGGATTATAAATAAAATATAATATATAAAATTTTATATGAAATATGCATATCACTTCTCTTAAATTCATTTCTTAGTTTTCAGATGATAAATTTCCTTCGACTGAAAATAATTTCTGTTCATTTATTGTACAACATAATATTGTACCAACATAATTATTAAGGAGAGTGGGTAAATAAAGGGCACTAAAGTGCAATGCATTGCTACCAAAAATATGCTTAAACAAATTTTCTGTGAAATGAATTAAGCGTATTTATGCCTAGTTACTCTCAAGCAGAAAGAAAATGATGCATCCATCGCAAAAAAAAAAAGGAAACAAAATAGAAAAATAACACTAACAGTCAGTTGCCGGATTTTGAGTTTCTAAGTTTAATTTTTATTTGTTGTGGTAGTTGGTTCCGCAGAGCTGGAAAGCATCAGAGACATTTTCCGTGGTAGCCTGCTTCATTTTGTGGTCATCGACCGGTTTCGGGCGTTCGCCCATCTTCAGGATGCGTTTTTCAGACAGTGTGCCAACACAGACTCGTATCCTCCGAGTCTGTGTATGCACAGACACATGTGTATGACACATACGAGTCTGTGTTTGGCACACTGTCTGAAAAACGCATCCTGAAGATGGGCGAACGCCCGAAACCGGTCGATGACCACAAAATGAAGCAGGCTACCACGGAAAATGTCTCTGATTTAATTTTTATTTTTGAGTAACATTACTGGTCTACTAATAATAGACAAGTAATAAATTTTAAGGACACCAATGTCAGGGCCCAAGTAAACAATTATTATGAACGTGTCGTAAGAGGGGCAGTGGAAATTGAGGTAGAAGAAAATTGTTTAGAGACTATAGAATCCGTCTAAAGTAAAAATGGTTGTCCCTGCTCAGGGCAAGGAAAGAAAAAGCTAATGGCAAAACGGTTAACGGTTTCCCAGAGCAAAAAAAGGCCTCATCATCCGCTTTGAGCTTAGGCCTCATCATCTGCCAGCCAATCATGACATGGAAGGGAAATTAAGGCCCCGCCACACTACCTCCAAGGTAGTAATACGTTCTTGAGCAGTGGACCTTGTGTCATGAGACACAATAGAATAAACAAAATCTTCTTAAAACAAGTTATTATCTTCCTTGGTAAATTAAAAAATACATTTAAACATTTATTTTAGATGGTGTGTAAGATAACGGGGGAAAAGGTCCTCCTCCCCCCTTTACTATCATGGGGTAGTAAAGTTTGCTGTTGATTTACTAAGTTGTTAAAACAAAATAATTTTCAAATTTATTTTTCAAATCCGCCGATATGGATTACGTATACGGGTTTCGTAATAGAAATGAAAGGCGATTTTCTAATCGCCGAATACAGATCGCCGTGTATTCGGTAGAGTTCCTAGGTCGCCTTGTCTTTTAACACCTCTCGACGACTTTATTTTTTGGAGGTATATGAAGACTTAAGTGCAAGCAGAAAAATGTAATTGAGGAGATCACCTCATTACCAGGAAAAATTATGTATGCTACAGCGAAAGTAAGTAATTCTCCTGACATTTTAGAGCGAGCTGTTTAATCGCTCTTACGCACGGCTAGATTTTGTATTGCATCTAGATGAGATCATTTTGAACAGAAGTTGTAAAATTCAAATTTTGTTTATTAATTTCAACTTTCCACCTTTCAAAAGCTATAATTAGGAAGCACTACCGTTAGTTAGGAAGCACTATCGGGCCATTTTGAGACAAAAATGTTTTATAAACTTCAATAATACTTTCTTGAGCAGTGGACCTTGTGTCATGAGACACAATAGAATAAACAACATCCTCTTGAAACAAATTATCTTTTTTGGTAAATTAAAAATTTTCTGATATTAAAGACCTTGGAACTTCTGATGTATGTATATTACATTTCACCAATCTCTTTCGTCATTTACCAAGTCAATTATAACTTTTTTGTATAATACACTTTCTGTAACCATCTCACTCTATATTATTTTAGAATAGAGCATATTTCGAGAAGATGGTACCCATCCCCCTCTATTCTGAAGATTACATACTGTCTAAATTTCATTTAATAATAACGTTTCTTATTTAAAAAATACGAAAACACAAGTTTTCTCTAAGCTGCCCGGATAACGACACAAACTAGAAAAAATATTATTTTAACGTTCAGACGACTTGTTCTTACCGCATTTTATCTTCAAGTTGCAAAATTTTCTTTAAGCTTATTCAAAATTATTGCAATATATTGAGTTGCAATGAATTATATAATGGGAAATGAACCATACAAAATATTTGTTGTGGCTGGCTCCGCAGAGCTGGAAAGCATCAGAAATATTTTCCGTGATAACCTGCTTCTTTTTAAGGCCATCGACCGGCTTTGGGCGTTCGCCCATCATCAGGATGTTTTTGTAAAACAGTCAGTGTGATATCATAGACTTGCATAAAACAAAGTTAGTTGATACACCCACTCATTTAGTTGATACCCAAGAGTTAGTAGTATTCTACTACACATGTAATATTCAAACCATTTATGACAAAAGGATTTAACCATTAAAAAAGTATTTAAACACTTAAACCATTTGTTATTCACAACACCAGTTAGACGTTACAGTAAAAACCATACACTACCTTCCTATAACCTCTGCTATATATATATACACCACTGCTTCCTACATACACTATAGAGTGCTTCAAATAAATTTGCTCTATGCAAGTCTATGTTACCACACTGTTTTAACAAAAACATCCTGATGATAGACGAATGCCCGTAACCGGTCGATAACCATAAAAAGAAACAGGTTTTCACGGAAAATATTTCTGATGCTTTCCAGCTCTGCGGAACCAACCACAACAAATATTTTCTATGGTTCATTTCCCATTCCTATATAATTCAGTGCAATTCAATTGTTGCAATAATTCTGAATAAGTTTAAACAAAATTTTATCGTATTTTTGTATCTCTGATACAAAATATTATTAAAAATGGGACTTCAGAGTAATGCAAAGCCAAAACTCCTGAAGAACATACTAAAATGAATTTTCCTGGAATAATGCTTGAAAATGAGGTTTGTAAATTTTATATGAATAGTATTTACACCATGCTGAAAGAAAATCACTTTAGTCTTTTTCAAGGAAACTTGAAACAAATCCATTAAGAGAAAAGTTTACCCGAAAACCGAATAGTATTTCCCGATTTTGCCGAAAACATTATTGTCAGATCCCCAAGAGGTATCTAAAATGAAATGTCAACTATCTCAGACAAATTTCTAAAAACTCAGATTACTTCAAAATCGTGCATTCCAATTAAAAATTCAGTTTCAAAAATCTGTCATGATTCAAAATTTCTCTAATAAAAAAAAGAGAAGAAAAAATATTCCTAAAAATGTCTGTGTATAAATCTTAAATAGCTCGGAATGTCTTAATATTATGAAGAGCTAATTGAGAATCATTCTTCATTTTATAGTATTTTTTAATTTTTCTTTTGATATCTTTTGCAATTCTATTGTGGTTGTCTTATTTTCTCATTTTTTCTTTTCCGTTCTTCCAATCCTGTTCCAAAGATGCCTGCCTCAATCTTTCATTATTAAAGAAATCTTTGGCCTGCATACCATTTTTATCTCCCCATTTCCTTCAACCAACTCCAAAAGAGTTTCTTTTTCATTCTTTCCATATGGCTATACCATTCATGTATTTTCCTTTTAATTCTTACCATCCCTGGCTCCGCTACTTTAATCTTCCTTACCTCTTCATTCTTTCTTCTCTCCAATTTGGACACCTTGGCTGCCCTTTTGATCCCAATCCAATCCAATCTTCCCAGTCCATGCAATCTTCCCTTCTATGCTCGCCTAAGGTATTTTTTAAAGGCCTTAATAAATATTGAAATTTCCTACGGACTCCAAGGTATTTTTTAAGGAATTTAATTAAAATTGTACTTAAAACACAACTGCAACATTTCATTTTCTATTAGGCAGATTTCGATAAAAATAAACTTTATCAAAATGCTATGAAAATGGTCATTTTATAGATTGAAGTAACCAGCTTTTATTCATTAAAAACCTAATTCCAAAAAAAAAAAAATTAATAATAAAAATCATTGTTGCAGCAACATTGCATGAAATCAGTGAAAGAGACTTTTTTCGACGTGGAAGAATATCTTTAGCATCAAGCATAATAAAGCAGGAAACTCGCAAAAAAGCAAGACAGGAACAGCTTAAAAGTAAAAAAAGGGGAGACGCTGAAGCTGATAAGGATGAAAAAAATAAAAGTAATAAAAGTTTATCCGAGGGAAAAGCTGAAGATTCAGAAAAAGAAACAGCCGATTCTGATAAGGAAGATACAAAAACTAGTCAAAAAAGTGAACAACAAATATCAGATCATGAGGCTCTGGATCAAACAAGTGAAGTTTCAATTAGCTCAAAACTTGACTGCGGAATTCCATTTAACGATTGTAAGTTTCTTGAAAAAATTTTAAACCTTTCTTCCCTTGTATCAAGAGGCAGCTCATCGCAACCGTCACTTTAGGGGTTGTAGCGATATATCCAATAATTGTGGCTAGGGGAGACAAAAAATAAGTAGTAAAAATTTGAGCAAAAATACTGTTAACTTTTTTATTGTTTAAATTTTTATAATATATCTATCTTTATCTATTTAAACGGTTATAGATCACTCTGCAGGCTGTTTGAGTCCGATCCTAATGTCTGACCATAGTCGCATTGGGCTGGACCTATAAAAGGGAAGATACCCAACTATGACACATCAAAGTCAAGGCTACATACGGAGTTGGAGTCGAAAGTATTTAATCTGTCCATCGATTTTGTGTTCCCAAACGTAGCCATGGACTATTTTGATAACGGAACCCTTGAGTTCCAATTTATTCTATATCAGTGTATGACTTTTAGTTAAATAAGGATAACTTCATTTTATCATGGTGAAGCTGCAGCCAGCCCCTGTGATTAGCCGCCACTTCGTCTTAATGTGAAGTAATATAGTGATTTTATTAGATATCCTACAATTAAGTAATATTTTCTGTTTATTTTTGTTGAACAGCCAAAGCAATGATATTTCCAATAACGCCACATGAATTATTGTACCAACTGATTAATAAACCTTTGAAGTTATATTTAATCTATTATTTTAACAAATCCTCCGTTGAATTGATTGGACAGGCCAGCATATCATTATATCCATTGGCTGATATTGTACCACATATGACTTTAATTAATGGAGGTGTTCATTCTGTATCTAAAATGGAAGGAATTTATCCCATTTATGCAACGGACTTAAGAGATTGTGAGAAAGTTCTAATGGGTCAAGTAAAATTAAAATTACAAATTGCATCATATGGTATCAGCAGCTGTGCAAAACTGAGTATGCTTGGTAAGAAGCAACAATGATTTCAGTTAATTTCAAAAATTTCCCAATGTATATTATATATTATGCACATCTCAACTTTCCTATCTGATTGCAACACAATTTTCTTCTTCACCCACACTGGCCTTAACTCTCTAAGAGAGATATTCCTTTATGCTTCATTAATCCAATTACTTTTTTTTTAATAATTACTGCAATAGTTTTGAGAATCTTTGTAAAAACAAAATAATAATAATAATTGTAAATGTTTTGCTAATTATTGTATTTTAGGTAGAATATCGAATGTAAAATTTATGACAGACGAATTTGTAGAAAATTTGGAACAGGATACTTTACCGCAAGTAGTGAGAGATGCTACTTATAGATTACCTATAATAACTGGAGAAGAACATATACTTATCCCGGATGTATTACCCAGCAAGTCCCTTAAATTAGATGATAAAGATAAAACAGATTTAAAGTATAAATGTGTAAATAAATGGGAAGATATTCTTGAGGCCTGAGTTTAAGTAATAACAAAATTAGTTGAAGAAAAAAAAAAAAATCAATTCTTCATAAGATATTTTGTCTGTTAAACACCCAACAAACTGTTTCGATAACACATTTAAACCATACCGTTATATAAATTCTCAACAATTTGAGTGCATAATCTTGTCATGACTATCAAATAATAGTTTAAAAAAAATTAAGAGTCATTGTTACCACCACAAAAAAATGTTCATTGGAATTTTTTATACTAAATGGAAATGGTTGTTTTTGAGTTTATAAGTAAATTGTAGGAGATTCTATGTCAATGATGTAAAACAAATAGATAATTGTAATAAAATTAACACAATTTGATTTATTTTGTATTTCTACTCTGTTTATGAAACTTTTAATAAGAATTATAATTTTAGATACGGTAAGAAAGTTGGCGGCCCTGCGTCGCTTAAAAAAAAACGTATAATACATTCACACGACTTCTAGTGACTTGCAGTTAATAGTTATAAAACTTACATTTGTTTCTTTACTTAATTTTCTTTACATTTGGATATTTTTATTTAATCCTATCAGCAAAGATTATGATATACATCTATCTATCCAAAACAGTTAATAGTGAACTGATTATTTACAGAAATTGTGAAATTTAACATCACTAACATAAATTTTAGTTAGTGTATGTACCAAATGTAATGAAATTCGTCGGTGTTTTTATTACAAAAACTTTTTATTACCATGGTTACTATAATGTTACATTAAATTGTCTACAACTGGATTGGAATGTGAACTAATGGCAGCCACCTTATTATATCATTTTAAACATTTCGACAAAAGCAGGGAACCCTCCCCCTCTAGGGGGTCGAGAAAAAAGCAAAAATCAGCTTCGGCGTACCATTTTCAAGATATTTAGGAAAATATAGAAAAATTTTACCAGATCTAAACGTACCTCTTAATTTATACGTTAATAAGTGGACGAATAATAAAGCTTCATAATATGGGCGTTAGAATAATTAAGACATAATCGGCGTTAAAATATGAGATGTGTGAACCTTTACCTAGAAATGTGCCTTATCTTTGTTCTTCTTCTTTGCCAGCAAGGGGTATCTGTTGCATGCAGTTACTTGGGGAGTAGCGACCCCCGGGCTATCACAGATCAGTCCTCCATGCACTTCGTCAGAACAACTTTACAAACGAGGACAATCACATTACGCAAACTAGGGTCTCGGTCACTAGTTAATTGGCCAAGGGAAAAGGAAGGGATAAGCATAGTCGTAGCAACTAGCCATAGAAGTGCAAAGGCTTTACTTTGCAAACAAATAAAGAACAAAACCAGTTAATTAATTCAATTTGCCAGAATTTACTTTTTGGATTGCACAGACGGCAGTTCCGATAGTGCGAATTTACTGAATTTTTTTTTTTTTTTTTCCACTTTTTCGTGATTTTCTCGAAATTGGCTGCAAGGAATTTTTTTAAACGTTGAATACTATCTATACACACAAATTATTATCACTTTTATTTTCCACATTTTTCTGAAGGCGCAATAGCAATATATGCTTTTCTCTATAAAGTACCACTAAAATAACTGATGACTGATGGAGTCTCGAAAATAAAACTTTTGAGACAAACAAATAATGCGAAAACTAAGATTCAAATTAAGGTTGTACAAGAAAAAATTATGTTCCTGATCAAAATGATGCTCTGTTGACAGTCTGCATTTTCCCTCATAGTCCAGACCTTTACATCGCTAAATTTATTTAGTCTAGTGCCGTGATTTAGGAAAAAGAAATCTGGTGTAAAACAATCACCCTTCATTCCTTTATTGTATAATTCATTTGCAAATAAACGGTTAGTAGACATGAATTACAGATAAATAATGGAGGTGAGGATTATACTATTTACCTAAATAAGATTGCGTTGTATGATATAGCAAGCTCTCAATCAATCCAGTAGCAATGCTTGTGACGGCAATTTGCAGGACAATTTGTCTCAGGATAGAACACCCTTATTTGGAAGAATATTTTAAATCGGTAATAAATATAATAAATAAATGTAACTTTATTTATTTTAGAGTCACAATTAGCCTCCTTTAACAAATAATTCAATAATTAATAAAAGGCATAAAAAAAGATAGAGCTAAGGAACAAGTATAAATTTTTTTCCCAACTGCTTTAAGAATGTAATTGTTGTAGATGAAGTTTATACTAAAAAATTAGGACTGTATTCTTATAAAACAAACAAAAAAAATACGAATTTCACGCTTTAGTTGAAATAAAAAAAGAAAAATAGTTAATGAATAAAATTAACGTTTCTGAATTAGCCGCCAGGTAACAGCACTTACTTATCCTAGAATTTGGAGTAGTTCAAATAATGGCCGCCAGATAGCATAAGCTTCTAGATATACAACATTGTAGTTCCAAAAATTGCCACCCGATCACAGCGCCATCCTCTGATGTTTTAGTTCAAAATGCGTCTTTGAGAAGGGACGGGAAGTGGTTAGCGTAGTGATTCCCAAAAAAATCTTTGGAAGTAGCGACACCTAGTGACAAACTATATAACCATAAATAAAATTGATTTCCAGTAGGTGTTGTATCTGGTGGCCATGTTTATAACTACAAATATACTAATTTTAATTAGTTACTTTATTAATTAGAAAACAAAAAAAATCTGGTGTGAAACACTCACACAGGTTTAATAAAATTCTTGTGTTTTTATGAGAAAATCACAAAAACTGAAAAAATTACTTAGATGTACATTATAATTGAAAAAAGAAGCGTACACTTCATTTTTAAACTAGAAATAAATGAATGTATTAATTATATTAATATATATTAATAAAATTCAAATATTTATTTATCTTTTTTCTACATTATATTTCTTTCGCAAGCTATTAAGATAATTCTTGGCATATTATTTGCCAAGATATTTTTCTGGAATAATGCTTGATATGATATTTTTCCCTCCTTTCTTTTTCAGGATAGAGTTCAGATTTTTTACATTTGTTTTATAGCTGGAAGTATAGAAGGCTACTTATCGTATGTAATAACTTAGATACAATGTTGAAATGAGAAATTTAAGACTATTGAAGGATAGATTCAAATAGTAATCATCCTATATATTCATTATTTTTATAAGCATTTATATGTAACTACCAACATACACTTCAAGAACTTTTATCTAAATCTTGTCAATAAACTTTACGAGCTAATTTCATTTGTTGGTATTTGATTGAATATTATATTGGATATATTTTTGAAAGCAGCTTCAAAATCTCTTGAAAAGGCTGGTCCATTGCTTGAAACATTACCTTGGTAAACAAACCTATTGGTTGGTAAATACCTATTTAACAACCTCCTTCTCAAACATTTATAATAAGGGCATTCAAAAATAAAGTGCATATTATCATTTTTGCCTCCGCACAAGTAAAGCAACTCTTTTAGGATCAAATAAATGGGCTATTCCATTATAAAAAATTCTGGGGTGACGATCACTAACTACTCTAATTTGAGCTATCAGTCTGGTTTTAATGATATTGCACGTAATATTTACATATGAACTACCATTAGCCATGCGACATATCAGTCTATAGTGGGAAACATCCCACTATAGACTGATATGTCATATAACAATATGAAGAATTGAGTACTTCATTGATGTCAGTTTAGAGAAAGATTTTTTTAAGTTATTGGAGACCACGACCGCATGCTGTGCCTCCCAGATGTCCTGCGCTCCTAAAGAATAAAGCATTTCTCTCACAAGAGCCACCCAGTTAAAAGGAATGTCAGAACCATCCAAAAGCTTCACAAGTATTCTATAGCATATCTTCAGAGGTGAGCTACTTTACATCGATAAAATCTTCAGCCAGAATCTTATAGATTTATTAAAAATCTTGGTTTTCACTTGCTCATTCAACTTCCAGCGAACGAAACTATTGGGGACTTGTCGTGGCTGATTTAAGAGCAACTTTAGGAATTTCAATTGGACCGATCGACTATAGTGAAGTAGTAGTTCATGGCCCAATTTTTTTACTGATCCCAAACTTCAGATCGGTAGTGTATATATTCTTAAGGGGCGGCAATTTGTCTTTTTGTCCGGAACGACGTAACCGCTAGAGCGGGCGCTATCGTAGCCCGCTGGACTAGCGCGGAGGTCCCGGGTTCGAATCCTGCATGCTGCCCTTAGATTTTCTCTTCCTAGGAGCCTCTACAACTCACTGTACGGTGATTCTGTAGCTAGAGAACACTACTTGGAGGCCGGCAGTGCACTGAGAAGGCTCCGGGAGGCACAATAGATCTTTCAAGTCGCAGTGCGATAATCCCTTATTACATCTACCTTTGTTGTTATAGCTCTGGGAGCATTATGGTGCTAGTTTGAATAGGATTAGTGATATGGAAGAACAGGGGAATGCCTAGCGTACTAGGGCCCTAGGGTTGCCATGTGAAACGACATTTTTGTCATATAGTTATGTATGCTTCAACATAGATCTCCTAATGTGAAAAGATCATAAAACTCCTTTATGTGATTGGCCATAAAAATAAAATAAAAAAATTAAATTCATATTAGTTGTCGATTAGAAGGGCCTAGTTTATAACTGAATGAAAAAATCAAAATAAACAAAATATATATATTTTTTATTTTATATACAATATAAAAGTTCATAAATTATTTTTTTTTTATTTATCCGCGAGAAAAATACAAAAATATATAATATCCAATTCACAAGTGTGAATTTAAATAGAAAAATTTGTCAATCACAGAGAATTATATTAATGAATTCAATATGGGTAACAAAAAAAAAAATAAATAAATAAACAAATAAATAAATGGAAACCGCTAGCTAGCTTCTTGATGCGAAAATTGTCACTCTTTTAAGAGAATAAATAATGCTAATGTCCTAAGAACTGCATTTTTAAAATTATTCATACCTAAAAAATTATATACATTTCTTTTCTTGATTATTCAAGTGACAATCTCCAGGCTATCTTCTTCACTACATCTACCTTGTTCTTCCTATAAAAGCATAGAAAAATTATATAAGAAATTCCATAGTTCATTACTTTATTGTTCTTCATTATTGAATTAATTACTTTACTATGAATAATGCCAACCTACCTTTACAGTGTACGTATTAAAACTTTCATCACCAAATACTTTGCAGTCTTCTAAACTGCTCAATCTAAAAATTAATTAAGTTTGGAAATCAAAAGAACAGCAGGAAATAAAAAAGAATAATCGATATTTGTTTTATCTTAGTAAGTAAGAGGGAGTATTGTATCGTGTCAAATTTTCGATATTGAGGTTTCACCGGAAATATCCGTTTTGAGGCCCTCTGAGTACAAAAAAGTGGTTTTTAGCAAATGGACTGTGTGTGTGTGTGTGTGTGTGTGTCCCTGTGTGGGTACGTGAACAACATAGGTCAAAAACGAAAAATCCGAGAAACTTCCGACTTAATATTTCTGTTTAGGTATCACCGAAGTTGTCTGATAAAATTCCTCAACCGCAAGCACCATTATATTATTATTATTATTCAAGGAAGGGGAGGGCAAAACCCTACGTTATCCAAAGCCTGCTTGGGCCCTTATAGCTACCCCTAAAGAATAACAACTACGGTCTGGAACAAAAGTCCGGGCCGAGGTTTTACCCATCTAAGTTTCACCACAGACCTAACAAATCGGACCAAAACCTTAAAAGGACATAGCTTAAGATCCTCTTTCCGACCGAAGGTCCCAAACCTAATCTCCTCACAGCCCAAACAATCCGTCATTAGATGCATGGATGTTTCCTCCTCCGTCTCACAAACTCTACAAAAGGGGTTAGGCATGAGTTCCATTGCATAGAGATGTCTCCTTAAGCCATAATGCCCAGTGAGGAAGCCAACTAGATGTCTGAGAGAGGTCCGTGAAAGACATCGGATCCCGCTACTCAATGTACGTACGTACCCCCAATGAGCATCTTAGACTGCTGGACAACCCACTGCACTCATCCATTTGTGAGGTCATTCACGTCTGGAAGCCTGAACAAACATGTGCCAGAAGACACACTAACAGCAGGCTCGGGACCAATGAAACGGAGAGAGGCTCCTAATTTGGCAAACCTATCCTCCTCCTCATTACCAAAGATTCCCATAATGATCTGGAACCCAGACCAGAAGCACATCCTTCAGTAAAGAAAGATCTTCCAGTCTTTTAGAACATTCCAACACCAATCTGAAAGTGAAGACACATGAACTCAGCGCGTTCAACCTCAGCCTGGCTGTCCGAGCAGATACAAACACCTTTTAAATTAGTGTTACGCACCCTCTCATCCAAAATACAACAAAGAACTGCATAAACCTCATCCTGGAAAACGGTAGCCTACTCATCAAGAGCCACCACCAAATGGTCTCCTGTCTCAAAATAGACGGCAGCCCCAGACCTACCATACATCCTGGAACCGTCTGTGTAGCATCGGAGATAATTCTCAGGAATCACCACAGACGGACCCAGGGGTTAATAATCTTCCCTAGAAGGCAACCTAACCTAGGAATGACCACAGACAAAAGTCTTCAACATCCTATCAGAAGGGAAATCTGTAATGGGATTCCTTAAAAGCATCTCGCGATAAATGGTAGTATGACCATATCGCTTACCCTGCCGGAAACACCAATTTAATGAATGTTTTCTTTTTTTTCACATTTTTGCACTTTTCTCAAAAATGGAACCAACAATGTTTTCTTTAAACTTTCATCTTTATTTGAAACATTTTTTCTGGGAAAATTCATTTAAGGCAGGTTTTTGGAGGAGGAGGTGTTGCCCTATAAAGTGCTATTTCAGTTTATTATACAATTCTATCATCTAAATAGTATTAATTAGAAACATAAATATGTTGTCGAAATTCCGAGTTTAAAAAAAAAAACGGTTGACCTGAAGTGCAAATTTACTGAATGGAACTTTCAATTTTTTGTGATTTTCTCGAAAATGGTTCCTCCAAAGATTTTCTTTAAACATGGAATGGAAAAGCTACAACTTTTTTTTGATACATTTTTCAGGAAAAATTCATTTAAGTCCCCTCCCATTTGGGGGGAGGGTTGGGGTAATGTTTTCCTCTAAAGAGTTATTTCAATTTATTATATTATTCTATCATCTACATAATATTAATCACAATGAAATGTGATGTCAAAATTTCTAATTTAAAGCAAATAGGTTCACCGGAACTGTAAGTTTATTTGAACAGGTTTATCAGTTTACTGTGACTTTCTCCATAAAAACGCCGACGGTTTTAAACACCAATAAGAATTATAAGTTGATAAAAATAAGCCATTTCAGTAAATTTTATTTTTCTAAGAGAAATAAGTGAATGTGAGTGTTCACACCAGTTTTTTTTTTTGTAATTATGTACCGGCTGACTCTGTTAAGATGAAACAACTTGATTTATTAGATCCTGGATGATAAATCCTGTTTTCCAAAATTATGCATCCATATTACAATCTTCAAAAACCAAATTTTCTGACAAAAAAATATTTCAAATCTAAGTGATACGCCTATATGTTTGTAGCTAGTCTGCGAAGTTTAATGAAAATGAAACCGGTTTTCGAGAAAATTGCAGAAACAAAAAAAAAACAAACAAAAAACCGTCGTAATTCCGGTTAACGCATTGTGGCAGAAATCTTCGTATCGGTTGTGGGAGACAAATAGGCGAGAGAAGAGAGTTTCCTCTTAGGAGATGGAAAAAGGGCACTTTAGTGTAACCTCGAAAAGCTTAGCAGTAGTTTCTCACGGTGAGAAATATAGGAGAACAGGAGAAATATAGGAAAAACTTCCTTACAGAGTTACTGAAAGGTACGGGAACAAGTGTATATATTATAATGTAGAATAAATATACACATATATAAATTCTGTGCTGAGGAGAATTTGCGTATGGGCTCAAGGAATAGAGAGATAAGCATCTTCTCAGACAGCCAGGCTGCGTTGAATGCACTTCGGGCACTCAGAATTACTTCATCCTTGGTCAGGGAGTGTAGAGACTCCATGGAGGCATTATCCTGGCACAACAAAGTTCGGCTAGTATGGGTGCCGGGGCATAAGGGCATTAAAGGTAACGAAATAGCTGACCAACTGGCCAGAGAGAGAGCGAATACTCCCTTCTGTGAGCCGGAACCTGTTGTGGGAATAGCCAAAACTATGGCGAAGGCATCTCTGAGAGAATGGACTCGGAGAGAACATAATCGTCACTGGCGGCTAAGTACTGGGGCAAAACACGGCAAAATGGTCATGCCAGAGCTGTGTAGAAGAAGAACCAGAAACACCCTGGGTCTAAGCAGGTACCAGATTTCTCTGATAACAGGCCTGTTTACTGGGCAGGGTAGGTTCAGGAAACGACTTGCACAGGTGGGATTGATGGATTCAGAGCCCTTGTGCAGACCGTGTCAGGAGGAGGAGGAGACGGCCTCTCTCACCTGCTGTTTGATTGCATTGAAATCGGCAAATTGCGGTACGAGATGTTCGGCATGTTGAGACCGGAGGAAATCGTACTCCAAGAAGGACTGGTGGGGAAGGTTTTGGACCTCATTAAGAGGAGGGAATTTCTCTTATAGGTTTCGAGGGGTTGGCACAATAAGCCTTAATGGGAGGCTGCAGTGCCTGGGTTTGAGTCCCTCCCTGCATCATTCTAATTCTAGATATAAATATATGCAAAAAAAATATCTGGTGTGAAACACTCATACGATGGTTAGTACAAATATGAACTTTCTTCAAACTTGAAAGTTTTCCACAATATCCAAACATAAATGTAGAAGTGGTGGGGTTACATATCTGAACCATATGGCAGTTTTAATAAACTTTTCAACATTCAACAAACCGCTAACTATATCTAAAACCTGAAGATCACAGATTCCACAAAATGCATCAAAAATATTTTTGCGGTAAAACAGTTAAAAAAAACAAAACAAAGTGATTAGGTTTATTTATACGCGAGTTTTAACGAAGATCATGGTTTTCAAGAAAATTGCAAAAAATCAAAAATCATTTCTTTAAAAACGAACTTCCAGTTACTTGATTTTTTCAAAAAAAAAGGAATTCGAGTAAATCCTTCTATTTACCTTAAAATTATATATGTGATAGAATAATATTTATTAATAATATTGAAATGGTATTTTGGAGGTAGGCTTAACCTCGTGAGTTGTTACTCCCCCAAGAACCCACCCAAAAAATCAATTTTTCTGAAAAAAATGTTTCAAATAAAAGTGATGGGCATAAATATGTTTACAGATATATTAACACAAAGTTTAAAGAAAATTGTTCCTAGTGGTTTTCGAAAAAATGGAAAAATTGCTTCAGTAAAGTCACACTTCTGGTTGATGGATTTTTCATTACTAAAACCTAATTATACAATATATCATTCGCTATTTTTTTTCATACTGAGTCTTCAAAATTTTCAAGATAATTATATTTCTAAAATTTGACATGATGCAATACTTCCTCTTCCAGCTTCCAGTAGTAAGGGAAAGTAAATATGGAAAATTTGAAATAGGTGGTAGGATACAAATTGTTGGGACCTAACTGTGATTGTGCCTAACATAGGAGGTTTTCTTTTTCCCTTGGTTCTGGAACCAAGGTTACATTTCATTTCGTACGTTTCATATCAATTTTCCATTTCAATAGCTAGTTTCTTTTGCATTAAGATGAAACTATAAAGAATGGATAATTACCTGTCAAGAGTTCCTTGACTAGAATCACTCTGTGGTTCAGTAAGATCAATCAAAGGTATTATTTTTTCATTAAGAGATTCTTTTCGCATATCAGATACTGTTGAGTCCAGACAAATAATGCTATTATCCCCTCGTAAATTTCTTATATTTCCATTGGATTTGTTTTCATCGTCCGATATTATTATAGGTGAGTTACCACTATCTACTAGATGTTTGTCTTTTAAAAAGTTTTCTAACATTTCTATGTTTAAATAAGTCGATGGCTTCTTTTTAACTGTTAAACATAAAAACAAAGTCGAAAAAAAAAATGATTTGGTAATTTGTATGAAGTGAAACGCTTATAAAGATATTGTGGAAATATTTCAAGTATTTGAAAAAGATTTGGTAATAGTATGAGAAAGCTCAAATGACAATGATATGTCTAAGGATTTGATCCATCCTATTAGGCAAGAACTAAGAGCCATCAAGTAAAGGTTAGTTCAAGGGGTAAAAATTGCGAAATAATGTACTGCAACCTGGATAGAAGAATACGAGGGAACGGGAATAACTAATCAACCTACTATTTGTTAATGAACTATGCTGGACCCATATGTCAATATAAAATAATATAGACCGCCCTTTTTTTCCTTTGGGGGATATAGAGTGCTACGACCTTGAAAGATCCATTTTGCTCCTACTGGTGCCAGATATGGGTAATTTCAACCTAAAGCACCTACTACAGGTCTATTTCTTTTAAAAAGGAAAAATGTTACGATCTGAGAAGTTCTAGAAAGAATATGTCCTCCTCCAATATCCTGGAAGAACCTAGACTTCCAAACCTTCTCTGGATGGTAGCTTGGCAGTTTGAAAGGAGTTGTATCATAGTCTTCTCCATCTCTTGATATGCAGGCGCTATCGCATTTTAGATCCAGTTCCTAATATAGAATCTTAAGACTATTTCTGTCCAGACTTCACACAAATCCTCAGATTTTTTTTTCCGTCCAGAGGAGTCCTAGCCTACTACCAAATTGTAGCAATTGTTGGCCGTTAGAAGTGATCAGGTGTATCTAATTGTTGGCTTATCGACCAGAAAGTTTCAAAAAAAAACCCGAATAATTATAAGTGTTTTTATTTAAAACCCGACGTTTTGGCAAACATTGTTTGCCTTCTTCAGGGGCTCTCTATAAAGAAAAAATATACAAAAAGAATATAGGTATTTATCAACAGAACAATAAAAATAAAATGTATTACTATTTATTCACTATTAATCAATATATATCAATTTATTACTATTTTTTTTATTTTGATAGTTCTGTTAATAAATACTAGCTATAAAAGCTAAATAAAAAATATACACTCTCCACCTCATTTCAGAGCTCCTCTTGGAAAGAGTGACCATGTTACGCCAACATACACTGGCATCCCAAAGATAGTAATACCATTATTTCTGACCAGATCATTAATTTGCTGAGGATGGTTCAGAAATACTTAAGATCAACCACCACGATAATAAAGTACAGGAACATAATAAGATACTTTAAAATCAATTTTTCTGGGACCACCATATCAGTATAAATATCAAAAGACTAGAATAGAAGTCGATCTTTATGTTTCAGAAATTACGATGAAAAAAAGGGGGAAGTACTTAGTTTGAGCTATAGAGTGCCAGTATCAAGTCTTCCTAATGAGGAAAGTTTAGAACGATGATGAACCCGAAAAAATGTCCTGGAACGGTCTCTGACTAATCCCTAAATATATTTTACATGCATATACAACAAACTTCAGGGTTACAGATTCCATGCCTCAAAAAAAATAAATAAATAAATAAAAGTTCTCTGATACATATGTCCTGAGGGTGTTTACAGTTATCACTAATTCACAGACTCCCACAGACCCTCACAAAAATTAATTTTTGGGAAATATGTAACCAAATAAAAATGATAGAAGTATATCATATATAGTTAACATTCCATGTTTAAAGAAATTCCAAAAACTAAGAAACCTTTTCTATATTGTGACAGATCTGGTTAACCGATTCTCTACAAACTTCAAATGCATTTAATATACTATATTACTTAGGTGTAGAATTTAAACATTAAATTGAAATGACAATTTAGAAGACAGCTTAACATTCAACTTCCCTCAAGCCCTCAAAAATAAACTTTCCTAGAAAAATGCTTCAAATAAAAGTGATAGGGCATTAAGAAGTGAGTAATTAATGTTTAAAGAAAATCCTGGAGACATTTTAGAAAAAAAATCGCCAAAAATTTAAACAATGAAAAATACTTGAGTTTCCGGGATCAGAGAGTGTCAGGGTTTGCTAGAAACCGATGTTTAGCTCATATTGGAATAAGCCTCTTCAGGGTCGGAAAGCTAACGGAACACCATCAATACAATACAATTACGGGTATGAGTATTGTAAATAATTGACCATTTTTTAAAACTAGAATTTTTTAAAATTATTTTCACATATATATAAAAATCGTTGTTACACATATATATGCGTTTTATTTGAAACATTTTTCAAGAAAAGTTTATATTATGAGGTTATGATGAGTAATTCAATACTAAAAATCTTTTTTGCCATCCATATATATATGTGCATTGTCTCAATGCAGAATAAATTCTGAAGAATTACTTAATTACCAACTAAATATATATTTATTTGAACTCACACAATTTTGAAGCATTTACTAATCTGTCGGTTGACTGTAGAGCTGCAATAAATTCATTGGCTCTTCCTAGCAATAAATCAGGTGGGCTATCATCCCAACTAGATTTATCACTCATTTTTTTCTTCATTTGTTCGGTTAGTTTTTCCATCTCAGATATTTTGGTCCTAAATAAAATAATAAGTAATAAATAAAACTTATGCAATTATTTTTTTTTACTAATAAAAACAATAATTAAATAAATAATTTTACAGTAATTTATTACCAAATACATTCGGCTTGGAACCGTTATCATGGTTACTATAAATGGTTTCTTTAAATTGTCTAAAATTGATTTTGAATATGAGTTAACAGTTCTCCATGTTATACTCATTTTAAAGATTGCGTCAATAGCAAGTAACACTCCAACGAAGGGTTGAAAGTAAGCTACGAAGGACCGTTTTTAAGATATTTAAGAAAATATAGTAGAACTAAAGTATTTCTGTGAGTTCCACGCTTACATCTAAACAGGATTTTAAATATTCAAAATGAGGTAATATATTAGTTCAAAAAAAAAAAAAAATTGACTAAAAAGTCCCGTTGTTCAAATTGAGTTAAAAAAAAAAAAGACACCGAATTGATAAAATGAAAAGTAATGTGAGAGAAATCTGGTTCACATTGTTCAAAAAAAATATAGTAAAACGATCAGAGCAAATCCCCTCGGTTATTTCTTTATTTCAAATAATAAAATAAAAAAATTAGTTAACCAGATTATTTGCAATAGCGAACACGAAATATATTATTTCACCAGATCAATTGAAATAATTTCTAGGACTGGGTTCACAGTAACTTGATAAATTTATTTATATATACAGGCTGAAGCCTATCACTTACAGAATATTATAAACATCTAAGCTATTAATAAACTAATAAGCTACTTATATATGAACTCTATTAATGCTAATAACAAAATTATTAATGTCATATAAATTGATAGATAAATGAATACATGAATTGACACCTGAATCTTAGATAGATAAATTTGCAATCCATCAAATCAAGAAGAAAGAAAGGATTGTATGTATGTGGACAACCTTCCCACATACATACAACCAACAAGTGTGAGTCTACAGAAACATTTAGTTGAAGTGAACTCTCTACACAAACTTGGTGAATTTGCTCTGACGATGGATGAATATCCGAAACCGGTCAGGAATAAATCTAATATGCATGCTACGACGGATAAAATAATGGATGTTATCCAGCATTGCGGACCCAGCCACATTTTCAAAAAAAATATCAATTGATTTCTCCAAACATGTTGATAATTGAATAACTGTTGGGCACACTTTTACTACAAATATGAAAAGAATGAAAAATAATGCTGACACATCTTGTAAAAAAACTAAATCTGTAAAAAGTATTATTAACATATGATCTTATTAAGAATTTATGTGTAAAACTTAACCCAAATTGTAAAAGTTAGTTCATTGTGAATGGCTGTGAATGTGAGGCTGATTCTAATGTGTAAAAGGAAAGGTTAGAGGAAAAACAAAAAATTAAATGGGATAACACTCTCACATGATATTCCATTCATAGTTCAAAGAACCTCAAAAAGTGTCATTGCTCTTTACGAAACGCAAAACTGAATTGCAAAATTGGTTAGTTTTATGAAGAATGTTTTAGAAAAGCATAAAAGCTCTATTTTCTTTTATTCTAAAGAGAAAATAGCTCCCAATATCTAGAAATTGTCTGTATATTCACAAATGATATGGATTAGTTATTAAAACAATTATTCTATTAAAGATCTCACTAAGCAAAGAGAACATTTTGCTGTTAAGACGTAATAATTATCTTCTTTTTTTTTATTAAATAATATTTAATTCAAACAATTTGTAAGGGTAAAATTCCCGCACTGTACTAATAATCTCAAACGTGAAAAAATAATTATTTGAAATAGTATACAATATGGTTCTTCATTTTTTCTACTCGGAAAACTAATTATAAAAATTTTGTTCTCCTTTAATTAGTTTTATTTGTTTTTATTAAAATAATTTTAAGAGTTGTATGCACGAAATGGCTGATCCAGATAGAGGGCTCTGTTATCGGCATTGGTACCAGTGCTGAGAAAGGGAACCACATCTGCGAAATTGTTTTATGTCCATCTTAATAAGTTACTATTTGATGATGTTTTCAGTACCACGCCCTTTTATTGAGGGCTCGTCATGTATTTTTACTTTACTGAGGCGTTTCTGAAATAAAAAGTGACTAATCCCATCAAAATCGAGGAATTAAGTGGATTATCACAGAGATGATTCGATTCACTCATCTCCATCTAAAAGTATAATATAGAAAAATTACTTTTCCAAATATTTTTCGCGGGTTTATCGCCATTATCAGATAATAGTATTTTGTGAGAAGAGTTATTATAGCATAGTTTTTAATACGCTTTAGTTCCTTTAAATGGTAACCTCAGTAATCATTACCGATAAAATATCAATTTCAATATCATATTAGTTTGACAAATTTTAATTTAATTAGAATTTAAATTGATCAATATGTGTTGGTTTGCGGGCTTAGCTTAATAAATCCGTTTGTATCGCGGGAAAGGGGGCACCATCACTATAGCTCTAATTTCGCGCAATATTAGTTCTAACCATTACAAAGAGCTTATCATAAGAATGTTTCTGGCGAGACATAGTGGAGACAAATTTCTCGAAAGTTATTTAGTGTAATAAAAATAAATACAAAAATAAATTAAAATGTTAAAAGAAATACTAATGAAAGGAGAAGGATGTTAGGTTGTACCTTAAGGAATCTGCAAGTTCTGCATCTACATTACCGATGCTTGATGGAAGTGTTGAACGAAGATCTTCCTGTTCCGTATTGTAAGATGATATTTTAACAGAATCTCTTTTGGTTGTATTGTTCATCCCATTTTTTCTAGTTGAATAATCTTTTTTAGAATATTCTCGAAACCATCTTTCCTTAAACCTGCTAACATCTTCCAAAGGAGTCACTATGACCTACAAAAAAAAAAAATAAATAAATAAATAAATAAATAAAAGGTTACGTTTGTTGTTATATTTTGAAAAAAGAACAGTTTATAGCCAACAAAAGTTTACACACTCCGCAGATCTTGTTTCAGACATTCGATCCTTCCAGCTAAATTTTATTTTACGAATTCATTATAATAAAGTTCTTACTAATATTTAATTATATCATAATCTTTCGCAGGCTGTTTCTTCATCTGTTTTCTTGAGTTGTGACCAACAATTCGTATTACGGTCTATCCCTTTCATATAACTTCCTACAGATTTTTGCGGTCTCTATCCACAGAAAATGCCATTCTTTCGGATGCTCGAAAATATTTTCTGATTCATAAAAATAATGATTTCCTAGTTGTTGTGGTGGTTGGTTCCGCAGAGCTGGAAAGCATCAGAGACATTTTCCGTGGTAGCCTGCTTCATTTTTGGTCATCATGTGGACTACAAAATGAAGCAGGCTTCCACGGAAAATGTCTCTGATCTAATAATTTCCTACTTATATTATTAAAAGGCGTCGCTTCCATAAACTGTTCCAAAAAATAACTTTGTTTTCTTTCCTATATATATTCTACCACATCTAAATTTTCGTAATTATGGAGCCGAGATAGATTTGGTCCAGTCTTCTTCTTTTTTTAATTCATTCAAAATATTGGATTGTGTGGTATGTTTATGAATACAATTATATAAAATGTATAATTATAAATCTTGGGAAACTGCGGTGTTCAAGTAATCTTTTGTTAAAGACCAGGGTTTTACAGAAATAAAGTCACCTTAATCTGACCGGCAGTCCTGATTCCATCGCTGATCAAATACCAACCTTCAATATTAGAAAGACCAGCTGATATTGCAGTAAGATCAATATAAACTTTACCAAGGGGATCACTCTGCTCACTACACCCGACATACAGCTCCAAATCTTCGTCATTCTTTAACAAATTAGAAACTTTAAGTAGGATTATTCAAAAGTATAATAATTCGAGATTTATTTTTAAAAGTTAATATTTCGACTCCACCTCCAGTGGAATAGTTGGGGTGCCTTAGCTTACATAATTTTCAATTTAATATTTGTGGAAAAATAAATATCATTTTATTTCTATTTCTTTGAGTTGCCTAAATGTATAAAACAAATTACGAAGCAACACCTGTACCAAGCTTTATAATAAATGGCCAAACTCCTTAAAAAAAAAAAAAAAAAAAGGAACCGGAAGTAAAATTCATAATGAGCGCACATTTTCAAAAAAGCTCTAATATATAAAACTCTAATATAAAAGCTCTAATTAGTACCATTCTACACTGAACCTCCAAATAACTCTCTGGAGATAAAGACAGGGCTGATCATAATCTCACACAATATGTCATGAAATCATCTTACTTTAAACTATCAGGCCATCTAAGTCTTTCAATGTAACAAGGTGAGCAGCGCTCTTGGTTAATATGTGTGGGGGTATATTTAAGTGGGGAGATAGATCAAGCACCGTGAGTAAAAGAGCTACGTTAATAACAGCTCTATTTACGAATACTAGAACTGTAGAGAATATTAATAATTACTAGAACATTATTAATTATTAGAACGAATACTAATAATGATATTAGCTGTAAACGGCAAGTGCAAAGAAAACATTAACATTATGAATGACACCGCCTACAACTTGATAACATTGTTTACAAGTTATTAATGCCCAACATATAAACTTATCAGAAGACAAAACTTGTATTACAGGTGATAAGAAAATAAAAAGTGATCGTATCTTTCAAAAAGTCGAATGATCAGCCAATAAAAATATTGCTAAGGCGACCCAACAATCATTCCTCAATATGAAAATGAATCTCCGCAAAAGACATACTATTATTACATGATTTTTATTTTATTTTTTTTACTGTTTAGTAGTTTGTTTTATTTAATTTAATTTACTTATTCCATTAATAGAGACTGACTTTGTAGAGAAGAGCAGTGGGTAAGTGCAATTGCCATGTCGAGTCCCAAACTGGAGCTGTTGAATTATGAACAGCATTAGTCCTGACTACTTTTATTTCGTTACCACATTTAGCCCTAAATTGTACATAGGAAGAAGGTTTCACAAATTGCAAATTTTCGCTTCTAAGTCCAGAAGGAGCAGGCACCAGTGGCAGATTGATGGCTCTTTCTATACACACCCTTGCCATGAACCAGTCATCTGATAAAGCTGAAGAAGGTAAAGGTTCTAAGACTGGCGGTAATTCATGTTGTAATGAAAATGTCTGAGTGCTTTTATGTTCTGATTCTTGACTTTCAGTTTCCACAGCAACGCTCATACTCAACCTATGAGGGCTTGCCGTTCTGTCTTCAAAATTTCCACAACGATCTGGAATAAATCAGTCATAATTTTAGTAATTAAATGACCGTATATATTAATTTTGTAGCAACATACATAACAAAAAATTAATTTTATTACCTTTAACATTATCATTATTAGTAATGTTTGCGGGGCTGAAATTTTCCTCAAAAGGAATAAGTGCATTAGTAGATGTAATATCCAGGTTTCTACAGACATCAGGGGGGAAATCTCTTTCTATCCTAGGAGGACTGGTCGCAGCTAGAAAACTTGGTTCAGATAAAATTTCAAATTCTTCGGATAATCTTACATTCGCACTACCTAAATCTTTTTTCATTTGTAACGGATCTTGTGATGAATACAAATCAACAGAATTCTTTAAAAGTGGAGTTAATGTTGGTGATACAGCCGTTGGTGGCTGATTATAACCTAATCTATGCATTTGGGAAGATAAATAAGGTACATTGGTATCAGGAGAATCAAGATTTGGTGGAGTTCTAGAACGCTGGGGTGATGCCTCAGATATGTGAGATCTTCTTGATTGAGGAGAAAGATTTAAATGATGTGGGCGACTACGAGGAGGTGATTCTACGAGATCAATATAATCACGAGAAGGGACATTTTTGGGAAGTAAATCAGCGTCAAAACGATATCCCGATTTTGTAAATACTATATCTCTATGATCTTGAAAAGTTCTCTGTGGATATGTTCTTGGTACTGCATCTAGTTCTGGAATTTCAGTTTTATAATAGTCGGAATCCACATACTTCTTATAATACGTAGGCACATCTGATTCAAGATAAGGAGGAGATAACCTCTGTCTCCC
Source organism: Triatoma infestans (assembly GCA_011037195.1). NCBI lineage: Eukaryota > Metazoa > Arthropoda > Insecta > Hemiptera > Reduviidae > Triatoma > Triatoma infestans. Next base: position 273,874 of record JAAEAF010014303.1, read on the forward strand.
ATAACTCTGAAAAACAAAAAAATCAAATTATCAAAGACTTAGAAGTTTTAACGTCTCAGATCACTCAGAACCACCTAAAAACATTTTTTTCAGAAACATGTTACAAATAAAAGCGAAACGTTTATATCTGAGCAGTTAGTATTCCAAGTTTAAAACAAATCGTTACAGTCGTTTTCGAGAAATACAAAAAAAAAAAAAACTCAAAAACCCTATTATGCAAAATCGGATTCCGGTTAACCAATTTTCGACAAAATTTGTAATTCTAGCAATATATCTAAAAGCAATATTATAAGAATGGCAGAACCATACATTGTTCGCAAGTTGTGCAGATAGTATACGAAGCTTAAAGAAAATCGTTGGAGCCATTTTCAAGAAACCTTGGTGTCAAATGCGGTAAGAGTATCTAAACAGAAAGTTCATAAACAAACCTTGCGCTGAAATTAATTTTATCATTCTCTGGGACCCTCAAACAAGTTTTTCGTTGAAAAATCAGTTTCGAACATTTGACACAATCACGATACTTACTAGGAGTAAGAGAAAGAAAAAAAAAATATAGAAGACACTTTTCCATAATCAAAACATCAAAAAGTTTATTTTCGGAGAAAATTCACTTTCGATAATTCGAGAAGATTCAAATAAAAGATAGTATAAAATCATTAAAGGATAAATTTTATGCTATAAAATATTTACATTTCTGCTTTTAATATATACAAAGATTAAATAAAACATTATTATTCTTATTATTATATATATAAAAAAGAAAGCATTCAATAGAAAGAAGTACTTCCAGTTTAACAAATATGACAAAACCTTCGCACCAGATACTCTAATGATACTTAATCAAAATATTTCTTTGATTCAGTGATTCCTCTTTTTTTGAGTTGTGCTTTGAATAAAGATAAACATCCTCTGAGAACATATTTTCTTATTTAGGAAGCTCCATAACATTTATTTCCGGGTAAAACTCAAGTTCGAAATCAGTTCTTATAAGTAAAAATCCAATTTTACAATTTTCATCCGACTATTTGTGTTGAAATAAGACATTGTTTAATATTTGTTTGGCAAATGAAATAAATTTCAGAATATAAATAATGGTTACATTTGACCGTTGTTAAACAAAAATGTTCATTTTTTTTTTATTTCATGTAGATCCCGAGGAAGGACGCCTAAGGTGTCGCGGAAACGTCGATAAAATAAACTTTTAAATTTTCAAAGTATTTTTCTTTGGCCCCAGCCAGCCAACATTTGCTTGTTTTAAATTTCAGAATATTTGAAATTTGTCAAGTCTTCCTGTACATTGCAATTTTGACCTATATCTCCTATCTAATGCATCCTATATTTTTATATACATTTGTTTCTGGTAAGGTGATAAATTACAATAATTGCACATACCTGTCGTGAATTGTAGCCATTTTCTTCATTTCCAACATGTTTTGTATGCAAATTAGTATTCTCAACAAAATTTCGAGCTTCATTAGTATCTCCTCTTAATGCATTATACCTTCTATAATTTAAACCAATAACAATATGACCAGTTTCACCATGTCCTTGCAGTCTAGACGTAAGACTAGATCTAACCATTTCCAATGGAATTTTTAATACTTCATTGATTGAACCATCAATCATTTCTTGTTCGAATTTATATTCCAACAATGTAAGTTTAGTTAAAGGAATTCTGGCCTGTAAGAATATGTAATTGAAAAGTGATGCATAAAAATAAAAATTCCTTTCACAAGACATATTAATCTAATCTGGATATTAATAGAAATGTAAAACATTTTTGTTCCCTATTTTAATTCGATTTAACATCGATCCAATATCGCCATCAACAACCCCATGCTAATCAAGGCAGCCGTAATAATCACACTTTAAACAAGAAGATGAAAAGAAAGTGGTTTTTGTTTCTAGAAGTATAAAGTGCATATGATACCTTCCACAAAAGGTTACCCTAAACTCACTTTTACTTCTATTAAGACGTTCAATGTACTTGGATGTTAAGGAAACCAAAGAATATTTTTTGTTCTTGAACACTTCCCTTTTATAGGTATACACTCATGGTCAAAAGTATTAGGCACATTGGACAAAAAAATTAAAAATATTATTAATTTTTGTTTTTGAATTTACCATTTAAGCGTATTCATTTCCTGAAATTTGATAGTAATACGTTAAAAAAAAAATAAATAAATAAATTAGACCGCAGTTCAATCCTGGCCAAGAAAACTTTTTATTTTTTATCGTTAATTTTATATTATTTTATCTTTAATAAAAATAAAAAAAGTAAATACCTATTTTTAACACGATGAAAGAAGAGAACTCACTGAAAGTGTATTTATTTTATGTCTAATGAAAAATGCAATTAGATAGAAAAACTGTAAGGTAAAATATTCACCCTATGCAGGGAGAAATGAATTAAATAAAAAAAAAATCGAAATACTATCGTTACTAAGATAGGGAAGAATAAAAGATAACGGTTTCATAGAAATCAGAAGTATATCGCTTCAAAAGTCTTACTACAATCGCAAAACGGAAGGTAGTAAAGTTTTACATTCACAATTTAAGCTTGCATAATGATTATTTGAGAGAGGATGTAAAGTCAGAAAGAAATCAAGCCTGAATGAGACATATCGAACATAAGATTGGAGTAAGCTAAAAACACGAATAATCTAGATGGATTGCAGAGAATTGCGCTAAACTGATTTATAACATCGACATAGGTATTTTTGAAAAGAATAGAAAAGTGATGGTAAAGATAGACAGGACGGAAGTAATGTGAAAGCCACACATCGCCAAGCACTAAATTATGGGCTTACGATTAATGACGATGGCTTTGAATTAGTTTTACAATTTATTTAAATTTAGCATTTTTTTTTTTTTTTTTTAATTTAACGTAACTTGCTAGCATTACATTAAGATTTTCGAGTAACCTAGGGATTTTATATACCAAAAGGTTGAGGAAGCGATTCATACAGACTGTGAATTAATCTTACTTTCCCCGTTCATTTTCTCTTAAGGGGACATCAATTTGTGCTTTGGATTTCGTAATTTAAATTTATATTATCCTCTTCCTTTTTACCCATTCGTAACTGGAATAATTTTTGCAATATTCCAAATATTTAATTTGGATAGAGGCAGGAATTTTTTCTATATTTCTTTTATTAACGTATTATTGCCAGAACAATTTCATTCCAAGAATACTTATCATTTGATGCTCCTATAAGTTATATACGATCAATCGTTATGATAAAGTGGTATCTACTTTATCAACATGATTAACATTAATAATGCAACTTTCTCAATTGAACCTCAGATATTATTATTATTTTAATTATGTTCTTTTTGCAAAGTAACTGAGAAGTTACTTTTAGTTTAAAATGCTATTGTCCTAAATGTAAAAATAAAAGATATATATATACGACATTTTAAAAACGAAATTGTTAGGTCTGAACAATTTTTATGCCAGAATAAAAATGAACTGTTTAAATTTATTTAAATTACACTAGTTTAATTAAAGTGCACAGATCTGTTAGTGAATAATTTATCAGTAGAAAATCTGTAATTTAATTTTTTTTTTTTTGTAGATCACAATAGTGTAATTCTTTTTCTCAATTTTCCGAGATAATTGAAAGTAAAAAAAAAAAAAATAAGAATATAATAATAATCTTTATATATGTGTTTAGTTAGATTTTTATAGCAAATGTAACCTTTGGTCATCTTAATTATATGTCTTTCTAATCTAGTATTAGGTGATATAAAAAGAATTAATGTACTTTTTTTTTTAAGTAAGCAGTTTCATTAATTTATTTTATAGAATTTGTTTTCTTAAATAATTATGTAGAATTATAGTGTACATATTGTAACGGATTGTAATTCCTATACAAATAAATTGTTCAAATTTTAATAATTTAACATTAGAAACGATTTAATAGGTAGAAACGATTTGAACATTATTTGTCAACTTACATAATGGTTTCAGGGAAATTTGGAAGTGCCTAATACTTTTTTAGCCAAGACTGTTGTGAGCCATTTTTGATTTAATAGCTATGCCAAAGTGGACTAAGCCCCCAAACTCCAGTTTCTGAAAAAATGCACTGAATATAATTATGTACGTTTTTATCGTTGATAACAGGTCAAAGAAATATAATAATTGTAACTGGAAGGTTAGTACACTTCAATTATTCGGTAATTGTAATTATTATTTACAACTTATTCAATCTGCGTATAACCTCCTAGTTTTCCGCCCCAAAACTGCTACTTTGTAAGGCTTCATACTTAATGAAAAAAATTTGGTATGAAACACTCACAAAAATTTCTCTTACTGCAGTTAATTCAATGATTAAATTGATAAATTTTCCGGTATTTTGTCCGCCGTTCATGAACCAATAAGTGTGAGTCTACTGAAATATTTCGTTGAAGTAACTCTCTATATGAACTTGCTCTGACAATGGATGAAAATCCGAAACCGGTCAGGAACAAAACTAATATGTATGCTACGACGGATAAAATACCGGATGTTATCCAGCATTGCGGACCCACCCACATTGATAAATTTTCATTAACTTTGAATTTTACTCAATATCTTCCAAACATAAATAATATGGAGATATATGTTCCTATCCAAGGCATATAGTAGTTTAAGTGACTTTTCACACTATAGTCGAGAAAAGAGCGCCAATAATATTTAACAAACCCAAATTAACATTTGAAATTTGACGTGATAGGTTTTTAGGGTCTCCTAAAATATTTTCGGAAAAATGTTTCACATAAAAGTAATACGTTAGCTACTTGCGTAGTTAGCATTCCGAAATTGAAGTAAATCGCATTTCGGTAGTAGCCTTTTTGAAGGGAATTCCAAAAAAACTCAGAAACCTATTTTGTAAAGACGCAATATAGGTTACTCAATTTTCTTCAAATTTGAACTTCTAACAATGTTTCTAATGTCCACCTAATATTCTAAGGGTAGAACAACCCTACATTGCATTAAAGTGGTATTTTAGAGCAAGCTTAACGTGGCTGTTCCCCCGCAAAACCCCCCCAAAAAATAAATTTTCCTGGCATGCAAAGTACTTCAAATAATAGAGTGTTTAGCATTTATGAGGTAAATGACATATGAAGTTTAAAGAAAATCGCAAAAAAGTGAAGATAACGCACTTCCGGAGTCGCACTTCCGGTTGATGGGTTTTGACCAAAGCGTTATTGTTAAATGCGATGGTGATATCTAAGTGGAATATCAGGATTGAATTTCTTGTAATTTTTTTGTTTTTGAGCTAATTTGTTCACACATACAAATACTGAAAGAGAGAGAGAGAGACACACGCACAGACGAGAGGGTAGTATATTATATCGAGCTTGCAGAAACTGAAAAATAAAACAAAAAAACACAAACCATTACTAAAAACTCAATCTCAATTACGAAAATTTGACGATCACAAAACTTCCTCCTACTGAAAAAAGAAAGTAAAAAACAAGCGTTAATTGGCCTCCCATCGCCAAACTTAACCATTGGAACATAAAGAATAAATCAGCAACTTTTTTGTTGTGAAACCAGCGATAACAACGGGCGAATGGGTAAACACAACTTTATATTTTATAGCATAGAATTCAAGAAAGGTCTGAAATTGTTAGAAAAACGCAAATTCTCGATAATTACCAATCTTTTTTTATTTATTCCAAGTCTCCGGGACTTATATATAGGAAGGATCAAATTTAAAGTTATTTTGAAATAAAAAATATTCCATCAATGTAAATAATAAGTTGGTTTCTTAGGAGGACAATGAACGTCGACAAAATAAATCCTTTTAAAGTTGAAAAGTTTTTTTTTTGGACTTCTGCTAACCATTATTTCGTTTGTTTATAAAAAAAATGTTCCACTTTTAGAAATTAATATTTCATAAAAACTAGTTGATCCTACTTGAAATTTGGTACTTTATCCTATCAAAATGTTGAGTATTACGAAAACCGTTTCAAATTGCCTTTTTAAAAAAAGCCTTGAAATATTTATTCGTAAACTCAACAGCAACAATGGAGATGATTTTTTGAGTATTTGATTCAATCTCAATTTAACACAGAGTTATTTTAGACCATGAAACAAAAGGTAAGTTTGCTTTAAGCCTAATTACCAAGACGTCGCAGAGCAACAAAGTTGTGCTCTATTTTCATTAAATTAGAAAAAAAAAAATTGCATAAATAATGCCGAATATAAAAATACAAGTAGTCGTTAAGAAGTGTTTAATTTCTTCTTTGCACTAAGAAAAATATTTCTTTATCGCATTAGATATTCTATTAATTTATGACTAGAAATGAATGCTGTATAAAGAAAACAATGCAATGATGACAGTTGAGGGTCCAAAAATGGTATCATAATAAATGAATTTTTGAGAATCATCTAGATAGTGGCTGCTGACAATGAACATACAAAAACTTTATTTTTGTTTACTAAACACGAGGTTTAATCACAAGGAACCAACTTTCTCCATGAAAAATTTTACAAAATAAAGTGTGAAATCTCGGTCTCTAAAAATCATCACTATTTTCATAATCTCGTTTCATTTCCTGCAAAGGAATCTCTTCAACAAAGAAAAAGTGCTAATAACAAATTCAAGGAATTTCATCGCTTTCAGAGAATAATTTAAGGAGTATTCTACGCTATCAGAATAAATAAATTAGTTTTTTTTTCGCAGAAATATAGGGAAACTAATGTTTTTATTTATATTAAAATATTAAAAAGCTTTAATGTAATACCAAAAGCTTTAACAGAGATTTTTAAAAAACAATTGTTATTTTCATAACAAATCAAATAAAAGTAGTATAAATTTTAAAACTGAATTAATTAAACCAACCTTAGCAAGTTTATGATCTCTTGGTACTGGGTGATACATTCTCCCCCATAATCTAAATGTTAAATCTTCTTTGTGCAAAGTTACAAATGATTCCGTTAAACTTTTTGAAAGATTTAGTTTATGGCTATGCATGGTTGAAAAATGTGTATTGCGAAGAGCTATTGTAGTTTCCGTAGAAAATGGTGTGGTGTTCATAGACACTGGAACAAAAAAAATAATCTATATAGTTATCCTTGAACAATATAATACTGATAAAAAAAAAATATTAAACATTTTTTTTACATTACTTACACAAACCATCCATTGGACTGACATATGGGAATTTATAGTCGACAAAGCAGTCCATATCATGATCCCTAGTAAATAATGGGAAATCACTCACTTTATGTATAGAAACTGTAAACTCATGTATGACAGAATTCATACTAGGTTTTTTATTGGGTTCTGTTATACCTCCTTGTGGAGGATAATGACGAAAACGTTTGCAACAACAGCAACACGAATGATGTTGATCTATAACATTTTCTTTACATGATTCCTGGTCTGTATTAACTTCTGCAAATAATGAAACATTTTAGAAACTTGATCTTTTTAGAACATTATTTTTTTTAATACCAGACAATTCGCAAAAAAAAACATTTTCACTTTCTCTTATTCCAAGTAAGAGAAATTAATTGGGATCATGTCAAACTTTCGAAATTTGATTTATCACTGGAAATACATATTTTGATGGTTCCCTGGGTACGAAAAAATGTTTTTTTTTTGAGCAAGTTTGATTAGGAGTAAAATATGAAGTTTAAAAAACATTGTCACTTCATATATAATTGTATTAACAGGAGTAAGAGAAAGTTTATGTGAGTGTTTCACACCAGATTTTTTTTTTTTTTCTATTCAGGGGACCACAAAATATTATTTCCGGTAAAAATTCAACTACAAAAATTTGAATCGATCGCAATACTGCCTCTTACCAGGTGTTAGAGAATGTAATTAGCTTTTATACGCTTATACTTAAATGAAAGGGCTTAACACGATTTAGATATATAATCAAAATAATTAGATAGTATTAAAAAAAAAAAAAGGTATTCATAAAGGACAGGAGATATTAACATACCTACACTTCTTGATTCAGTTTTTGGTAAAGAATCATCTTTCGTGGTAGCATCAGAAGATTTTTGCTTTTCTGAACTGTCTGTCTCTTCAGAAAGATTTTTTATCGTAACTCTATTTTCGTTTTCCCTTTTCAATTTTTTATTCAAGACGTCTATAACTCTCAGTACCTCACTATCAACTTTACTCTGTAAGCCGCTTTGAGAAGAAATTGTTGAGGGTGAACTAATGGCTAAATGAAAATTCCTTTCTGATTTTGGAATTGACTTATAATCTTTTACTGTTTGTTTCAGTGAATGAAAGTCTTCTGGAGTTGTTGTTGACTTCATATCTTCAGCAAGTGAACTGACATTTGAAGATGGAGGAAGAACCAGCATTTTTACTCTCTTAGGTTTGTTCGGATCTTCAAATTAAAGATAAAAAAGTTCATTAGTAACATTAAATTAGTACCTACAAATAAATGAAAATTATTACGTTGCTAAGTATACATTCTCAACTGCACAAAAAAGAATTCATTAAAATCCCTATTTTTTTTACTAGAAGCCAACAAAGCAATAAAAATGAAGTCTCTTATGTAACATCTACATGACTTTCCCTAAAGCCAGTTTTCAAGTTTTTGTTCAAAAATAGAAATATTACAACTTCTTACTTATAGAAATAGTGCAATCGTGTCAAAATTTCGAAATGTTTTGAGGTCCCCTGGGGTCGAAAAAAATGTTTTTAGCGATTGGTGTATATACATAAGCAAAAAATTGCAGGAAGCTAAAACTTGGTATTCTGTTTTGGTATCACCTTATCTAGTAACTGTACGGTTTTGGTTAAAGTCCATCATCCGGTAGTGTGACTTTTTACCCAGATTTTGACAATATTCTCGAAAACGGCTCCAACGATTTTCTTTTAACTTCGATTGCTATCTTTTATTTGAGTTATTTTTCCTGAAAAAATCGTTTTTTAGGGGTTTGAGGAAATAGTAGCTTTCCCGTAAAGTACCACTGCTGTGCAATGTATGGTTCTGCATATATATATAATATTAATACACATTGGAACTATTGCTAGAATTACCTCGGTTATGGAAGTGTGGAGACTACCACGCACTGCTTTCCCGACATAACTAAGAGCGGCTGGAATGGGTGTCAGGACATAAGGGGATAGAGGGTAACGAAAAAGCCAACCCACTGGCCAGAAACGGAGCGATTATTCCGCACTCCTGCCCTAGGGATGGCCAAAGAAACGGTGCGTACGTCCCTGAAGGAGTGAATTCAGAGAGAGCATGACCGGTACCAGAGGCTAAGCTCGGGCGGCAAAGCATACTAAGGAGATTATACCGAAACTGTGAAGAAGCAGAACCAAGAAGACCTTAGGTTTAGGCAGGAATCAGATTTGTCCGATAACGGGCCTATTCACTAGGCATGGTAGGTTCAAAAAAAACATCTAGGTGGGGTTAATTAGCTCGGAGCCGTTGTGCAGATTGTGTCAGGAAGAGGTGGAAACGGCCTCACACATGTTGTTCGATTGCATTGCAATCGGCAGGTTTCGATATGAGATCTTTGGCACGTTGAGACCCGGAGGAGATCATATCGCAAAAAGAACGTGTGGGAAAAGCCCTCACAACCTCATGAAGATGGGAGGTTTCTTGTACTAGATATTAGAGGTAGGCACAATAAGCCTGGTAAAATTGGTTGCGGTGCCTGGGCTGGAATACCCCCCTACCCAAGTTCCAATCTAATCTAATCTATATTGTTTGAATAAATTCGCTGAAAATTGGTTAACCGGAAGCACTATTATTTGACAAATTTTCCTCGAAAAAAAAAACGATTTATTAATGGAATTCTTGTGGAATTTTTAGCGTTAAATTTTAAATGTTATCTAAGGTTGGTTTTCAATAGTATTGGCACCCTCTTCTACACATCGTGATCACAGTTCTTCAACCTGCCTGGATATTACTTGTCCCCCCCCTACCACTACATTTAATGTAAGGACAAATAAATAAAAGTTTAATGAAAATTTATTACTTTAATATAATTTCATTAACAGCAGCAAGAGAAAATCGTCTGATTGTTTCACTCCAGATTTTTATTTTTTATTACAGCAATATTCAGAGTTGTGTATTGTTTATTGAACCAACGAAAACAGCAATATTCCAACAAAGGAAGAAGTTTGAACAAAGTAGCTCCACAACACAGATGAATTAAATTTTCTCTAACAATGGTTAATATAAGAATGGAAAAGTCATTTTTGAATTAAAAACGAACAAGTTTAAAAACAATCTTTGCTTTTGGAAAAGAAAGTAAAATATGAAATATTTTACCATAAACCCTTTAATGATCAGTAATTTTTTATTTATTTTTTTTAATTATGTGGATTTTATTTGGCTGTTAATAAATTGTTAGCTGGCTAAATAGGTAATATCAATAAAATAAAAAATATTAAATTTCTTTCACTATTGCAACAGAAAATACTCCGCTTGTCCCAAATTTCTGAAACCGATCAAGTTTCACCAAAATCTACTACGTGTTAAGGTTTAGAGTATGAAAGAAGTTTTTAGTGTGTGAGTGTGGGTGTGGGTGTGTGTGTGTGTGTATATATATAAATAACTAGCCCTTTTATTTCATTATTTTTATGCGAAATAAATGTTTATATTTTAGGATACATGTTGCGTGAAATATACATCATAAGAGTCACTATATCTTACAATTATGTGAAATAATAAACCTCATTATTGTATGAAATACTATTCGGAAAAATTTATTTTGGAAGGTATCAGAAAGAGCTACGAGTGGCTGAAATACCTTTTGTGCAAAAGCCCATAAAGGGCCAAAAAGGTTTCGACGATTTTTATTGAGCAGTAATTTATAAGCACGCCACGGTTTTATACCGCCGTTTAGTTCTGGCCTTCGCTACTAACCATAGCTTCCCACTTTTTCTCAAGATGCTGGGTCAACACCGTCTTTGGCCTCACGATAACCTAACCCTAAATCTAGGTGAAAAATTGGTCGATTAGAATTTTAAAATTACCTTAATTTTTATTCTAATCGTCTAAATATTTTTTTTTTTTTTTTAATTTTACTCAACGGTCCGTTGTTCAGACCATTCTTTCATGGAATATTTTCGAAATTGAACTTTTGATGAAATTGTTATCCCCTTGAATCGATTTTTACTTTGCCATACTCTTCGTAAGAGCTAGCATTGCGATCGTGCCAGATTTTCGATATTGTTTTTTCACCGAAAATACACATTTTGAGGTTCCCTGAGTTCAAAAAGTTTTTTTTTTGGAACCGGTATGTATGTGTACGTGTCTGTTAACAGAATGACTCTAAAATAAAAAGTTGCCTGAAGCTCAAACTTGGTATTCGTTAAGGTACTACCATCGCATCAGACATGAAGATTTCGGGCAAAATCCAACAACTGAAGTACCATTTTACTGAATGTTTTATTTTTCAGTATTTTTGTGATTTCCTCGGAAACGGCTCCAACTATTTTCTTTAAACTCTGAGTATCAAACTATTCTTTAAACTACAAATACAAAGAGTTACCACTTTTATTAGAAGCACTTTTCCGGGAAAATTCATTAAAGGGGACTTTTGGGGAAGGGGTGGGGGTAAGTTTTCGTCTAAAGTGCTTTTTCAGTTTAATACACAAAGCTATCATTTAAATAATATTAACTGAATTTGAATATCAACTACACATGTATAGAGCTACATTTTTATTTGAAAAATTTCTTCAGGAAAATATTTACTGGAATTTTTTAGGGATAGGTGGGCGTGAGGTAAGCACGCCACAGTTCCCACACCGTTTAGTTCCGGCCTTCGCTACCTAGGGCGCTACTAATTGTAGTTTCCCACTTTTCATCACAATGCTGGGTCAACACCGACTTTGCCCTCACGGGAATCGAACCCTGAATTCTCGCAAGAAAGGCGAGTGCGCTAGCCACTAGACCATCGCGTGAGGATAGGCATAATAAAGTCCTGTTGAAATGGGTGTCCGGACATTTAAGGGATAGAGGGCAACAAGGAACTGATAAAGTGGCCAATACTCCGTTCTGCGGTCCAGAATCTGTCCTCCTGATAACCAGTGCAACGGTCCGGGCATCTATCGGGGGTTGGCTCCGAAAAAAGCATGAGACGTACTGGGGTACCAGTCCACGGGCTATGCACAGTAAAAGGAATGTGCCTAAACTGTGTAAAATCAGGACTAAAGTGAGCCCTAACTTGACCGGAGAACCTTTTTATACCGAACTCTCTGGTTACGGGGATATTCACAGGTCCCGGTAGGTTCCTGTGCATAAAAAACATCTGTACAAGGTAGGGCTAATTAGCTCGGAACCCTTGTGCAGGGTGTCAGGTGGAGGATGAGATGGCCTACCACCTATAATTTGATCGGCCTGGCAATAACTAAATTGCGATATAAAATCTTTGGTACCTTGTGTCTCGGGAGTAACGCAATAAGATGTAGTGGAGAAAGCCCTCAAACTCCGTACGAGGTGGGTTCACAAACTAGACCATAGTGGAAGGCACAATAAGCCCATGGTGGCTGCCATTGCCGGGATATAGCCCACCCATGCTTTAATGTAATCTAATCTAGAGTGTTTGAACTGATTTTCTCTGTGAAGTCGGTGGTATCGTACTGTTTTATCAAAACATCCTGATGATGGACGAACTCCCGAAACCGGTCGATGACCACAAAATGAAGCTATCACGGAGATGTGCTCAACCGAAACTTGAATGAGTTATACCTTTGTATTGAAAACTATTTAAGAGCACTTTAAGGGGAGTGGTGGGGTTACGGTTTCCTCTAAAGTGCTAGTTCAGCATATTACACAATTCTATCATCAAAATAAAATTAATTAGAATTAAATATGTTGTTGAAATTCCGAGTTTCAAGAAAATTAGTAAGCCGGAAGTGTATTTTTACTGAAGTTTTTTCAGTTTTTGTGATTTTCTCCATAAAACACCGACGAATTTCATTAAATTTTGTATACTAACTACAAAGTTTGTCAATTACAATTTTGAAAACTGGAGTAAGAGAAAGTTGTGTGAGTGTTTCACACCAGACTTTTTTCTACAAATAGAAACCAGATTTTCTTTGACTATAAAATATTTTACCAAATTTTAAAGTATTCACAAATTTGTACATTCATTTTGAATTGTGGCTTTGTTCACCAAACTACAATTGATTGGTATCTTCGGAGTTATCTTAAAAAAAAAGTTCCTTGGCGACTTACTTCATATGACTCCTATAAAATCAATTTCCAATTCAGAATAGAATTTTGGAGTCTGTAAGACCATTGATTTAACTTTTACTACTGATATAGAAAAACCCATTAATTTCAATAACTAAAATCTGCATAAACAATAATCACCAATTTGAACAGCTGTTATAAAAATATAATTTTCATTGTTTCAATATTAAAATTTAATATTTTTTAACTAATCGGAATGAACCATTATTAAATAATAAATCATTACAATGAACCCATTTGAATTTGGTATAATTTTTATTGTCCTACCGCTCTGGTCTAGTGGCTTGCGCTCTCGCTTTTCATGCGAGATTCAGTGTTCGATTCCCGTGAGGGCAAAATCGGCGATAAAAAGTGGGAAGCTGTAGTTAGTAGCGCCCTAGGTAAGCGGGAACTACCACACTGCGGCGTGCTTACCACACGTCCCCCCTATTCAAATCGCCGTCCAGTAAGCCTTGGGCCTTCATGGGCTGTTGCGCCATAGGGAGGCATGATTTTTATAGAAAATATCTGGTGTGAAGCACTCACACAACTTTCTCTTGTCCAATTTTCGAAACTGTAATTGACTTACTATATAGTAAGGATACCAAATTTAATTAAATTGGTCGGTGTTTTTATGGAGGAAATCACAAAAATTAAAAAAAATATTCAGTAAAAACACACTTTCGGTTTACTAATTTTCTTGAAACTAGAAATTTTGACAATCTATTTATTTCTAATTAATTTTTTTTAGATGGTAGAATTGTATAATCAACTTAGATAGCACTTTAGAAGCAAATTGTGGTTGGTACCGCAGAGCTGGAAAGCAACAGGGATATTCTCCGTGATAGTCTGTTTTTTTTTTATGGTCCTCGACCGGTTTCAGGCGTTCGCCCATCATCAGGATGTCTTTTGGCAAACAGTGTGATAACATAGCCTTGCACAGAAGAAATTTAGTAGATACGCTGTAAAATGATTGTATCTACTAAATTTGCTCTATGCAAGTCTATGTTATCACACTGTTTGACAAAAAACATCATGATAAAGGGTGAACGCCCGAAACCGGTGGATGACCACAAAAAGAAGCAGGCCATCTCTGAAAACCCTATCCCTCTCCCAGAGTCCGCTTAAATGAGTTTATCCGGAGAAATGTTTCAAATAAAAGTTGTAGCTCTTTATATGTGTATTTCACCTACTTAGTTTAACGGAAATCGTTTGTGACGTTTTAAAAAACAGCAAAACATTGAAAAATATTTTCCAGTAAAAACGCATCTCCAAAACTCGGAATTTCAACAACATATTTAATTCTAATTATGGAGTGCAGCGTACGGCCTGTCTGGCTATTACTGGTGCGATGAGAACGACACCGACGGTGGCACTGGAGATGTTGCTGGGCCTAACCCCTCTTCAGTATGTGGCAGTGGGGGAGGCGATGAAGGGGTACCTCAGAATGAGGTGCAAGGGCGAATGGGTGAGAACCTTTCGGGGGGATCACACTAGGATCGAGGATAAGATTTGGCGAGTGAACCGATTTCTGCTATCTAAACTCGATGAGACGAGTAAGAAATGGGGTATTGAGAGGGATTATGAGATCAGTATTGGCAATATAGGGGATGACAACCTCACGAGGCCAACGGAGCCGGGTAACGGCATTATTCGCTGTTGTTCAGATGGCTCTAGGCAGGAGGGGACTGGCCTGTCAGGAGCGGGAGCATGGTCGCAGGAGTTGGATAGACGGAGTTCGGTGGCCTTGGATGGTTCGGCCACTGTCTTCCAGTCCGAGGTGGTGGGCATCATTGAATCTTACTGCCTTTTGGGGGAGTGGCAGGGAGAGATCAAAGAGGTGCAGATTTTCTCTGATAGTCAGGCCGCACTGAGGGCTTTGAGCAAACTGGGGTTCTAAACTGGGAGAATGTAGGAGAAGATTTAATGCTTTGGCTCGGAGGGGTAAGGTGCGTCTCTATTGGATACCCGGACATGCGGGAATAGAGGGAGGGCAATGAGAGGGCGGATCAGTTGGCTAGGGAGGGATCATCATTACCATTTTGTGGTCCTGAACCAGCCCTTGCCATCACAAAGAAGTTTCGTGATAAACAGATTAGACTTTGGGAGATGAGAGTCTTGGAGAAATGCTGGGGGGACACGCAGGGGTGCTTCCAAGCTAAAAGATTTATAAAAGCAAGTATGCAGGGAATTTCGGAGTATCTCCTGTCCCTCAGTAGGACAGGTCTGAGGCCCTTGGTGGGGATAGTGACTGCACACACTTGGGTGTCTAGTCACTTGTTTAACATAGGGAGGACGTCTAGTCCCATTTGTCAGAACTGCGACGACGGAGTCAGGGAAACGGTGTACCACTATTTATGTCAAGTGTTCCCGTTTCGCTGGTACTAGGTTTCGCGTATTTGGGAGGGCACCACTCTCGCAGGATTGCCTGGGGGACTTGGAGTTTAAGGACATCTTGGGATATTGTAGACTGACCGGTAAGCTCCCGGGGAGATTAATTAAGGGAATATGGGTGGTATCGGGGGGGATAAAAACCACATAGGCTTAGGTCCCGCGCCATTAGGCACCCGGCTTAATAATAATAATAATTCTAATTATTATTATTTAGATGACAGTATTGTGTATAAAACCGAAATAGCACTTTAGAAGACAACCTAAAGAAGACCCATCCCCTAAAAGTGCCCTAAATGCATTAACCCGGAAATATATTTTATCAAATAAAAATTGTGAGCTTTGTAATGTGTAGTTGATATACACAGTTTTAAAGAAAATCGATGGAGCCATTTTCGAGAAAATTGCAACAAAAAAAAGTGAAAAAAAAGCCAACTAGTAAAGTGGTACTTCCGATTGAGGAATTTTGACAGATAAAGTAACTATCGGATCCCATGGTGATACCCAAAAGGAATCAAGATTGAACTTTCTACGATTTTTCATTTTTGAGCTGTGCTGTTCACATATCTCCACACAGACATTTGCTAAAAACCACTTTTTACTTCCTCTTACTAGGAGGAAGTAAAATGTAATGTAATCGTGTCAAATTTTCGATATTGAGTTTTCACCGGAAATATCCGTTTTGAGGTCCCCTGAGTCCAAAAAAGTGTTTTTTTAGCAAATGGTCTGTGTGTGTTTGAATGTGAAGAGCATAGCTCAAGAACGAAAAATCGTAGAAAGTTCAAACTTGATATTCCGTGTAGTTATCACCATGGGATCCAGCAGTGGATAATCTGTCAAAATTACTCAAACGGAAGTACCACTTTACTAGTTGGTTTTTATACGTTTTTGCGATTTTCTCAAAAATGGCTCCAACGATTCTATTCAAACTTGGTATATGAACTACACATACTAACAGCTACCACTTTTATTTGAAACATTTCTCCGGAAAAATTCATTTAAGGGCACTTCTGTGGGAGGGGTGGGGTTAGGTTTTCATCTTAAGTACTATTTCAATTTATTATACAATTTTGTCATCTAAATAATATTAATTAGAATTAAATATGTTGTTGAAATTCGAGTTTGAAAAAAATTGGATAACCGGAAGTGCGTTTACATTTACCACTTTACTAAATGATTTTTTTCACTTTTTCGCGATTTTCTCAAAAATGGCTCGACTATT
Source organism: Triatoma infestans (assembly GCA_011037195.1). Taxonomy (NCBI): domain Eukaryota; kingdom Metazoa; phylum Arthropoda; class Insecta; order Hemiptera; family Reduviidae; genus Triatoma; species Triatoma infestans. Next base: position 290,648 of record JAAEAF010014303.1, read on the forward strand.
TCTTGAAACTTCTTATGTATAAACTAAACACCAAAGGTCTACAACTTTTATTTAAAACATTTCTCTGGGAAAATTCACTTAAGGGCACTTTGGAGGAGGGGAGGGGTTATGTTTTTCTCTAAAGTGTATCATAGTTTGATTGATTATACAATTCTAGCCGAAATTCCGAGGTTCAGAAATTAGTAAACCGGAAGTGCGCTTTTACTGGACAGTTTTTTTTTTTTCAGTTTTCGACGAATTTCATTAAATTTGGTACAGAAACTATAAAATTTGTCAATTATAATTGTAAGACTGGAGTAAGAGAAAGTGGTGAGTGTTTCATACCAGATTTTTTTGGACTCAAAACATGTCCATTTTGAGGTGACGCGATTACAATACTTTCTTACTAGGAGTAAGAGAAAGTACAAAGGAAAATCTAGTTTCTAAATTTGAAAATATAAATAAATGAAATATTAAGAAATCAAGTATGCGCCACACCAAAATTTTCTCTTAAAGTAATAAAATTCAAAATAATAACTGACAAATTTTCCTTAAAGCTAGGAATTTTTACAAAATATTTAGTTTCCCCTCTACATTATAAAGAAGTTTGGAACGTAAACTATTCTGAAATGGCATCCTAAAATTAATTTGAAAATATAAATGAAACATAAAATGAATATGTATTTGCCGATCTAAACTCAATATCAAAAATCTGACACAATTCCTTCTGGAGAAGGTAACATACTAAATCTTCAATAAAATAATAAAAGTCCCTCCGACCAATTTTTGAATTCTTAAACAATTTTACATTGTTTATCATTTCTAAGATTAGTTTCATTTATTTCATATTACCATTCTAAAATCAATGGCAATAAAAACGAAATTATTTGCTACCTATGTTTATTTCTTCGAATATTATGCAACAATGATTTGAATATTTTCTTAGAGGGAACTAAAACTACTAGAAAGAGTTGTGAAAATTCGTGAGTGTGAAGAAAATTTGTCAACTGAAAACTTGAAAATTGTAAAAACAAATAAAAATTATGTGAATCATAATTACATCAAAAATTTTTCCAAATAATGAATCGACAAATTTAAATATAATAACAATAATAATAATTATAATAATAATAAAAACATTTCAACATAATTTTTTATTGGTAATGATTTGTGCTTGTTTGAGACATGGAAAACGAGAAGACATATGAATCTGCTTAATTCATCAACTGACATTTCATTATCAACAACAGTATGGCCAAATTATGTATGAATCGTCCCCTTCTCTTTAGTTCTCAATTTAGTTCCACAAATTTGTGCTAAAGTGTCTAGAAATATTATTAATGTATAAGTTTTACCAACACAAAAAAAAAAATACTTAAAATCTGTTTTATAATAGATAACTTATATAGAAATCAGGACATACTAATATCCCTGTTACTTTGCAATATGTAGAATAAATTAAGATATTATAGCTTTCAATGCAAATTTATCTACAATGCTAAAATTTCATTAAAGCAATAATTTCTTGTGAAAATATTATGGATGTAACACAAAAGTCTTCAAATGTTCACAATTTCATTTTAATGAAGTATATCTTCGAAATTCATATGGTTTTTTTGTAATCTCAACCCAATGTACCCAATGCTATGCGGTGCAAGATTCTATGATATCATTTCCATTAATCGTAGTAATTATTTTTCCAAAAAAGAAGTATATTTCAAATGGAGCGGAAGAGTGGAATTCATAATCTAATTGCTGAATTTCTTCAGAAGGAATTACGGGTTTCTTTCGTACACCGAGCTGTGTCGTGTCTAGCTCCAAAGATAGAGCACAAACATCAGGAATCAGTTTAAGGGGAAGTATTCCCTTATCATTCTACTATACGTACAACTTCATCTTTTTCCCCACCCTTTCCATAGAGTTGCCGTTGAAGCTAAGTCTAAACATTTTTTTTTTTTAAACTGAAAATAAAAACAGAATCACATGTTTTTTTAGCCAAAGTTTTACACAACCGTAATGTTGAGATATGATATCAGATGGGACTCCTAACTGAACTGAAAGTTTTCTAGATCTTAGATGTTAAATGTGTAGAAAAGTGACTTATAAAGCCGAAGTTTGCCTACATCCTAAATACAAGCAGCAGGAGTATCAATTACGTCTGTATGTATGTATTGGTGAGTACTGGGTGTCCAGTGCTTTCATGATGTAGGCTGTATTAATCGCCGAGGCGCTGATCTAATCGCTGGAGAAAGAAGTGGCTGGCCTATATTCCTCTAAGAGGGCAATGAGAGGGGGGTCAGTTGGCTAGGGAAGGATCATTATTACCATTTTGTGGTCCTGAACCAGCCCTTGCCGTCACTAAGAGGTTTCGCGATAAACAGATTAGACTTTGGGAAATGAGAGTCTTGGAGAAATGCTGGGGGGACATGCAAGGGTGCCTCCAAGCTAAAAGATTTATAAAAGCAAGTAAGCAGGGAATTTCGGAGTATCTCCTGTCCCACAGTAGGACAGGTCTGAGGATCTTGGTGGGGGTAGTGACTTGAAACACTTGGGTGTCTAGTCACTTGTTTAACACAGGGAGGACGTCTAGTCATATTTGTCAGAACTGCGACGACGGAGTCAGGGAAACGGTGTACCACTACTTTTGTCAGTGTCCCCGTTTCGCTGGTACTAGGTTTCGCGTATTTGGGAGGCCACCACTCTCGCAGGATTGCCTGGGGGAGTTGGAGTTTAAGGATATCTTGGGATATTGTAGACTGACCGGTAAGCTACCGGGGGAGATTAATTAAGGGAATATGGGAGGGATAGATGCCACATAGGCTTAGGTCCCATGCCGCCAACCGGCACCCAGGGCACCCGGTCTAATAATAATAATATATTCCTCTATGAGGTTTTTAGAGACCGTGATGGACCTAAACTGGAACTTTTGATCCCAGGACGCCTGGGAGATCTGCTTTCAGTGCTCATACAGTTTTTCAAATTTTAGAAAATACCATTGAGGCGCAGATGGAATAGCATCATCACCCTTTACTTCATTATTCTTCAAGCAGAATCAACTACTTTAAAACATTTTTTAAAATAATGCCATAATACAAAACTTAATACAAGTTAAATCACCTACTCAATTTATATAGGCGATTTCTTTCATAAAAGATCTCATGTTTGTTTGCGTTTTTGCTGCTTTGTGAATAAGAGTGAACGAGAAATACAATGAGGCGATGCAATGGTCTAAATTATAATCTTACACCTGTTGGAAGGATTTTGAGCAAAATAAGAATAAGAAATTAAGCTATATAGTCCCAACAATCTCTGCATCAATTCTTCCTCAAGGATCCATTGATCCGAAGATATTATGAGAGGACGAAAGTAAATTAGAACATATTTTATATTCATATTTATGGTATCATAAGTCTAACCGACAAAATTCAGAGATGGTCCCTTACCAAGAAAAAAATAAGAAAATAAAAAACGCACTTGAAAAAAGGCATACTCGAAATGGCTCCTTAAAAATGTATACGTTAAATGTTTATGTATAAACTATTTCTAAACTGTGGAAAAATTCTTCTCAAGTTAACGACATCTGATGTGCTGTACGATCATATTGTAATAAAAGTAGCATACAGTTAAAAAGAATATAGGGGTACATACACTTTAGGGGACCATTAATTATCTTTAAAGATCAATGAATGATGAAAACCTAATCTCAAAGTTTAAAAATATAAAATAAATATTGCCTTTAAGGTCTGTCTAAATAACCGACCTTAAATTAACAAACGATAAAGACATTTATATTTGTTAACAGAAAAACATAAAATCTTGAGATTAAAGCCTTCAGTTTGCCAACTATTATAGGAGGGTATAAAAATAACAAATTTGATAGAATGATTGGATCTGAAATGTTGAAAAAATATTATGAGATCTTTCCATGATAACCTGTTTCATTTGGTGATCACAGACCAACAAAGAGTGTGTACAAACTTCAAATTTGGCTAATCTGCAAGTTCAGAAGGTAAAAAAAAAAAAAAACCTTTAAATTGTATAGTAAACGATCTCACACTGTTTATGAAGACATCTTGATATCGCAAAAACATAAAACCTACCAATACCACAAAATGAAACAGGCTATTTTATATATATATATATATATATATATAAAAATTTAAGCTTAACTCTATAAATGTGTGTGTGTATATATATATATATATCTAATAGAGCAGTCTTAAGTTCAAGATAAGGAAGATCTAGAATTTTCAAAAAGTGAAAGCTGAAGAATAATTAAATAGAGTAGGATAAAGATAGCGTTACTAAATATAGATAGAAAGAGTAGGTAGTGAAACAGCGTTTATGATGCTGGTTGCGAATGTCAGAGAATATCTCACAAGAATGGATGGAAGAGGCCAGCTATCTCACAAGCTGGCTAGTGGTAGCTGTTAGGAAATCGGAAGGTCAAAGAGTTCTGGAGAATGATACTATCATCAAAGTAAAAGTATCGAAAGAAAATGCCTAAAAGAACTTGATTGTAAGTAAATAAATAAAACTTAAACAATGAACTCAATAGTGAACGCTATATAGTTTGAAAACATGTTACTGGTTTGGCCAGAAAATGCATTGAATTAAAACGTAAAAAATGTTGTTTTAAAGTTTACTCATGTTGGATTTTAAGGAACGATTCAATTATACAGATATACAAAATAGAAGGTGTCCCAACTAGAATGCCTAAACTCATTATCTCAAAACGTAAGCCTATTTTTTTTTTAAAAAAAAGGCAAATCACTTAATTTTTTTTTTGTAAAACTTTCAAAAATTTAGATGTGCTCCGAAATTGTGAAACCATAAGTTATTTTTTATTTCAAATGAGATATAGTAAATCATAGGAAATATTATGGAGTTATAAAAAAAAATTTAACTCAAAAATATCTACTTTTGTTTTCAAGATAGAGGAAGTCGCATTCTAGTTGTGGCGCATTTACAGATGAAAAATAAAAATATTCAAAAAACACCTACTAAACAGCTGTTCACCAAACAATTTACTATTTCGTCCAAGTTCAATTATAATCAGCAGTTCACCAACGGTTACTTTGCCATTAGAAATAATCGGCATTGTCAGATTTAAAGTAGATGCCATTTGTTCCATATTGCAATTAGCTGGTGTTATTTCTGGTATTAAAGACATCCCAAGAAAACTAGGTGAACGCTGATTAAGATGTCGCCAATAAATTTTTATTTCACCACTTCCACACATACGAGAAACCTTTAACCATGGAAATTCTTGTCCATTTGAAAGTTTGTAAATCACACTGTTTCCAAATGATATTTCTGAAAAAAAACAAACTGTCTTTTATTGGAGATAAAAATCGCACAAATTTCTGATATTTTAAAAAATTTTAAGACCCCCTTTTATAGATTAATTAGAAACTATTATTATATTTGCTATTTGGGGAAGAAGTGCCTATAAAACTATAACGGCCCTATTGTAGGTAATATTTCAAGATTATAAGTAAATGACTACTAGACATTCCAAAGGACTGGCTGATATCTCAATACTCTACTATACCCTCTATTTAGAGCTAAGAATGTCCAGTGAGGCAGACGAACAGAAGTTCTCTAGAGATCAATAAAAAAATTATATACATTTAGGTGCATGAAGATGTTTAAAGATAGTCAAAGCAGTGATTTAGGAGGCCTATTTTTAGATGCAGGTGTTGTATGTTTCAGGAATAGGTTCCTTAGGCCAGAGGAAGTAAGAAATACCCTCGGAAAATAAAATCCTGAACTGCCTCGCTCCTCGTTTTGTTATTGCTTACTCGTTTTCAAAAAAATTAAAAACAAAAATCTGCTAAAAACTTTCCTTTTCGGATAACTCCCGAGAAGAATTATTTTCTTTTTCCTTCTTTTGACTTATTCTCTTCCCGAAATTAGGATTAAAGGAAAAATAATTTTTCCCAACCATTCTGAAGGAATCCTGGAATCCTTGGTTAGTTTAGTCAAATAGATTTCTTGGTTAATAGGAAACTGTTTCTAGATGTGTTTTTATCAGATGCTCTCTACATAGCTCGATAATCAAGCTCTATTATAAGTACTCAATTCATGAATATTCAAATCAAAATTGGTTTTCAGACACTCCAAAAGAAGGAGGAGCTATTCTCTTTAGATGTTTGTTTATTTTTACAGAGTAAGCAACCAGCAGAATATACAACCAACAGAATGTGAGATAGTGAGCAAATGGCCTACTTAGAGATGCACGATAAGTTATGCTATTTCCTTCACTTTCTCTGTGGATACAGTTGGAATAGTTATGAGATTTTGATTTTAAAATCAATTTTTATATTATGAATTTATCCTTCTCCTTTTTTGCTGAGTTTTGTTTCTTTAGAATTTTAAAGAATTTTTTTTATAGGTGAATGGATTTGAGATTGATCTCTGATCTAACTTGATTGTCTACCAAAATTCCAGGTAGTTTCCTTTAACGTTACAGTCTAAACGGATTGAGTCTGACAAATAATATTGGTCAAACCTTCTTTTAGGTAGCCATTTGAGCCTTAAGCCCAATACCTTTAGCGTGACAGTTCGGGCAAAGCTTGCCAGACGGCGATTTTTATTGGCGATTTGGCAAGCTCGCCCTGATTCCTACCACCTTTTAGTTCTGGCCTTTGCTACCTAAGTTCGCTACCAAACCGTAAACTCCCAATTTTTCTCACGACGCTGGGTCAACACCATCTTTGCCCTCACGGGAACCCTGAATTCTCACACTAAAGGTGAATGCGCTAATCACTACATCAACGTATGAGGGCGGCCTTATATTACTAATAATACCTCATAAATAAAACCTAAACAAAATTGGATCAGTTCACTAGTAGCACGCTGAACTCCCACGCGGAGATCCCGGTTCGAGTCCAGGCACACTGATTCACACGGATTTTCTTCTGCTAGGAGACTGCACAACACATTGTCTGGTGGTGGGCAATGTAATCAGTATCCAGAGAACATTTCCCAAAGGCCACCAATGCATTGAGAAGGCTCCGTGACGCGTTTGAAAAATTAAAATATATTAGCCGAATATCAGATAACCAAAGTCACGTAATTTTTATGAAAGTGAAAGCTGACAGGATTCTTGGTTACACAAGTTTGCTTAAAAAGATGTATTATAAAATTCTTACCACTCCCATGGTACTTTTTTGAGATGAAAACTGTAGGTTTACGAAGGGTTCTATGACCAGTTCTTAAAGGAAGTGTAAATTCAACGCTAAACAAAGTTCCAGGAGCAGCGGCAAGCCGTACTGAAACAGAAATAGTCAAACAAGTTAAAATGAAGTTCATAACAATAATATAGTATCATCATTTCAAATATTAACTTTGTTTTTCTGTAGGTTTCAAAGCCGGTGTGTAGCAGACTTTCTTCGAACCAGCTGAATTAAGTTTTATTTCGATAACTGTAAGCCTAAAACAGTCTACACTTTGAACAATTCTGTGACCCCCTGTCCATTTACCTACAGCTCTATTTTCTGTAACACCTGGAATAAACAAATATAAAATATCACCCACCCTTCAAATAAAACAAATAGGCAATACATTTTCCATCATTGAATTAACATCACAGCCTTAGTTTAAAAATTTGTAAGTTTGAATGTGTAACTAAATTTACAATAAATTATTTACCCGTCTGACTAGAAATGGATAATGCTTTTTGTTCACTTCGAACTTCTGTTGGTGTAGACTCTGGAATATTATTGTCAGTTGAAACACTTTCTCCTTTAGCATGATTTTTTTTTATAGGTTTCGGGTTTTCACATCCAACAGTAATATCATCTCCACCAGCCTCAATATTTAACTAATAAAATAGTTCATTACTTCTACATTTCTAATAATAAGGTAAAAAAATTTGTTAAAATTGTAAATGAAGATCAATGTTCAAAGGTAAATGAAGATGATGAAGACATGTTTTCCATTAAAAGCTTCTTCATTTTGTGGTCATCAACAGACTTTTCACATTTGTCTATCATCAGAATGTTTTGATAAATCTTGAGATCGGCAGCTAACAATGACTAACATTAATTTATAACATTAAGTAGCATTGCGCTATCTAGCATATGCTGATGATGTCAATCAAAGAGTCCTCAAAGTTGATGAAATTAGATGGAAGAGTTAAATTAGCAATCATTTTTCAACAACTATTTCTATACATACTTCAAAATAAAACAATATTTGATTGGACCACCGCTACTTAACTAATTTGTTAGTGAAAGCGCTTCAGTTCGAGCGGTTACGATTCGAAACCCTTGTGGACTACAACTACGTTAATTTACCATTGCAAATAATTGCGAATGCCAGAACCAGACATAAAACCATGACGCACTAATCAAGTTCCCTCTTCACAAAAATTCCATCTGCACACCTCGCCTCGCCTCTTTTCTCAGGAAAGAAGAAAAAGTAGATTGAAACTCAAACTGAATCTAAAATCGAAAACAGCGGTATAAAACATGTAAAATTTCTTTGTTATATTGATTAATGTTTTCAAACAAACGCGTTCGATACAATATTCAAGAATAAAACATTGGAGTTCTACATTTTCTGGAAGACCTTCAATATTTTTAGTTTGTTTCTTTTTTAATGAAAAATTATTGAGATGTTCCCAATTGAGTTTCCATCATTTTATAAAATCTCTTGAGGATGGTTTTAGCTAATGGTATATATATTTATATATCCGTACATAATCCGTCAGAGCTTCAGTGGAAAGTGAAGTTCAGTGCCTTTAGTAAACAGGTTTTTTCTGCGCGATTTTCTCGAAAACGGATACAATATTCTTTAAACTTGGTGTACATATATAAGTCTACATTTCTAGCTCCTCCAATTTTTTATGTCGTCTTCTACTTTCCTCAGAAGAAGACATAAAACCGCCTGATGAAGAAGAAATTCGACACGCCATCGAAAAAATGCAAGCATTTTAAGGTCCCAGACAGTGATAAATTTCGCTCCAGAATTGTTTAAGAAAGGTGGTGAGAAAATTCTGAGAGAAGATATAGCTTGTTACTATATGGACGAAGAGACAATGCCAGCCTCGTGAAAGAAGGCTATCATATGCACCACTTTTAAAAATGAAGATCAGTTAACCTGCACAAATTACCGAGGAATTTCATTACTCAATTGTGCGTATAAAATCATGTAAAATGATCTCATCTACGCCAGACTTCTGCCTCACGCTTAAAGAGAAATTGGAAAATATCAATGCGGATCTATAACGGATTAATTATTCACTTAAAGAATTATCCTGAGTAGAAAAATTAAAAATAAAATAGAAAATTTAACTTCCAAACCTAACATATATTGTAGAACTGGGATTTTATTCGTCGTAGCATGCACATTAATGTTGTTCACGACCGGTTTCGGATTCTCATCAAAGGTCCAGAGTAAGGCTATCAAATTCGTGTAGAAAATTGACTTTAACTTTGTGTCACGCACTACACTAAGTTGAAGTCAACTTTCTACACGAATTTGACAGCCTTACTCTGGCAATGGACGAGATTCCGAAACCGGTCAAGAATAACATTAATATACGTGCCACGCTGGATAAAATCCCATATGTTATCCAGCATTGGAGTCCCACCGACAGATTGAATATATTGTGGACTTCATGTCAGCCGGCATTAAGGGAAGGACTCTTATCATCTCTAAAGCGCTGTTAGAGATAAATGTACACCTCCAAACTAGTGTGCTTAGTCAAGGGCTATGATTGATGTGCGATGTTCCGTTCGTTTACAAGAAATATTTTCCTATGAATTTTAGATCAATAAGGGCTAGGGTATGGAGATGTATCATCAAGATTACTCTTTAACTTAGCCCTGGAAAAAGTCCCATACAGCCAAGTGGCACAATTTTCCATAAGTTCGTACAGATCTTGGCACACATGGACGATATCGATATCATAGCTAACATACTGGACGATGTGAAGAATGCATTTTGAAGGCAGCATAAAGCCATCAATAGTCAAAAGCACTTGTGATTAATGAAGAAAAACAAAACATATGTATGCTGGAGACAGAATGAAAGATAGATTCCTACAATTTCGACAGGGTGGATAAGTTTACCTATTAAGAACCTCTGTCTCGAGAGATAATGAAGTAACTTTAGAAATAATAGGAGATTGATGCTGGCAAATAGGAGCTATTTTGGACTTATTCGTCACTAAAGTAGGTTAATAACACGAAACATAAAAGTTACACTCTACAAACTTCTCTCCGTCCTGTCCTTACTACGGCTCCGAGCATGGGTTGTCACCAAATGTGATGTAAAAGCACCTAAGCCTTCGAATAACCTTATTATTTAACCTTCGAATGTAAAATTCTCCATAATTTCTATGGCCGAGTAAGAGAAGAAGACGAACAAATCTGGATGTGACCGAATTATACAGGAAGTCCGATATTATTAAAATTGGCAGATTAAGAAGAGCAGACCAAGTCATGGGAATGGACGATGGTGAAATAGCAAACAAAGTTATGGAGGAGAGAGTGACCGAGCTCAAAGAGTCGGTCGCTCTAGGCTGCGATAGGTTGATGAAGTAAAGGAACACGCAAGGATTATTCTTGGCTTTAGGAATTGGAAGGCTGCGACAATGAATCGAAATGACTGGCGGCAAAGCATTCAAGAGGCCAAGGTTCACTAGTGGACTGTGGCGGCAATAATAATATAATTTCTAATTAAAGAATTTTTCCGGAAACCTCAATTCGGCTTCAAATAAAGTACCCTCAACAATTTGCAATGCGGCAGAATTTCGAATGAGAGGGTGCTTTTGAAAGAGTGTGGGTTTCATGAAGGATAGCTTAATTTTCCTTATAATACTGTTCTTGCTTTCTAGAAATATCAAAAAAGACATTTTGATAATGACAATATTAATCTAACTGAATTATCTATTTATCGGCCACGACAGTTTATTTTTGTATGAAAAATTATATAGCTGGGATGCCTTTAGTTCTGGAAGCAAAGTTTTTTTTTGAAGTTAAAGAAATAGTACAATCTTGCTGGAAATTATGTAACTGTTATAAATAATTTAATATCAATATTAATCATTTCAGTTAAGTATAATTGATGATATAACAGTAACATTATTTAGACAATTCCATTAATTCTTTTTACAATACACTCCAGTACTAGAAGTGAAATATTTTAGTAATTTATTTTTGTACTGAAACTCACCAAATTCGGAGACTTAGTAACAGATGAAATTACTTCAGAACTATCAGTTGAAGATGCGCATTGCAAAGTTTTCACTGCAGCATTGGATTCGGGTTCTGACAAATTCTTACCTAAAAATAAACAAAATATTATTTAAGAAATAACATAACCTCACTCAAAAAAAATATATTGTAAATAATATATATTGTTATTTATTATTATTTAATTGTTATTTATGTAATAATTATTTATTTTGACAATCATCCATAATTTGACGATGACAAATATCTTTCGTTGGAAGTTTCGAATTAAGATTATAAGATGGCAATAATACGGATGTTTATTCATCCTTTAAATTAACATCTTCATTGACGTAATATACAAAATTCTTTACCTTTTAATAAGGATGATAATTTTAATTTAATTATTAAAATTTAAATTACCCATAATATAATCAATTAAGTGAGTGTCTTCCTTCATTGAAGATAATTTACCATCTCCAGCTGCTTTCTGTTCCCCTTGAAGTATGTTTTCCACTTTGTCAATAGGGCAATCTTTCAATACTGATTTCACCATAGCTTTGCGTAATTCTTGACCTCTGGTTACAACATTTGCAATAGCTTTCCTTTTATTTAGAGGATTAATACACTGCTTAGCTGGGGATGGAAGAACTATAGGACACTTTTTTGGTAAAACTTCAGACGTATTATTATCACTTTCTGTTTTGAGTTTTAAATACAAAGAGAAACTAATTCTGATGTCTCCAATCCTATTTTTTTGAAGATTATAAACTGGGTAATAAGAAGAAAATGAAGAATATGTTTTTACTATAAGTATATCCTCTAGGCTTTTTATAACAGATGTCCCAACAATTGTTCTATCACTTTCTTTAACAACATAAAATGTTAATTCCCTACAATTCTTTATGTACGTTTGGAAAAGAGCTGAACTTGTTCTAATTACATATGTAACTGAATTAGGCCTATCAGTTTTAAAATCTTTTAAATCTTTCTGATTTAAATCAGTTGGCCAAAACATATTGTAAGTATTTTCTCCCCACCATTGAAGATGCACAAAAACATTTCCAGGCGATTTTGTTGACCAAAATATTTCATCTACTTTCACAGTGAGTTCTCCATTTGCATGCCCACATACGTGAGGAGGAAGCACACAATTGAACTCCATATAATACTGACCGAACACCAACAAAATGAACAAACATTGATACCGAAAGATAAAGGAAAGTTAATTTCACTGGGAGAATTTTGTAATTTTTGAATACACACATACACAAATTAACTTTCCTAACGGTATGTAACCACGGCCTCCTTGAATACATTCGCCAGTTGATGCTGGTTGTCTTGTTTATACGTAATGTACTTCGACTGTTAATTCTGAACTGTAGCAGGCACCTTGTTTACATCAGTAGCTAAAATAACTCCAATACTTCAAGAGAATTGTATAATTTGGAGTATTTCCACTTTTACGCGATGGGTGAGTCATTTTAACCTAGGATAAATAACTAAAAAACTTGTCTGTTGAAAAAGGGTGTGCCATACTTCACTATCTTTTTTATCTCATCTTATCTTTTCGTTGTTTAATGCAATAAGTTAGTCATGCCCAAATCCAAACGTAGAGATATGTCGAGTGCACAAATACCTCTTAGATCTAGATATACCTATTCCCAAGAAAGTTTTGGGAAGTATTCTGAACCCTCTTACAGGTCGGATTATCCAGTAGGTTAGTAAAGACATGAAATCTCTGTATTTGTTTGGCAAGAAGTGCTATAAAAACTACAATCGTTTACAAAAATATATTTAAATAGGTGGTCGATGCGATGATTGTATGTCAAGAGTACCATATGCAACGCTTATAGCAACCATAATGTGCCTCATTGGTGTAGCAGTATTTTGTGGAACCATGTATAGAGGTGCTACACTTAGTGCTCTTATGCTAGATGAAGTATTTCACTTACGTCTTAGTTGGTAAGTTAAAGATTATAGAAGTAATCTTTGCATTACATACTTTTGATATTTTATTTAAATACATTTTATATCTATAATTATTGAATTGTTCTTAGAAAAGTATAAACCTAGTGTTGTTACTAACTTCTCTATATTTGTTTGGCAAGATTAGTATTATTGCTTAAGTGTTTGTTAGTACCAAATAACAACATTGAACGTGCACGGTGTACCTATTATTAAAGCACCTTACATAGTTTTTTAAATTATCTTACTACAGTTTAAAAGAAACCTATGTATATATATTTTGTTCTACAGGCTGGAACCATTGCAAACTACGTTTGTAGCTCTCGGAGCTGGTATGGGAGCTCTAGGATTGATGGTATTATTTGTAGGATGTCTAGCTACTGGAGCTACTCGTCATAAGGTCTATAAAGCATGGAGTGCAAGAGTTGGAGGACGAATATCTTGCGCAGTTGTATGTATTCTATAATCATATTTTATGTAGCATTTCAGTCCAGTGTGAACTATTCATTTCATTCAAATAATAAATGACTTCCATGCTTCCTCAGAACTGCTCATTGTTTTCTTGCACGGTTTTTATTGTAGATCAGTAAATACTATACTTCAATCTGTTTATATTGTTAAAAGCTGACTTGAGATATGCTTATTTTTCGGCTTCCAGTAGTAAGTCTTATTATATATTTAATCATCTGTTTGGACATAACAATTGTAAAAATCAGCTTAGCTTAGATTTTTATAATAAGATCGAAATTACAAAAATTATATAAAGTTAAGTGATGTAAATTCAGAGTTAAAAACTATCACAAAATTCCTTTTCATGTTTTTACTTATAGGACTTTTTTGTTGATATAATAATACTCAGCTAAAGATACATTTACAAAATAAAAAAATTATTTAAGCCTGTTTACAATTAATGTTTTACGTGAGCAAAAACGTTTCTATGATTTCTAAATTAATAAGATAACGAAGCATAAAGTTAACAAGAAACAAGGTTCTCAAGATTTGCAAAAAGTTTTTAACTAAATAAAACCCGCTTATTCAACTCTTGTTAAGAAAGTATTAACATTTTATTTGACATACTACTTGTTTGTGCGTATACTATTCGGTTCTAACACTGCAGTGTTGAGAATTAAATATGTTGCGATAATTCCTCTTTAAGGAATTTGATTGAACAGAAATGCTACTTCACTGAATTTTTTTTTTTTTTTTTTCAGTGTTATGCGATTTTCCCGATAGTGTTTCTTTAAATTTATATAATCACTTCTATTTGTAACATTCATTCATTTAAAGAGAAAGTGGATTTTATAGGTTAGCTTCAGGAAGTAGACATTATATTATAGTGAGGTTTTCCATCTGTAAAATACATTAGCAATAAGCATGTAGAAAATAAGCCTAAGTATGAAGAAAATTTATCAATTAATAGTATGTGAATCGCAGTAAAATAAGTCTTGTGAGTGTTTTACATCGGTTTTGTTTTCTTTTCAGAAGGGAAGTTGTAATTATGACTTTGAACCTACTTTTTTTTTTAAACCAGTTTTACGTCAACCCTATAACTCTAGAACTATGCTCAAAAAATAGAAAATTAGTCTAATAGAACTGTACTTTCAAATTAAGGACCCCAAAGTAAAGCTTATCATAAAAAAAAAAAAAAAATGAAGTTTATATATATAAGGCTTGTCAAAGTGAAAAATATTTTAAAAAAAGATTACACCTATTAAATACCTATAAATATTAGCAGTCCAAGGAATAGACCTGTATGTCCTAATTCTGCAGCTTCAGTAATCTATTTTGGTACTTTCAACTGTGACTAGACACACTGTCTAATCTCATAAAAAAAGATTATCAAGGTGAAACGGTATACGGTATTATCAACGAATACGGTTCAGGAATCAACTCTCCCAGGTGTTGGAACCTCAATGCAGCAAAACCCTCGCAGTAGCAAATATACAATACAATGATATGATATATGTATAAATTAAGAAAATGTATATGTATAAATTGGTATCACTTCAGAATCGAGAGTCCGTTTCTATATCACCTTTCATCAAGCCAATTAGATTCTTATTGAACTGCCATTAGCTTTTGGGACAGCAAAGGGCCTGTAAACAAAAAATGCATTATCACCATTCTTGTGGCTTTACACTTTGGCTCCACTTGGTTTTTTATAAAGACAAAAGAATTCTTTGATTATAGAAGTTCACTTTCTTTTGCCCTGACAGTCTGCTCCACACAGTCTATCAAAGTATTCATCATCTTTGAGTGCCATATTTAGACAGATAGTAGTTTCTGGAAAAAAAAGAAAAGAAAAGCTGATTCAGTATAGTTGTCTCACAATTATATGCAATTATTATATTCTTTATATTATTATGCTAAGTTAATATTAATATTGTTTCAGTTTATGAGCATTACTTACATTCTCCAGTTAGGTTGGCTGATACTATTCGTGTTTCTTGTAGTTACTACGTTGTTCTATACAATATTTTGGACATTGTGTTCATCCGAAAGAGTTCAGAATCAAAATCAGTGCATTGATTTCAAACAGTTTGGTAAGTAAAATAATCTGTTGATATCATTTTATTATTACTATTGCTCAAAAATAATGCATACTTGTAAAGGGAATGTTTAAAAGGCATTGTGTAAATATCATAGCCTTTAGGAATTCATTAGATCATTTACAGAGTCAGGGTTAATGTAAGAAAGTTATTTGAGGATTATATACAATTTAATTCTGAAACAAACAGGATCCTACAAATGGTTTTCCCAAAATGCTTCATGCGGATAAATAAAGATTTTGTCCTTTTTTTTTTTTATTCTCTTATTGTTGTAAAGTAAATATTAATGTTGATTGAAGTGAAATTAACATTTTGAGGCTTCGATAAAAAAATGTTTCCTTTTGGGGTCTGTATGTATGTTGAATTTGTATGAAAAATCGCAGGAAGCTCATAGTTGATTATTCCTCCTAGATGGCTTCAGAACGAAGGTTTAGGTCTAATTCCGTCACGCGAAGTATTTCTTTTGGTTTCTCAAAGACGGCTTCAACGATTTTCTTTGTAACTTTTATTTGAAAGCTCTTTTAGGAAAAATTTATTTAATAAAGTTCTATAAAGGCTTCAGTACTGTGTAAAGTTCCACCATTAAATAATATAGCCTAAGTAAATATACAATTTTCGAATTTGATGAACTTTTTGTTAACGCAGAACTGTGACTTTATGGATATTGTATTTTGGTTTTTCGCGAATCTCAAAACGCTCCAACGGTTTTTTTAAACTTGTTTAGAAAATGAGTTCTCACCGTAATTTCAAACATTTTCCAGGGACAATTTATTAATTTTTAATGGTGTACTGGAGGAGTGGAACTGCGATGTTACAGGCGGGGAACTACCGACAATATTATATTTATTTACCGCCTATCATGTAATTAAAGGCAACTAATTATTTATTAACAATTGCGTGTTTGAAGAAAATTTGTTAATTAGAGCTGAGAGAATTGCAGTAAGAGAAAGTCATGTGAGGGAATTTTCTATTTTTATTTTGAGTTTTACCGTCTTACCTAGGGGAAGGGATTAGCTCAGTGGTAGCGCGCTGGACTCATACGCGAAGGTCCCGGGTTTGAGTTCAGCAGTGCTGCCTTTAGATTTCTTTTCCTAGGAACTTCTACAGCACACTGTCCGGTGATGGAAAGTGTAGCCTGTAACGAGAGAACAATGTCCGGAGGCCGGTAGTGCACTGAAAAGCCTACCAGCGCCAGTGACCATAAATGTTGACACGCCTTAAATTAGAAAAATAAAAATCATCTGTCTTCCCATTTTTAAGATTAGAACAGCGTTTTAAGATTAGAACAGCGTTTTAAGATAGAAGCTCATCGTAATGACAAAAGTAAGGTTTTAAAAGTAACATCGAGAATTCCATTTGCCAGATTTCTGTACAGAGTTCCAGTTCATATTGAATATCTCTCCATGAATCCAAATTTTAATATGGCACCTAAAAATATTGTAAGAAGAATAATTTATTATTAAAATCTTTGTTAATAAATGACTACGAGAAATAATCAATAAATAAATAACTTTTAAAACACAACTTGAAATAATTGAAACCATTAATTACACTTGTAACTACTTTTTTTTTTTAAACACACTGTAAGCAATTTAGAAAAGCGATTAATTACAATCATATGATTAATTTAAATAAAAATATGATTTAACTCATTGAATACTATTACAACTTACTAGGAGCCCCCTACAGCTCACTCTCCTGTGATGAACAGTATTGTCTGTAACGGGAGTACACTGTCCGAAGGCAGGCAGTGCACTGAGAAGGCTCCGGTAATTTGTTGTGTAATAGGCTGTCAGAGCACTCCAAGCCTATATATATTTTTTGTTTATTTTTCTTTTTGTACTTCTACATTATTTTGATTTATAATAAAAGTATATTATTATTGTTATTGTTGTAATATCAATAACATCTTGTTTAAAAAATAAAGTAAAATTTGGTAGTTTTCTAAAATCCTTGCAGCAACATTTTTGGGAATTTTTGAATAACCTTTGTTTAGATTAAAATTTTCTGCGTGATCTCCATGTAACGATATTAGATGTGTATTGGGAGTAGCTATAAAGCCAAATGTAGTAAGCCTAGAAAGATCTATTGTATATCATTTGGGAGTACACAAAATATAGTCGTGGTTTATGAATGTGATTCTGCAGGTTGTTTGGAATATGGTGGCTGTTGGGGTACTGGCATGGACGTCAATATTCCTTAGATCTTAGGTATACCTCTGGTTTTTTGGAATGATGACGCTATTATTAGCATTATCTGGCATTGTCTTTTTATTCGAATAGCAAGCTTATGGTAGAAAGTAGCCTAGACATAACTTCAGTAAATGTAAATATGTTTCTATCCAACCACACTTATTCAGCTTGTTCTACACGTTAGCGAGATAATTTTTTGGCGCGTCCACATCTAAGGCGTTGGAGCCCGGAGCTGTCTCAGTGCACAGCCGGCTTCCAGGCAGTGATCGTAGAGGCTCCTAGGAAGAGAAAATCTAAGAGCAGCACTGCAGTACCGAGACCTTCGCATGAGAGTCCAGTCGCTACGATTGAGTCAATCCGATCCCTTGGGCGAGATTATTAAGATATGTTTTATTTATAAGATCCTGGTTCTATTTAGTGTAACGATAAGGCGTACAGTGATATAGAAGGAAGAATACTAGTCGATTTTAATAAGGAATCCGCTCTAAACATTCCTTCCCACCTTTCAGAAATATATACTTCTCAAAAGCCTAATTCTAGAAGGGATCCAAGGCATGAGCATAATAACGTAAATAGCTGAATGCCCAACGCGAAGGAAATGAGTTTTTGAAGGGAATATTTATGTAAAGCAGTTCTTGTTAAGAGTCCCGAATTCTAATATTTGTGGTAGAATCCCAAATGCTAAAATTTTAAAGATTCTGTGATTTGGAGTTTTTAAAAAAAAACTCTGGCATCTGAGGAAGGAAAAAAGGAGGAAGAAGTAGGCTGCGTATGTAACTTTTGATGATGTAATAGGTTTTGTATCTCATATATATATATATATAAGTTTTTTCCAACCTTTGTCTTAGCCTTTCGGTCATTCTTCAATAGGACCCCAATATGTGGTATCGTCGGAGTTGATGTTAGAATATGTTCATCTCTTGATTGGCTCCGCGGACTTGATCATATTTTAATTTTATTGGTTTTTTTTTTTTCAGATTTTATGTTTCCTAAAGGAACAAGACCTGAAGATATGGAAATTTGCCCTCCACAAGAAATAAAACTTTTTTGTAAAGATTATGTGGAAAAAGCTGAAGTTATGTTCATATTGGCAACATTTGCTTGCATGTTGGTTATATTATCTCTTGTAAGTATTATTTGTAAAAAGATAATATTAACGTTAACATTATACTATGTAGTTGTGGTAGTTGGATCCGCAGAGCTGGAAAGAATCAGAGACATTTTCCGTGGTAGCCTGCTTCATTTTGTGCTTTCATGTTGTCACACTGTCTGAAAAACGCATCCTGAAGATGGGCGAACGCCCGAAACCGTTCGATGACCACAAAATGAAGCAGGCTACCACGGAAAATGTCTCTGATTATACTGTGTATACCTTAATAATAGTAATAACAAAAATTAGATGTTTCACTGTTGTTTTGGGACTATATCAAGGACTGTTTTCCTTAAAATTTGAGGTTTGTTACTCCTCTCATTTCTCAATACCCATTTCACAAATTTCTTTAATCTCAGAATTTTAAGGAAGACAATTTTAATTGTTTTTATACAGGTAATAAATTGTCTTTATAGCTTATAAGCAGTATATTTAATGGCATTTTATCACAGTTTCCCAGTATCTTCGAAATTCAGTTCAAAAAAAAAAAAAAAAAAAAAATTCATTGAATGTAATAGACATATGTATGGACATCTACCCCTTAAGGCGCCACTTTTTCAGGGATCTTGGCATCCCTGCGAGTTTCCCAGCCTAATTAACACCTACAGTGACATCTCCAACATTCACGCAATACGTAGGGTAGGGCCTCAGAGGAAGTTGCTATGGTGCAATTACTTGGATTTATGATCTATCAGTTTAACCAGTTTTCTATAAATTCGGCGTTTGTCAACATATCTAATTATTTTTCATTATATAGCTGGTGAAATCGTAAAGTATATAGGCATTTCAGTTTAGTAAGTGTCATTATTCTTTAGACGCAAGCCTAACATCAACCAGTGAAAGGAACTTTCCTGAAATATGTTTGAAATAGAAATGAAAGCCCCACATTGTAATTATTCCAAGTATAAAGAAAATTGTTAGTCCATTTTAGAGAAAATTGGATTGGAGGGGGATTCAGCAAAGTGGTACTTCTTTATTTTCATCAAAACCCTCTGGAACGAATTCCTCTAGAATATTTAAATGATCGTAGAACATTTCTACGATTTGCCGGTTTTCGATTTTTGCTCATTATACTTAAACACATACTACAGGCCAGTTTTTAAAAATCGCTTTTTCGTGCTCAAGGTATTATGAAAATATATTTGCAGGAAAAATCAAGTTCGATAATCTGCCACTATAGCAGTAAGAGCAAGCAAAAAGTATGTTTGTACATCATACTTAAAATTATTGATTTTAAAAATTTATATCCATTGCAACTTTTATCTGTTAAATTTTATAATCTTAACGGGCTTAGACGAAAATAAGTATATAATATGTATTTCTTTTCAGTATGCTAGAAACAACTAAGGCAAGAGGAAATTTACCTCTTCAGGGTTATTTAACAGAAGTAGATTTTTTTTAAATTATTTAATTTATTTATTTGAGCTTTAGAATTCCTGAACTTAAAATAGTACATTTGTAGGCTTCTATTTTTTTTTTTTTTTTTTTTTTTACAAAGTTATCGGTATTGATTTTTATTTGTTACTGATAATTATTGCATCCAAACTATCTTACTTATCACTTCATTCATTCAAGGTCATCAATATTGTAACCAATAATTATGATACTGGATTTCTTATGAACAGAATTTTTTTATTTTAGTTGCTTGAAACAATTTCTTACTTATCCATTGCTTTATGCGCTTTTCCTTTTATTTGATTTATTTCATTAGAGAACTTGGTTTTATGCCATATGTCAGTTGTTTGTATGAACTTTGGAAAGTATTGGACTATAGTAGAATTTTTTTAAAGTAATCTTAGACACAAAAAAAAGTGTTTTCTTATTTTTATAAAAATTGGGATCTATTTGAATTTAAATATTATATTTGATTTATTTAAAATAAAAATCTTTCAGGTTCATTACTTAATGTGCCTCTCGGCTAATTATGCTCATATAAGGGACCACGAAAAACTGCAAGAACTTCAAGAATTACAAAGCTTGAATGATCTTGAGGGACTCACAGCATCTAAAGATCGCTTTTAGCAGTAATTTATAATTTTATTACAATATCATTTTCACTGATTATTTTTCCTTTACCTTCTGCAAATATCTCATTATTATTAGTCTTTCAGTTAATTCTGTTTAAGCTTTTTTATTTTATTTTTCAGTGAAGTTTTACTTTGTTATAATTATTTTTGTTATGTACTTGAACATAAAAAATAAGTTTTTATTCATTTCTCAAATTTTTATATGCCAACCAATTCCGAATTGGAATACTTTATTTTCATTGTTAAAAATTTTAATATGTTAAAAAACCCGTTTTTTTCCACAGATTAAAATCTGTTTAATATAGATTTATATTAAGAAACCGATTTGCCTTATAATATGAGTCATAGCATGAAGCTGTTAATTTATTAAATAATTTCGTTATTTTACGCATAAACAACCAATTACTGTAGGTGTGGATATGCTTAATTATTTTTAACATTCCTATATTGTATCCTTTATTTATTTAATTTTGGATATATAATACTATACTATACGTCTTATTATGTTTAAAGTTCTTTAAACACAGGTTTTGACGGAATGCAGTGCCAAAATTGAAGTGTGCTCATTCAAATTGTTATTTGCAAACCAAATTTTAAACGATCTCATATGAAAACTTCGCATTTTTAAATGAGAAACGAAATGTACTATTACAATGATTATATTTTATGTCTCTTAGGAATTCACGTAGAATCAACTTGTGTTCCAATTAACTCGGTCTAAATTTTAGTCAGAAAAATTTCCAAAGGAAGTACGTCCGAAACTCGCCCATGAACATTTTCTTTAATGTGAGAATTTATCCGTCACTGATTGTCTGCCCTTTATTCCTTATAGCGGACCGTTTTCGGATGATAATCATTTTTTATCAAAATAGCATGGAAGCCAGTATAGAAATGTTGAGTAAATATTAGGAGAAATAACATTTGGAAAGCCAAAATTTCTTCAGACCTTCCAGAATCTTTAATAGGCAAACATTCGAAACTGGTCGATTAGCAAGATGGCCTCTGATACAGAGTTCTAATACAATGCGTCTTATATTCTAGACCCAATAAATTTGTTTAAGGGAATTTTGTTTAAGGTTTGGTAAAGCGACGTTTCCCCATATTCATATATTATAGAAGCCCACTGGAATTTAAGACTAAGGTTGTTTTATCAAAACATAAATGCAGTCTCATCCTGAAAAAAAAGAAAAGAATTCTCAATTGTTTTACAAAACATTGGCTGTGCAAGCCTACCAACAACAAAATCTATTTATTTTTAATGTTTTATGTATCCTGTGGAGTAATTGTAAATAATGATTGTATTCGTAGATTTATTTTTATATAAGAATGATTAATATACTTTTTCTCCCATTCTAAACGTAACAAACATTTTACTTTCTACTAGTTTAAAAAATGAAAATTATTAAAATAATTTTTTGTTTCTTTTCATTTTTATAATTTCCAGAAATATAATTATAAGTAAAATTTAACTGCTTTTTATAATTGAGGACCAAGTTTTTAATATATAGTAGTAGTTTATAAGAGAAAGTTATTTTTATGTAAATGTTTTTTATACTGTTGTAAATTACTTTTTTTATAACGAAGAAACTACAATATCACTAAGAATATTTTTATATTTAGATTAATCAAATATAATGACTTAAATAAGTACAAATATGGAAAAAAACATGGTTGAATTTCATTTATATTAATGCCGTCCGTATTTTATATTTATTTCACTGGTCAGAAATATTAGAGATAGTTTGAAAGGTAGTGATGTTTGTTAATAAATTTGCCCCCCCCCCCCACCGCCACCACCCCCAATTTTCTACAAAATGCTGTTCAATGTGATGTAATTGTATTTCTTATTTAAGCAAAAAAGAATGTACATATCTAATATCTGTTTTAATAAATTTTCTTTTTAATTTTCTAAAAGATGTTATCTTTATTTAATCAACCGTCGAATTGAAGAGAAAAAAAAATCATTAAACTAATCTTAACAGTTTATTAATGGGAGAGGCTTGTTAAAGGGTTGCCCAAAAAAACCTTTTATGATTAAAAATTGTAAATGTTTCAATAAAATGTTTTTTTTTTTTAATTTAAGGAACGACAGCATCTATGGTCATTGGCACCCGGAGCCTTCTCAGTGCAATGCCGGCCGGCCTCCAGACAGTGAGTCAGCTGTAGAGGCTCCTAGGAAGAAAAAATGTAAGGGTAGCACAGCTGAACTCGAACCCGGGTCCTTCGCGTGAGAGTCCAGTACGCTATTCCCTTCCCTAAAATGTCGTTATTTAAGTTTCATAATGTGGTTCGCTTTAAAATTGAGGATGCCCAGGTAGTGGGGACCCTACGTTCGGTGCCTTAATAAACCAGTTTGTAGTAATTTCAGGACCCTCAAAATATGAATTTTGGTGAATAATTAATTACGAAAATCGATATCGAACAAGTAAAACACGGTTGGCAAGGGCCAATAGAGAAAACTTTATTATCCTAAAAGTTTGTTTCGATATTAGAAACTATTCTTAATATATAATAATTTATTTTAAAATTATTTATATTTTGCTCCTTTTAATTTTCTTAAATAGTTTTTGCAATTTCAATCCAATGACCGCGAATTTACAACTCAAACCACGAGAGCGCCTCTATCTAGCTTTTAGTTATAAATCTGGAACCTTTTGCAGGCTCAAGGAGCAATGCTAAATTTTAAATGAAGGAACAATGCACAAAACTGCTACTTTCTTTTTCATATATCTTTATTTTTCTGTTCAAAGATAGAAAAAAAACCTTTATGGAGCACCACCAAAAAAATAATATGAAATTAAAATAAAAAGATATACATTTTCACAATGAAAAATAAAATTCCTTTTTTTAAAGTTCTTTTCTCTTTTTCTTTACAAATCGCATTAACATAAATAAACCAATTAGAAATGAAAATACTTAATAAAAGTGAAAGGGGGAAGAAGTTTATAAAAGTATGTATACAATATATAATTCTTTTGAAAGTTGATAAAAGTGGTTTTATTAAAAATCTTATCCTGTATGGTACATGATGGAAATCAATTCCTACACAGTTGAACACTTTACTTATCTTTCTATAAGTTCTCATCGGAAATCACTTGATTTATCTCTTCAAATATCAAAATGTTAAAAAAAAAATGGCCTAGTGAAGGATTTAAATAAATGAATAAATAAATCCTTCGTTCACACAAATCAATAGATAAGTGTTAATCCAATACTGTAACCTCTTCTTTGATAAAAAATTCAACTACTTCTTCTTCAACATTTTGTGTATCTGATTCCAAAGTATCTGTATCTATATCTGAAAAAACAAAAACAAACTTAATTAGAACAGCAATGTAATGGGAATTGAGGTGCTGGCTTAATAGACTATGAATAGTAGAGAATATGTAAACACCGTTTACATGTTACACGTGGGAAGAAAAAATAAACGCATTTCAACTCCTACAAAACGTAACTGTATTACACAAATTATTTATCGCGTTAGATTATTGATGGTAAACTAAATCGTTGACAGTCTAAGACCTGCTTTTTCTCTATTCTATTGGGAACATGTGTTCCGCCATGATTTATTTAGGAGTTATGAAGGCATTTTTATTTATTATGTGCATGTTTGGGGCAGTTAAGATTTTTTAGTCGACCTCTCACAACAGTGAAACTAAGTAAGGGGATTAAGTTAGCTACATTGCTAAGAGTAAAAAATTTTCGTTATAGCTAGACAGGTTGTCTCTTTACTGTGTGCTATGGTAAAATACGTTCCTCCGTCAATATTTAATTGTCAAAAGCTTCAACAGTTAATTTCTATTGGATGTTTACGCTTTTAGTCCACAGTGAAATATCATTTACCAGGTTCTGGCCAGATGTATTTTCCTACTGCTTGTGAATAGAAATATTGAATACTTTTCTTATATTCTATTATGGTAATATTCATATTAAAGAACTTCAAAAATATAACCACACCCCTCCCAGGAATACCAGTTATTAATTTTTTGTTCACAATTCTCTCTACTGTGCAGTTTCAAAAGTCAGCAACAAAGTTACAACCAAACATTTTTCACATACAATTTTCCTTCTAAAGGTAAATTAAAAAAAAAATCATAAGTGGTTTTAAATTTACAATTCCACTGTCTCCATCACACATAAATACGCATTTTCATTTAATATTATAAATAATAAGTCCTCACTGTTTCTTAGCTGCAATCTTCTCTCCTTTTGTTGTGCCCACAAGCTCAATACTGTCTGCCTAAAATCTTCGAACTTCCTCATTGCTGCGGATCTCTTTTCAATTAACTCCTTAGAAGCTCTAGTCAATCGCATTCGATCTTTGCTTTCAAACTGAGCAGAGTATTTCTTTAAGTTTTTCTTGATTTCTTTTTGTTGTTCAGCTGAGAGCAAAGTTGGTGGTCGAGGGCGCCATTGCAATTGCCAGAACTTCTGCATATTGTTTCGTGATAAGATCCTACCTTGAAACGTCCAAATCCAATAACCCAAATCATCCTACAAAATGAAACGTTTACAAATAACTCTCAACAACATTTTTTCATTATTTTTATTTTTAAAGGTCCCTTAGTGTTTTACCTTAGATTTCCATTTGGAAGTAGCAGTTACAACATATCTACCAGTAGGGTCCCATTCGACATCAGAAACTCTATAATGTTCCGTTTGGTTCATAACAGTGAAATCAGATGTATCAACAAATTCAAGGACACCATTATTTCGCAGATCAGCTAGTACAATAAACTGTCCTGCAGGGGACCAGAATAAGGTGTTACACATTCTTTTTTCCAGCCGCTCTGAAAAGAAATTCAGTACACTTATTAATATTAGTAGAACACGCTGGGAAAGTGACAGAAATAATAGCATGGCTCTCTACTATTTCATATCTTCCTCTAGAATTTACAAATTATTTTAAAAATTTCATATGTTTGTAGCACATACAACGTATTCTAGTCTTGTAGTAGTTGTTTCTTATTAACATTATTTTGTTTGATATATTTGTACTGTTTTTTCTTCTTCATCATCATCATATGTGTATAATTTTATTTTATTTCAATTTTTTTTTTTATATTCGAAAATTTTTTGTATTTATTTCTTCTCTTTCTGATCCATATTATAAATAATTTATAATAACGAATTCCAGCGCTGGTTTTTCTCGATTATTAAAGGATTATGTTGACCGTTAATGTAAATAATTAAATAATTCTTGTAATACTCAATTTTTTGTTTTCTATTTTCAATTTTTTTTTCTGATTCAGTATGTTTACAATGTATTCAATTTGAAATTCGGCCTCAAGGAACTACCCAAATATTAAAAAGTTAGAAGAAAACATGTCAAAGCTAACATCCCTAAAGATAATTTGCTAGAAAAAAATGTAGAATTAAAAGTTTTAATTATAAGCAGAAATGGAATGCAGGAGATAGTTGCGTAATATTTGAAAGTAAAAGGTTTTATTTTTTTGGATTCTACATAAATTCTCTGCATAGTATCTCTCTGATAGAGAATAGTCCTCAAGAATGCTGATAGCCAACCGAAACTATTAAGGGCTGCTTCGATCTTCAAAAGATTAAATATAAATGAATCAACAGTCTGATTTAAATAAGAAAACCCGGCTCTATATTCATCAGAGTATAAGTAATAAATACGAGAGATAAGTTGCGACAGGTTATATTGAGAGACAGATTTTAATAAAAATCTCGGGGCTCGATCGTTCGAGATTCGAGCTTAATTGGGAATTCTATGCTTTTAATGGTTTTGCCCCTTTCGAAAAATTTATAAAAATTGAACAGATAGGAAAAGGTTAATTTGAGATGGGCAAGGCATCCATTCCCTTTGATAATGGATTTGGTGACCGAGCAGGTCGATAGAAATGAGATTCTGGATCTTCGGAAGCACACGATAAAGAAGAATCGAGAATCTTGTTATCGGAGGTTAGGGCCTGCGCAGGGCTAATGAAATGCTATATATATATATATAATTTAAAAAAAGAAAGAAGATATTTAGAAGTAAAGCAAACACTAAAGTAGCACTAGGGTTTGAAGGTTTTTAAACGAATCCTTTTTCCTGACAATCCTTTGAAATAAATTGATAGAAAATTCTTCGTACAAAATATGTGTTTTCCTAAAAATCTTCATTTTTATCGTCAGAATGTGAATTGTTGAAAATTCAGGATTTTGAAAATGTGACATCATCATATTAATCCTTTGAGTAATTAGATTCCTCTAAGCATGTTAAAATAAGCCTTCAAACAGTATACAAATTTCCAAAAAAAAAAAAAAATTACGAGAGAATGTCAGGTAAGAAGTAGGATACAACGACAAGTAATAGGAATCGATCTGTCAAAAACTAATAAAAGACAATTTTTCTTCTTTACAACTGAAGGGATATCGAAATGATGGCTGTCTAAGATCAGAAGCCAAGGGATTTTTTGCCAAGAAAAGAAAGAAAAAAAACTTGTTACAAAAACTGTACATGGGTTACTCAAGGGCACTTTTTTATTTTATTTATTTATTTATTTTTGTTTAAAGACACACGCAAGCTAGTAATTTTTTTAGTAGAACCTACAACCAAAAAATGTGAAAAATCTCTCACTGAGTAGTACTGGCTTGTGACCTGTCTTCAGCCCATAGAATGAAACCTGGATATTGGCCGTCTCTCCGTGTATAATAGCAAATGTTGATCCAACTGGTTCCCATGCAAAGGCATGAATGGGCTCTTTGATTTCCACACTGTCCACAGGAATATTCTTTTCACGTAAGTGGAAGATTTCAAAATTATAATACATATTCTGAAATAAATATTATGAAAACAGATTAATAAAATTATTTTTCAACATCATGTAACTTATTCAATAAATATGAAATATCAACTTGAATATATTATGTGTAAACTAAGTAAACTATAAACAAGATTAATAGCGATCATTTAAATTAAGTTACAATAAATTAAAAACTGCTTCAGGCATCTACATTTTGCAATTTCTCCTCAAGTTTACGAACTCCTACAGTTGCGATAAGAGGAGACATTAAGTACCTCCTTACTTGGTGTTAACATTTTCATAATTTGCTGTACTGGTTGTTAAAGTTATTTAAAATTACATTAGCACCAATAATTTTTTCCATTGATATTATTATTATCATTTTATTAACAATATTTGATTATAGATTTTAATTTTAATGTTTTTAAAATGAAATAATATAGAAATGCAATGTTATTTGGGATAGTTTTAATTTATTATATCCTGAAAATTGTCCAGGTAATAGTTGTGGGACAACCTGGATTGAAAGAAGTTCGGCTAAAGCAGTTAAAGATTACAAACTAAATGGTTCCGTAAAAAAGTTTTGAGTTTAATATGGAAAGATATTCTCTGTTAAATAGGGAAAAGTCATTTCATGACAATAAATTATGGGAAAATCTGGAGAAGACTTTGACGCAATTTTGTATGATGAATTTTGTATGCTCTTTGTTGAGAGAGGACTATCATTTAGCAAGTGGCAAACTAGTAAAAGATAAAGCTCCGATCATATGTTGCATAATCGAAGTATGATTCAGAAACTTTTATGTAAATTTACTATATTATAATATTATAAGTAAGTACAGTAATGCTTATTTTTCAGGTAGGTTTTACATCCAACTACCGATCAGATATCGTGGAGGAGGATAGTAAACATACTTTACTGTATATGACTCACATTAAATAATCAAATAAAAACCAATACCAAGACTGGGAATCGAACCCATGCGGTCCGCGCCTCTAACCACTCAGATATCATAACGCTTTAGTAATACTGTAATTTCAAATAAATAAATAAATAATTGCTTAAAAAGGTATTTTTCAAACCAATTAAGCATACCTAACATGTACGATATGATGCCTTGATAAGTTAATAACTTCATATTTTGACTAGTTTAAGTTAAATATTTTGAATATCGCCAGTTGTGACCACTTTTAAACGGAATACAGCTACTTTTATTAATCCTTTTTCTGCACAAAATCTTATTTAAAATATATAGGGGGAAAAATTAGTAATTTTATTTGAACCTAAGAACAATAGCTCAAAATCATTTTCCAAAAAAATATTTAATTCTAAAATTAAAAAGAAAAAAAAAATGACCATAGTTTTATTATTAATACGCATTATTTTTTAGAAATATTACTGAAAGTTAAGTTAAAATTTAACACATCACTAATTTATATGGTCTAGAGAAGTTCATGGATAATGGGTACTAATTTCTACTTCTAATAAAGAGGGCATATCATGAGATAAAATAGATGATGCTAAAGCGAGCATAATAAAAAAAAAATGGCCTACAAAATGGCGACTTTTGATCATTTAAAGTGAGTCTGCTTTTCGTGACGTGCAGTGAGTGCCATTTTTTTATAGTCCCTTTTGATTTAGGCAACAATAACTTTTTGTGATCATGACTATGAATGAGTACTTCCAATTCCTCCACAGTCTGGGATTCCTCCACACTAATCGCTGCCAAAAAAAATCACGTATATATAAGCCGACTTAACTCTTGAACCATTTTATTTAATGATAACTATTAATTCATAAGTAGTTCGTCAATACCAAAATTGGTTTAATGGATGCTGGACATTTAAAGCAGTCATTTTCATTTCATTTTGGATAAAATGAAATGATTTTCAATAAAATTACAGTAATGAAAAGAAATATACACAAACTAATAATAAAAAAAAAAAACTTACAATGTATTTAGTTTCTCCTTTCTCTTTCTTACACCTAGTATATCTGTCAACTTTAACGCAGAGATAGTCCCCTGATTTTTGCCAATGAATTTTGCAATCACATACGTTGAAAAGATTGTTAGCACGTACTTCATTGCGACTAAAACAGTGTTCATTAGCAATTATTCAATGTTAAATTCAAAAAAATAATATGTTAGGAAATTGTTATTTATTACTGTTAAAATGATAATTTACCTTGGTACTTCCATAAGGACAACTCTTGCTGGTACATCTTTATTTTCCGATACCCAATAAGCAAGAATGTTATCAGTAGGAGACCAAGCGAAATCTCTAATACCTGCGATCTTCACACTCTTCTTTTCCAAAAGTCCAAACGACTAAAAACATCATTAATTAAAATAAATTTGCAAATTTCTCAATCAGATCGATACAATTTAACAAGAAATAAATTTGCTTTTAATTTTGTTGTATTCAATTACCAATAAAAAGTAAAAATACCGTATTTGTTATTATCAGAAATTATTATTAATTTCTCTTACTGCTGTTAGAGGAAGTATTGCGATCGTGCCAAATTTTCGAAAATGAGTTTTCACCGGAAATACACGTTTGAGGTTCCTTGAGTCCAAAAAACTGGTTTTTAGAAAATGGTCTGTGTGTGTGAGTATGTATGTGTGTGGTGTGAAAAGAATATCTCAAAAAAAAAAAATTGCAAGAAGCTCAAACTTGGTATACCGTTAAGGTACTACCACCGCATCAGACACGAAGATTTCGGCCAAATTCAACAACCGGAAGTGCCCACTTTACTGAATTTTTTGTTTTTGTGATTTTCTCGGCACCTACGATTTTATTTACACCTAATATATCAACTACACATACAAAAAGCTAAAACTTTTATTTGACATTTCTCCGGGAAAATTTATTTAAGGAGCACTTTTGGAGGAGGAGAGTGGTTACGGTTTCCTCTAAAGTGCTATTTCCGTTATTAAACAATAATGTAAATAATAATAATTAGAATTAAATATGTTGTCGAAATCCCGAGTTTGAACAAAATCGGAAGTGCGGAAGTGTATTTTACAGAAAGTAGTTCTTTAGTTTTCTGCTATTTTCTCTTAAACGGTTCCAAACGACTTTCTTTAAGATCTGGTATTTTATCCGTCGTAGCATGTTTATTCATTTTGTTCCTGACCGGTTTCGGTCCAGCCTCAGAGCAAATTCTCCAAGTTCGTGTAAAGAGTTCACTACATGTAATGTTTCTGTTACACTCACACTTGTTGGTTTGATGGTTGTATATATGTATGTGCGGGAGGTTATGGAGTTATCTTACTGTGTGTGTTTGTTTAATGATTTTGAAAATGAATGTGTGATTTTCTTTAAACTTTAAAAAATTAACTAAACGTACAGAGGGCTATAATTTTTATTTGAAACATTTCTCCAGGAAAATTCATTTAAGGGCACTTTTGGGGGAGTGATGGGGTTATGTTTTTCTCTAAAATGCTACTACTTTAGTTAAACAATATACTATACAATTCTGTCAACTAAATAATATTAATTACAATTTCAAAATTCCGTTTGAAGAAAATCGGTTGAACGGAAGTGCGACTTTACTGAACAGGTTTTCAGTTTTTTTTTTTGTGATTTTCTCCATAAAAATGCCGACGGTTTTAAATACTAATAAGGATTGAAGTGTGAAGAAAATTTGCCATTTCGCAGTAAGAGAAAGTCGTGTGAGTGTTTCATACCAGATTTTTTTTTTTATTTTAAATATGTAATCTCAATATTTGACAATGCCTTAAGTGGCCCTTAGACGATCAATATTCACGACAATATATTTCACGATTATAGTGGCCAACAGACACTTCTGCAGTCAACATGTGTATTCGGTTTAATTCCTTTCTGAAGTTAGTGCGCAACGAATTAAATTTTTTCACTAATTGTGACTTATCAGCATCCGGATAGTATTCTCTATATTTAGAAAGTAACTGTTCTTACTGTTCATTTTTTTTTATTCTGTTGCTGTAATCTTTACTCTTGATATTCCACAAAGCAGGTAAGCTCCGATACACCTCGATGCATTCTAAAATGAATTTTCTTTTTTCATCTTTTCCCTTTGTAGTCATCTTTTATAGATAAGTTGATGTTAACTCCAACACTGTCAGGACAAGACTGAACCAGATTGCGCAATACTGTCTACAGACGATGCAATATTTATTAGATTGCACAATAAAAATCAATCTCTGACTCATATATTGATTGACTCAATATATTGTGCAATCTTTCAATCTGATGTTCAGACAGTCAATATTATTGTGCAATATCAATTCTTGTGCAATTTATTGACGTGAATAACGTCTAGGGGCCACTTTAGTAATAAGAAAAGTGTCCAACTTTGAGGATGCTATTACACAGTAGCTCCCAAAATTTATTGGAAGCTGCAAGATAACTCTAAAATGCCATACCAGTATCGGTACGGTTCTACCTACTATATCGTATTAATATGAGTATATCTGTATGAAAGCACTGTTGTAATTCAAAGTTTGAAGAAAATTGATTAACCGCAACTTTATATAAAAGTTTCTTTAGTCATACAGGCATTTTCTCGAAAACAGATTTTCTTTATTCTTAGAACTTACAAATATGAATCTGTCATTTTTCTTTGATATAGTTTTCCGAAAAAAATTGATTTTACAGGTTCTGGCAATTTGAGATAGGCTTAATTTTAACCTGTCATTATAAGAATTACTGGGGTCTAACAAATGGCGCTGCCATACAATATTCGCGAAACATTTGGATTACAAACCGACAACTATAATCGCGACATTTAAGAGTAATTTAAATGTATTCTTTTGGTAGTAGCAATTCAAAATATGAAGAAATAATAAAATTTTGGCACAATAAAGTAAAGATAAACATTAACTTAATAATAAAAATGATTTTTTCAATTTGTCATATTAATAATCATAGTACTACGTACTGAAAGTAATGTTAAGAATAAGTGAAAAAGATAAAAGAACCTTTTTCCAAATTAAAAATGTAAATTACATACCGGTGTTTCATAAATTGAAAGAACATCAGTCCCTAATTTAGCAAAATATTTATCATCTTTAGACCATTTGAATGTTGGCCAAACGGCTGGTCCATCAGGATCGAATGTTCTCATCACTTCACCTCTCCTTATATCCCAAATAATAAGTCGCCCTTGTTCGTGCATATGAGCGCTTGGGGAAAACGTAATCAAATAACTGCAAAAAAATAATCAAATAAACTGTTGAAACAATCTCAAAAATGCTTATTTGTATTGAAATTAGTATCCAAGCTTAATTCTTTTATTTATAAATAAACTTGATAATAAAAATGCTTAACATTCCTAAAATATCTCTAACAGAAAAAACACTAGTCTTGATAATCTTAAGCACTTACTATAGCTTAGATTTCAAATGATTTTATCAGTGTCTCATAATTAGCATTCCATATTTAGTGTAAATTCCAATTATTTTTCACTTGCCTATATTAATTTAAAAAGAAAAAAATATTACATACTTTTCACATGGTGAAAATTCGATAAACTGAACATCAACATGCGTAAATCTCATAATCTGCTCAAATTTCGGACCACCCCAAAGGGCAACACCTTTGTAATGTATAGTTGCCAGATAAGTACCTAATGGTGACCACTGTACATATTTCTCTGTCCACCTCTGTATAAAATAACAAAAATATAAATATCCAACCATCCATAATTTTTTAATATACATTGCGTGTAAAATTTCTGGTCTCATACGTTATCTGAACTGAATTTATTTTTTCTTTGGCCCTTTATAATTCCATTTTTGAATGTAAGAAATCAGTATAGATTTAACCTTCTTATGTGAATCATGTTAATAATTTAATATGAAAATAAATAAAAAAATCGTTATAATGATGTACTACAATGTTGGGTTTACAAAGCAATGGACGGGCTTAATAAGGATAGGCAAGGCAAGGTGCTTAAGGATTTGAAGAAGGTTTGTAAACTTCTTCCGCTGCACTCTTAATGCCTTTATTTTATTTACTTTTTGCGAAAATTTGAACGTAGCATGTTAATTTTTTTCCTCGTGGCTAGAATTATTCACATTTAAATAAAATGAAAGTACTTCAAATTTTCAATACATTAAATAGAGTTAATCCTATTCCAAATATAGAGGGAGAGGTACAGTTATTTCATGACAATAACACTCAGAAAAGCTTAAGCTCTAAACTTCATTAATATTGATCAGTTAGGTAACTTTCATCACAGTGTATCAGTTTAAGTTTAAATGGTGAATGGTTTAAGTTTATAGCTAGCTAGTAAATGAATTTGCCGCTATATCTTCTAATGCAGCGATAAGTCAACATGTTTTCAAGAACGTTAAAGAAATACTTAAGATCACAATTCTAGGAAGCATTAAAAACATAAAAAATTAAATTTCATAATTTTTCTTGCAAATCATAATATATGTAGAAGGAGGGAGGCATTGAACAAATTTTAAGAAAAGCTATTGATTTTGTAGCTTCAAAAATAAGATGTAAAAGAATTATTACATAAAATAGAAGAAATTTAAAAAAAAAATAAACAATAAAAAAATTAGGAAGGCACCAAATAGCTATGCTACCCAGAATTTTTACTTTTCTAATAGAATTTTCTTTTAATTTAAGGCGCGTTAACATCTTTGGTCATTGGCGTCAGGAGCCTTCTTCAGAGCAGTGTCGGATCCTAGGAAGAAAAACTAGGGAGAATAGGAACAGAATTTGACATGTAATACTCAAAAATGTCCTAGTTGAGTGAAATGAAGAGAAGGTATTAGATGGTGAATTTGTGAATTTTGAAAAAAAGAGAAGAAAATGATGATGAAAGCCAATAGAACCCGCAACAGAGATTGAAAGACCTTGTATAATCTACGAAAAAAATAATTTACCGTATGTTTCATCATCACAGTCTTATCCGCCATTATTACCACCCAGACATTGTTGGACCAAATCTTTATAAACATAATTTCACAGAAAGACGTCATCGGCCTGAACATTTCACGAGATATATTAATTATTAGTTTAAGAAAAAATATTGTTGATCATGTAATAAATACAAGACGTCTATGAAAGTGTAAATAAGTTTATAATTATTTTTTAAAGACTAGAATTAAAACATATTATAAGAAAAAAATTCTTCAAATCTACATTGTGTTCTTGAGGATTATTTCTGTTCCAAAAACAGAAACAACAGGTAGTTCTTGATACTGACACTCAGAAAAGCTTAAGCACTAATCTTCATTAACATTGATCAGTCTAGTAAATTTCATCAGTGTATCAGCGTTAAGTTTATTGATAAGTTCATGGTTAAATTGAATTACCGCTCTGTCTTCTAATTTAGTAGGTTGCGGGATAGTGTTTTGCCATATTTGCACAGGATTGCCCGAATCACATATTACACAGAACTGATCATAAGCATCTGGCTCTAAGAGGTAGTGATGAAGATCACGTTGCTCTTTATATGGTTGGGGATCAGGAGGCGACCATTCATCAGGAATTTCTTCATATCTTGTAAAAGAATATTATTAAATTTGTTACACATATAAAAACTGTTATAAATTTATTTATTTTTCTTCCTTAAAAAGGAAGACTTGATAGTGAAAAAAAATATTAAAAACTTACTTTTTGAAATCAGTAAAAAGATTGACAAGAAAAGTGTGATTCTTATCCAATTTATAGTTATTGGTTGCGTTCACTGCATCTATAGCACTCTGGGGCCTGCTATATTCTATAAATATATACCTAAAAATGAAAATAATATTAAAAAATGTATCTCTGTCCAAAATAAACCTAAAATGCTGCAAGTAAAAAACTAATATTTTAAAAATTTACCCTTTCGTCTGCCCATTTTCATTTTTTGGATAATATTCATTAATAATATCTCCGAACTTGTTAAATATTTTAGAGATAACAGACTGCAATTTCTCTAGCCTTTCTGGGCCTACTTGAGGCACACCATCTACAACAATTATAGATTCTACGCCCCCCAATTCTTCAGGCTTTTTGCACAAGATATCACCAACAAGTTCTAAAAAAAAAAAAAAGAAATAAATAATTTCAATTATAATTAAATATGTGCTAAAGAATAGTTTTTCCAATGCGGCTAGATTGTAAATTATTTATACAGTTATCGTTCTTTAAAAACAATATTAAAACAAAGGGCAGGGATTAGCTCAATGGTAGCAGGCTGGACTAGTAACGCTGCACTGAGAATGTGACAAGGTGAACTACCAATCAAAGATACAGATGCCAGCGGCAAGGTCAAATCCTTTAGTCTAAACCTAATCAACAGGTCATGAAGGGACCAAGGCTGGTCAAATAGCGATTTCGGGGTATGCCGTGGTTCCCTCGCCGTTTAATTCGCTACCTAGGTGCGCTAATAACTGTAGCTGTTCCCACTTTTTCTCACAACACCGTCTTTGCCCTCATAAATCGAACCTTGAAATACTCATATGAAAAAGGCGAGTGCACTAGCCACTAGACCACCGCGTAAGGGCATTAATTAAAAAAAAAAAATCATAAAAAAAGTTTTAAAAAGATTATTTTATTTAAAAATAAATGAGTTACATGATGGTTGGCAGGGGTTAAAGAAATAACTTTATTTTTTAAACGTTTGATGTGCTTTCACAGGAGCGGTAAACGAGATGAATGTACATTTAAATGTATTATTTATCTTGATAAATGAGTTATATTTATATTAATTATTAAAAGACGTTCGAGATTCGTTTTTTATTTATCTTTGCATTTTAAAGCTTTTTTAATTGTGTAAACTTCTAGCCACTGGCCCCGGAGCTGCCCAATATACTTGCCACTCTCCGATCAGTGTTCGGATAACACTGTCCAGCACTAGACAGTGAATGAGCGTGTCGCTCCTAGAAGGGGAAATCTAAGGACAGCACTGCCTAGACTCAAACCAGAGATCTCTGCTTGCGAATCCAGAGCGTTACCGTCGAACTAATCCTTTCCCGCGAAAGGCTTATTAGTATTTATATTACTTTTATTTAGTTAGTAAAGTAGCAACACAAAAAACTAAAGCTCTTTTCCAGAAACTTATATTTTCATGAAGTTTAGTTAAATTACGGCAGAAATCATCATCTCGGGTAATTCCTTTAATGCCAAATTGCTACTTTTTTTAGATATGTTCCATACAAACAATTTGGTTCTTTAAAAATAAATTTTTTTTTAAAAAATTATAATAAAATATTCCGAATTATCTTCCTCTGAATGGTAATATTATATTTAGAATTTAACATTATTATGGCTTTTTCTTTAAATTTTACATATTTCCAGTTTAATTAATCCTTATTAGTTTGAACAACTATGCCTCCCTTAAATTATCAAAATAATCCTACCATTTTTTTATTTTTATATGATCACTTGCTTAATAGCGCAAACGCCATAAAAAATACATTGCGTAAGTTTTTCATGGTAAAATAAAAATCCTCAATTATAAAAAATTAAAATTTACTACAAAGTAAGTAGATTTATAATTATACGTCATTTAAAATTCTCATTTTATCTTTTGTACTGATATCTGCATTTTCGCACAAAAAAAAAGAGAAAGTAAAAAAATGCTCTTACAACTAAAAAATATTTTTTCACGATCAAACAGATTGTATCTGACCACCTTATGGGCAACAAAAGTAAAATAAAAAAAATATTCTGAAGAACTTAAAAAAACTAGATACTCTTCACATTATTTATCCAAACTTTACTTTTCTCTTGTAAATCTAGGATCGTAATTTAATCCCACGTTTTCAACCTAGCCCAAAATTTTGTCAAAGTTGAAATGTGGGCGACCACATTGGCTTGAGACAATGCATTATCATTCGTCACAATATTGTACTGTATGAAACCTATTGGAGAATTTTGGTTTTTAACTCAATGAGGGATAATATTAGAAAATTTTTAAAGTATATATTGTGTACACGCCTTCAATGGTTAACAAGAGATAACCTGACGTGGAACCCTAGTTTCAAAAGTCAGAAACAACAACAAATACTTTTTAGATATAGCTATAATTAAAAGAATAAGATTAACTTTAAAAAAAATGTGCAAGTACCACAAAATTTTGGACAGAACACGAGGTAAATTAAGCATATGCCAAATCAACCACTGTAAAGGTACTTCGTGTAGTGGTATAATTTCTTACCTTCATCGGTGATCTTATCCACAAATCCTTCGGGGTCATCAAAACTAGGCTCTTCTTCTTCATTGGGCTCTGATTTATTGTTCTTGTTATGATCACTCTGTGCCGATTTGTCGGCATCCTTCTTCCGGGCCATCTCGTGGGCCTCATGGACAATGGCGGAGAGATGGCTAACCCACAGCCAAATGAATTTCATCGTCGCACAGGCCAGTTCATTAACAATAATTTTTTTTTTACATACATTTCATTTCCAATACTTTAAACATTGTAATTGCCTGTTAAGATTACAAAAATATTCTAATATGTAGATTTAAATTTTTTTTTAAGTTAATTCACTCTACAAAATAAATTGATGAACATATTTTACTTACAATCTAACCTATATTTGCCAGGTTTAGGTTGTGTCTTTGTTATTGCTATTAGAGGCGGCTTATCAGGAGTGTCAATTTTAATTGAGTTACAGTTTATGTAAATGGGTTTATGTCTGTAGATATATATATATAGAATTAAAATTTTTTCAAATAAATAATTAGTGACATTTTATTAGTGACTTAGAATGTTGGTTTTAGTTCTGGGAGACTTACATATCCCTCATAGATGTAGCAGTTTACCAGCAAAGTTTAAAAAGCTATTAGTCCCTGGAAGGATACAGCACATACTTTGTACTGGAAATTTGTGCACCAAAGAATCTTTCGATTATCTCAAAACACTTGCAAGTGATGTCCATGTAGTTCGTGGCGATTTCGAAGAAAACACTAGTTATCCAGAACAGAAAGTTGTTACAGTGGGGCAGTTCAGGATAGGACTTTGTCATGGGCATCAAATTGTACCATGGGGAGATCCAGAAGCTTTAGCGATGGTACAGAGACAGTTAGATGTCGATATATTAATATCTGGGCACACTCACAAATTTGAAGCCTACGAGCATGATAGCAAGTTTTATATTAATCCAGGTTCTGCCACAGGTGCATATAATCCTCTTGATCCTAATATTATTCCTTCTTTCGTATTGATGGATATTCAAAGTACAACGGTGGTTACGTACGTTTACCAACTCGTTGCCGATGATGTTAAGGTTGAGAGAATTGAATACAAGAAGAACTGACGTACCACTCATAATTTCTGCCAGCTTGTTAATTTATTAAATATTTATAATATTAAATTTATATATATTATATATAATAAAAATATATTTCCGAATGTATTTGTATCACAAGTATGAAATAAATATTTTATTCAAAATCTTGTTATAAAACCTGGTTTTTATTTAATATATTAGACAGTTTCGTTTAACAATGAGAATGTTCCGCAAAAACCAAAATGAAGTTAATGTGTCCTTTAAAAAGAGATGAAGAAATTTATATTTTGCACCATGCTAATATATTAGCTAAGGGTGTTTGCTAGAAAGGGTGGCTTTCTAGTGGGTGGTTGAGGATGAAACAGCTGTTTTTTGCCAATACGCTTGAACTGCTCATCCCTTTTGGAAATTAAACTTTCGTTTGATTCTTTTTTTTAGTGGATTATGTAATTCAAATCAGTAAAAGAGAAATTTAGATCTCATATTAGAACTTAATTGTAAGTCACTCATCAAAATATATAAAGACTTTATCAATGTTAACGTTTAGATAAATAGAATTTTGCTATTTAGGATGCTTGGCAGAATAAGTGGAAGTAAGGATGAAAATGCTAGAAGTGAGGATGATTGGATTCTTGCAAGGAGAGGGATACAGTTGGTACTCAATAACAAATATAAAGAAGCCGAAGCCTTATTTAAAAATAAAGGAGATTCTATACAACTTGCAGCAGGACATTCGTATGTCGTTTTTATGGTGAGCTAGTAGTTAATAAAGCACCCTTATGACAAAAGAAGTTGGTTGAGCAAAAACCTTGCTGTCTGTGCATTTTAAAAGTACCGCAAAGAATCCTCTGATCACCATATTAAATAAAACAATCACTGTCATAGATTAATTTTAAGTTGAATAATCTGTAAGACATGGGGGTGCATTGTATTATATCTAAAAGCTTTCAGAATATGTTGGTCATAAAGTCATCTAATCTCCCTGTATTCATACATTCCAGAATGCTGTGATGACTTTTGAAGAGGATTCTCTTGAAGAAGCAATGGTGGTGCTCAAAGAATTAGAAGGAAAGTGTGCTCAAAATTTAGGTTGGATTAGGGCAATGAAAAACAGAGTATTCGGGAAACCTGTTAGTACAATTATATCTCTTTTATTTTCTATATATTATTTTCTTATTTAATTACTGATAATAACGCTTGGAAATCTTGTAGTGATTGTGTTTGTAGAATTAATTTGTGCCGCTCCTAACGATTTCTGGCGGCTGTTCCCAATCTGTATACCCTAGATGTTTAGAGGAACTAAATTATAGGGGAGAAAACTAAATTTTGTGACCTAGAAAAATTATTGGTACACCCTGCTCATTAACTTTGTTGTAGATGGTTCTGCAGAAAAGCAGATATTTTTACTTTATTTGCTTCCTTTTTTCTGTGTTCATCGACCGGTTTCGAGAGTGTACATTGATTTTCCTTTTTCATTAAGTTCTGATCTCGATTTATTCATATATTGTGAATGAGTCTGTAGTACCATATTGTTTACCTGAAGGTAGACAAATCCTGATGTGGCCTATGAGCACAAAATGAGGCAGGATAACATCGATAAAATATCTTATGATTTTTACACTTATGAGTCATAAAAGTGTGAGATGCATTGCAATGTGTGGTCGTTTGGGTGACAGTATGTTTATTGTTAGAATCCCGAGGCGCCAAACGCCTAGTGGAGTGGCTAGATCTCATTAACCAAAGCGTTTAGGCTGGAGAAATTGCTTTGATTGTGAAATAGCAGGGAAATTAGATTTGGATACCTATGATATACTTTTTCTTAATGAGCCCATTTTATACATGTTTCTTAATTGCTCTTAATTTTTTTTTTTTTTTGTTTCTTCATTGTTCTTAAATTATACAGAAAACATATTTAAGAAATTTGGGGTCCCTTAAAATTATTGGAACAAAAATCCAAATTTTTTGTTTTAATAATGTAGTAGAAAAATTGTCCTTACTAAAGTAATGTTATCCTATGAAATCACCCCGAGAATTATGTTGTGAATTGCAGGAGTTAGGTGTCTATGAGACATTGGAACAGCAAATTACATTAGCCGATTGTCAAGTGTGCATAGCTTTTTTAAATTTCATGACTCAAGATTCTACAGCTGGTTATGTGAAAGGAGGATGGGCTTTGCGCAAAGCTTGGGGACTTTATCATAGTGTTTATAATGAATTGTCTTCTCAATATAGAAAAGTCTTTGGACTTCAGTCTCAATTACCTGGTAAGTAAAAAAAAAGAGAAGAAATTAGTTCCTCTGACTAAACTCTGAAATTTCGCTAATAAAATCTTTTTGGAACCACGTTTTTTTAATAAGTTGCACTATTTCGACTTTTTGTCACTACTGTAAAAAGAAATTCCAGATGCTAGCATATTTTCAGCATTGAATAATCTCCGAAAATACATGTTATGAGGTTGCCTCATTGGATTAAACCACATATCCTTAGAGATGATATGGGTATAAGGAAAAATTATGTAATAATTTCAATATGCTCCGATCGCTTAATATTTGCACTATTAGAAATTCCTCGCACACTAGGAGATGGACTGCGTTCAATATTGTTTTCTCTTTAATGTCTTCCTCTTGATCAACACCATCCGGATCACGCTGAGCAGTTGCTTTACGAAACGATCCTATTTCTCTTAAACATCGGTGAACTCTAACGAATATATAGCGATCTGGTGTTTTGCGATTAGGTATTAGTCTCTGATATCCTACAACTGCCGGTCTTTTATTTCCGTTAAAAACTGGTATACATTATAACTATCAGCGTATTCTCATTAGAAAAATAAATTTTTAAGTAATTTTATTAAACAACATAATAATCAATAGCAAAAGTGGCGTAAAAACTTCATATGCCATATACACACAAATATTTATCACTTTTATTTGAAACATTTTCCTTAGAAAATTAATTCTTGGGGGATTCTCGGGAACAGGAAAGTTAAACTTCCCTATAAAGTATCACTTTTACACAATATATAGTTCTACCCTTTGCATAATATTAATATATAGATCGTTGTTAGAATTCCAGATTTAAAGAAAATCGGATAATCGAAGTTCAGAACAGACTTTATGGAAGAAGTTCTTGTGATTTTTTTTGGAATTTTCTCGCAAACGTCTATAATGATTTCCATTAAACATGGTATTAACTCCAGAGATATAAACGAATC
The DNA here is from genome assembly GCA_011037195.1 of Triatoma infestans. Classification (NCBI taxonomy): domain Eukaryota; kingdom Metazoa; phylum Arthropoda; class Insecta; order Hemiptera; family Reduviidae; genus Triatoma; species Triatoma infestans. The sequence goes on from JAAEAF010014303.1 coordinate 332,887, forward strand.
ACTTTTATTCGTAACATTTTTCCAAAAAAATTGCTTTTGGATATGTGATCGTAATTATGGTGTTGGTTCATTTTTTTTGGTGCGCTCTAGTGGACCACTCTCTACCTGCCAAAATGAGTAGGCAGATACTTTGCCCCCACCACTTTTAAATTTATGTTAGAAGTATGTAAAATTTGAATTTAAATAAAATTTGTCATTTTTTTATATAAATGTAGAATGAGGAGTAATATGTATATAAAATTTACATTTCCTCAAAAAACCTGTAGATAATTACTTGTTTGTTCCTATGGGCAAACCGGCTTTGAAATTATACATTAACTGTAGTATTAGCATGCATATAACAGTGGACTGTACTTGTTCCATCTATTTCATGAATATATTAAAGAATTGAATCCAGTATATTATATTTTTTTGAAAATTGTCTAATCTTTTTAGGTTACGATATTTCAGTTAATTTAAATTTTTTAATTGATTTTGAAGGAGAGAGTCCTTCTTGGAGAGTGATAAATTCTACTTCTAATACCCCAGCAACAACTCCAGTGTCTCCAGTATCTCCAACATCCACTTCTTGGAATCCAAATGAACCTCAGTGTAATGGCTATCGAAGGCATTTCTATAGGTTATTTTCACCTCTACCATCGCCACAGTAAGTATTAATTTATTAAAATATAGTCTTTTGTTTTTAAAAAGTGTGAAAAAAAAATCTGAGTAATTGTATTTTGCGGTTAAGTATTTATAAATTTATGTTTTTTTTTTTAATGTGGGTGCATCAAATTTTCTGAAATATAAATAAAGCGCTTTTCACTCATCAAGTTGATGAAATCAAATTCTATAAACATGCATGAAATTACCAATTAGAATTTGGAAAAAGTTCAAACACCGATTATGAATATCTATAATTTATTTGGAGTACGTGCTGAATTCATGAAAAACTACTTCATCTAATAAGCTTTAAGACAACTATCACATATATCGTTTTCTCATTAGACAGAATTGTATCACTGCTAATTTTTTAGAAAATAAAGGTCAGTATGAGATCGCGAAATGATTCGGTATAAAAGTAAATGAAGGGGAATTAATAATTTTTTAAAAATTAATGCATAAATAAATTTATATTATATTAGACATTTTTCTGTCGCTTTCATTGTAAGAGAAAATAATGTGTTCGTATCAATTTTTCGGAATTGAGTTCTAAATGGAAATATTGTTTTAACGTCAAAAATGTTTTTATCCAAAAATCGCCTTATGAATTTCGTAGAGAGGAAAAATTAATTTCGATAATTATTATCGATATATTATTAAAAATTATATCTCGATACCAAAATCGTAGGAATACAGAGGCGATATTCCCGTTCAGGTCGCATCCAAATGCCAAGGTTTTTGAAAAAACTGAATAGTTTTCTAGTTTTTGTGATTTTTTAAATGTAAACTTATATATAAACATATCACTTTTTTTGAAACATTTTTCGAAAAAAAATTGTTTTGGTGGTTTCCAGGGATTTGGCATCAGTTTATTGTTGAAGCATCAATGCAAGTTTTGTTGTGTGGTTGTCTAAAATCTAAAATGTACAATGTCACATATCTCAGATAGCTCCTTTGTATAATCATCAATATCAGTGATTATACTTAATATTAAGGCCAACTTATCGTTTAGTAAATATTCCAAGTTTTTGGAATCAAAATTAGATTACAAAATAGATTACTTGAAATCCCATTTCAAAATAGACACAGCCAGACGTATCTTCCATTCTATGAAACTATCTATGTAACAAATAATTATCAGCCATCAGAACAGATGGACTCAAAGTTAAACAGGCTTTCCCAGAAGGCAACCTGACTCTAAGAATGATAAAAAAACAAGTCTTAAACCTAATCAAACTGAATGAATCAGTCTTAATCAGAATATTTAAGACTAAAGTCTTCAGAATAATAAAGAAGTCTATTAAGTCTTAATAATAGAATAATTTTTAGAAGCATCTCGTAATAAATGCTAGAATGATTATATCGCTTACCCTGCCAAAAATCTGCTTTGCTTAATTTTATTGCCAAATTTTTCACCTTCACAAAGAGAGATGGAATCTCTAACAAAGTCTCCATAGCATCAATTGGCTTGAATGGGCATCGCACAGGTCACCGTCAGACAAGCCATGCCTTAAATTTGCTCAAGCAGCAATTTAGCGAATCTTATCTCAATGTGAAGCTACTTCACCTCAGCCGCATCCACAACGTTTAATTACCAAGGAATATATTATGCAAAACATCATTTTGAGAGTAAATCCCTTTAATTATTATTGTTATCCATAATTCCTCGACACTGCCAAAAGGGAAAATGGCCTTTTGATTTTGTATCTTAACACGTTCCGATCAGGTTAATTTACTGTATCGAATTTCACCGATTTACTAATCTGAACAAAAGTTTCTACCACTCTAGGAGATGCTAATCCTACTATCTTCTTCTTATGGTTAAATAAAATTACTTAAAATTCTAGACAACAGTGTAATTAGACCATCACTACTTCATAAAGTTTGGTTATTTATTGGCCATTAGACTATATGTTATAAGAATTTGTGAGGTTCAGCCTGAAATTGCCTGAACTTCTGGCCTAACCTCACTAATTCTAATAAAAAAAATAACGTATCATTATATTAATTATGCCCAACCTGTGATTGACATGGTACAGAAAATCTTTAGGGAAATCAGTCTGTCTGCGAACCAAAAAAAACTACTGGGATTGTAATAGACAACGGAAAGCTTTCTAGTAGTGTGATATGGCTGAAGAATGGATAAGAGATCTCTTTCATAGCACAAGAGGAAAATATAAAGTACATATCTCGGCTGAGTTTTAATGGGGAACTTGTAATTAGCAACAGCGCTCTAATCTAATTTAAGTTGGCGGCATCAAGCTTAATAAAGCTCAATCAGAAGCTAAATGTCATAAATCAAGTTCACTCACCTATCCCTTCAATCTTCACCACACACAAAACTGTCACCACCAGTACTAGACGATCTGGATACCGTGATTCAGTTTATGCAGTTTAATTTAAAGCCCTATTTGTTGAATTTTTCTTTTCCTTAATGTTGATGCCATGTTTGACTTGAGATTGTCTCATGGAGATTGATCAATAAACTGTGTTCTTTAGCAGCTTAGTGGAATCGACTTGGTTTGGCACTTTAATCTCTTATGTTAAATACACAGACATGTTGGTCATCACTTAATTGAAACATTTTTCTTGAAAATAGTTATTTATGTAGCAAGTGAGAAAAGTAAGACTTTTACACACTCGAGTTTAGAGTTTGACTGTACAAGCGCAGAGTTAAATATTAGATTTTTTCTGCATTCGTCTAAATTGGTTGTGAATATATATGAATATAAAAAAAAATATGAAAAGGTGCAAAACAGATAATGTATTTTAATATAAGTCTTTCTCTATAATCTGTTTCATTTGGTGTAAGCTCAAATTCGCCAAATCTGAGATTTATTTTGATCTTGTTTTTGAATAAAGTATGATGTAAATTGAAAGTTTTTTCACTAAATTTAGTGTAATAATAGTCACATTATTCTAATATTGCAAACAAACAAAAATAATTTATATGGGATTCTATGGGGGCGGGGTAAAGTTTGGTTTTTCTTTAAATTGTATATTTTATTTCAATATGCTAATGTGATTTGAATGTGTTGTCAGAATTCCAAGTTTGAAGAAAAATCGTTTGACCGGAAGACAATTTCGCTGTATTTTTTTTTTCACTAATTTATAGAATAGCGTAATAGAACGGCTCTTTATATTTGATTTACAAACTATATAGATCTGTTACTTATGTTTGTAGAGAGAAGTCCTGGAAGAAGTGAAAGGACACCCTTTTCTCATAAGTACCATTTCAAAATATTTCCTCCACATTGAAGAATTTTTTTACTTAGAACTATGTAAATTCCAGTAAGAAAAGATATTAGTGTTTCACAACAGATTTTTTTTTTTTTTTTGCATGAAATCTTTATTTGATTACACTACATTTACAACTCATTTTAATAATATTGATTTCCTTTCTTGGCTAGGTGATGATAATCATTTATTTGCATTGATGTTTCCAAGGCAGTAAGTTATCATACAAGAAAGAAATGCTGATTTACGAATACATGATAATAACTGCTATAACCCATGAATAGAACAATCCTCCAAACACATTCCAAAATATCCATGTTCGGTTTGCGCTGGGTGGCTGAAATATGCATGAGAATAATGTCATTTTTCATATAAGTCAATGTTGTTAATTATTGTCAATTAATGTTTACACCACATTAGGTAAACATTAATTTTACAACTCATTTTAATAATATTGATTTCTTTTAATGGCTAGGCGATGCTAATAGACAATTTTGTTAGATTTGGACAATTTAGATTCAAATAATAAAAATTTTCAGAAATTTAGTAAAGTCTAAGTATTTAATTTTCTAGAAAAGAAATATACAAACATTCTAGGTTCATTATAACAAAAATTTTAACTTTATCATTGGTAATTTGGGAATAATTAACAAATTAAGTTTACTAACAAATTATTGTTACTAACAAAGTAAACAGGCGTTCGCCTTTGTTCATTCCTGTTTTCATTAATATCTGGCAATAAGGTTACGCTATTCAAACCAATATTTTCTTGTATACGTTCATTGAATTCATTCTGTATCATATAGTTAGCAGTTTGAAACAACCAATTCAAGCGTACTCCAGGATCTATCCTTTCATCTGGGCTTAGTCTGCTTTCCCCCCTTCCTAGTGGATCTCCTTGAAACTAAAAATAAAAAAATTACATTCTATCAACCATATTCTTTTTAATTCTTGCCTTTTGGGAGATGTCTTTATTATTTTTGTCTAAAAAAAAAAAAAAATAGAAATTATATATATACTCTTGATCTTGATTCGGGGCTTTAGACGAAACCACTTCTTGCATCCCGTAAATAACCAGGCTTGAAATCTACAATTTTAGATCCCTGAAGTCTTGAACCCCAATGCTCACATTTAGTTTCAAAGGATTATCTATTTTAAAATGAGATCTGTTATTTTATCCGTCGAGGCATGCATATTTATTTTATTCCTGACCGACTTTGGATTTTTAATACATCGTCAGAGTAAATTTATCAATTTCGTGCAGAGAGTTCACTTCAACATAATGTTTTTGTTACACTCATCGAGCGTAACAGAAATATTACGTTGAAGTGAAATCACTGCAAGAAATTGATAAATTTACTGTGACGATGGATGAAAATGCGAAACCGGTCAGGAATAAAATAAATATGCATTCGTTTTGCGGATAAAATACCAGATGTTGTCCAGCATTGCGGACCCATCCTCTCATTAAAATGAGATGTTTAAAAGGCCTGACGGTTTGAAAACGATTATCTATATTAAATAATATATAGTATATTTTCTATAGTATTTATTATATATAATATATTTATATAGTAAATTTATATATAGTATATTTCCTTTTTTCTTTATTTACCCAGTAATCAAAAAGATATGCTTGAAATTACATCTCCGCAGTCCATACACGCATTATTGACATCCCTTCCTTTCATTTTTCAATTGCCACAGTCCAAGCCTGAACCAAGCCATTGCTTTAATTTCTCTTTTTGTTTAATATATTAACAAAGGGTTCGGCGTTAATATATTTTTTTTCTTATAAATTTTAAAGAAACCTTTTTATTCATTTCCGCAAATAAATTTTGCAGTTCAATATCCCACTTTCTCTTTGTAAAAATTTTATGTTATATATGCACAGATAATGTTGAATCCCTGATTATCCATCCTAAACCCAATTTTTCTATTTCCCTTTTTATCTTCTTCACCCACTGTTCTTACATCTACTGTTGTTGCTGTTTATTGATAGAAGAAACATATTGTAGTGAGCTTACTGACAGTACTATTACTTGATAGTTGGGAGACTATCTGCTAAAATATTTTAAATCCTAATTCCAGTAATACGCCGGTAATAGCGTAGACCTAATTAAGCATCTCATTGCTGTCTATCGGTAATTGTTTACATCTTGGTCAAAACCACAAATTTCAACACCGGACTACTTTATTGATTTAACCATTACATTGAAATATTTCTGATGCTAAATCAGGCAGTACAATTTTTTGGAGTTTTATAACTGCCTAGAGCTAGCTTCCGTTTCAACTTACCCACTTCATTGTGATTGTTCCATTTATGATTTCTAATAATTCAAACCGTAAATATTTCATTATTTAGTTATTTCCATATCTTCCTCTTTATAGTAATATTTTACTGACTTTTTATTTTTATTTTATTGCCTTCACTAAAAATTACAATTTTCGTTTTTTTTTTTTGTACCTTTACCTTCTTACAATATTTATCACAAAAATTACTCAAACCTACTTTTTTAGATCGAGCAACGATATAATTAGTTTCATATTTTAATGTCTCTTGGTTATTTGTGAAGATTTTCTTTTTGTTTCCTTTAGACTATTATCTACTATCATTTTTACTTGAGTCCTTACTGAACTGTTAACGAACTTACAGTTTCTCTGGAAATTTGTTGAATATGTCTTTAGTGTTGATGTTTGTCAATTTCGTTCGCCTAGGAAGTTAAGGTGCCAAAACTTTGCATACTGTTAATGTGTAAAGACTTCTTGGTCTTGTGGCCAATTTGTTTTAGTTTTATCTTATTAAATTTAAAAACTGGTCTTTTTAATCTAAATATTTATTGCAATTTTTTTTTGTGTAACTTCACTCTTTTGTAGCACTATACGTGATAGATAATATTGTAATTAAGAAGATCTCATAAAAGAATATTATCAGAGATATTTTCCGTGATAGTCTGCTTCTTTTTGTGGACATCCATGTTTTAGGGCATTCGCCCGGTTTTTGTCAAAACAGTGTGATAACATAGACTTGTACAGAGCAAAGTTAGTTATACTAGTTTTAAAAAGTCTTTTTGTTAGGACCTAACTAGCTAAAGAGGGGGGGGGGGGATTCGTTGATACCTGAGTGGGTCAAGCTACAAAAAGAAGCAGATTATTACGAAAATTATCTCCGATGCTTTCCAGCTCTGCGTAACCAAGCACAACAAAACAATATTATTTACTATCAGCGCTTGCTAGAAATTATTTAGTATAAAAGAAAAATTTTTCACGAAATAAGAAAAAATATATATTGTTAGTATCACTCACTACGTTTGGGAGGTTGGGCCTGCCATTATATCCCCCTAGACATGAAGAACTAAGTGACCATCCTTAAAAAAAAAAAATAAATAAATAAAATTGTAAAATAAAAATTGAATGGCATAATTTTTCAAATACTATCAGTAACAAAACTCTTTTCACAGTTACAGGTGAAAGAAGGTGAAGAACCAACATAATATTAAAAAACTAAATTTAGTTAATTGTGTTTACAAAAATATGATTTCTTATTTTTTTTTAATAAATTAAACATTGCTTAAAATAACACTTACTTCCTCTTGCTGTATAATTTATGTTTACATCGTCCTTCACGGCTCGTTGTGGAATTTTCTTAATAGATGGTCATAAGATTCCACTTTTTCCTGTTAATATTTTAAAGAATTTTTATTATAATACTATATAAACTTGTAAAGATTTTAAATAATTTTTAATATAATTATATATAATCTCCGACTAAAAAAAAAAAAAAATCTGGTATGAAGCCCACACACACGACTCTCTCTTATTCCTCTTAATGAAGTGAAATGGCAGATGGTGGTGGATAAGTGCCAACCTACCTACTGAGGCAGGTTGCATTGATTACATTGTAGAGAAGCCAATTATATTGAACAAACTCATTCGAATTTTAATTTCTCAGATTCCTCAGAACCACGTTGAAACAGTTTTTTTCAGAAAAATGTTGCTAATAAAAGTGATACGATTAATATCTGTGCAATTAGTATTCCACGTTTAACAGAAAATCATAGTAGTTTTCGGTTTTAGAGTACTAGCATATATCAAATTTCAACTACCTATTACTTTTTCTCACTGCTATTAACAGGAAGTATTGCGATCTTGCCAGATTTTCAAAACTGTGAGTTTTCATTGGAAATATACGAGTATGTTTTGGGGTCCTCTCAGTACAAAAAAAATGTTTTTAGCGAATTGTCAAAAAATCGTGACACAAGATACTTATTTTTTTATGTATAGAATAATTAGGGAGCTCAGCCCCTGATGCCTTCGGTGATAGAGTGGTGATATTCATCAGAATGTCAAGTTTCAACTTTATTGCAATTTTTCGTTTTAGAACTATGCTGTTCAATTTCACACAAAGGCAGGCCATTTTCTAAAAATTATGTTTAGGACTCAGGGGATCTAAAAACATATTTTCGGTGAAAATTCGATATTGAAGTTTTAGCACAGTTGCAATACTTATTGTCATTAATATTGCCTTTCGAAGGAAAGGATTAGCTCAGTGGTAGCATGCTGGACTCCCACGCAGGATACTCGGTCCGAGTTCCTGTTACCCTTATATTTTTTCTTCCTAGAAGCCTCTACAGCTTACTTTCCGAAGGCCGACAATACACCGAAAATGCTCCAGGAGTCAATTGTCGATACGCCTTTAAAAAAAAAAAAAAATTACTTTTCGATCCATAAGAAATAGATATCATTAATTCATCAGTTAGTCATTATCTACATAATGTCGGTTATTAGTGGACCGATTTAGGGTTATTTATGTTTATTCTGGCTTTCTGCTATAGTAGGATATAGTATTATCGTGTTAAATTTTCGAAATATGCTCGTTCACCGGAAATACATTATGTTTCCACTCTGAATAAAACCTGCTGAATGCTATTATATCTGTCATAGCATTCTTTTTTTATTAAATCTGAATTTATGATTCTTCTCCATTCTTCGATGAAATTACTGTCAGCTGCTTGATGAACTTAACTTTGATGAATGAGGAAAACCGGTTAGACATGCTATGGAGATATTGAACAAAATATAGGAATTTGAATTTATTGTTCACCAAGGAGTCGTTGGAAGTCGTTGACTATTTACTGCCAGAATTTTCTTTCAACGTTAGGACATTTAAAATATAAGTTTTTAATATTTATTAGCTTATTGAAGTGTAAAATGGAAAATCTCTTGCCAAAAATAGCGACGATATTGCTTTCAGTTTCATTTCCAGGTAATATCAGCATTAGTGTAAACTTGAAAGAAGTTTTTTTTTAGTATTGATTATTTTAATAATTGTTATATTATAATTAGATTTATTTTAGAGAAAAGTATTATTGATTCTAATAAAGTTGTAAATTGCTAAATATAATTCCTCATTTAGGTATGATAGAATACTATGTAGGTTGGCTGGTAGTGAACATTTTGGTTTTATAATAACATTCCATAATTTTCTTCTATCTTTCTGATAACTAACGCAATCAAGGATCAGATGGTCGGCGTCGATAATCGTTTCTGGTAGGCATGGACAGATAGAAGTTTCCAAAATACCTATTCGGGATAAATGTTAGGGGGAAAAGTTATGATTGAAACGAGTCTGACCATTGTAGTGAGGAACCGTCTACTTTCGATATAGTTAAGGAACAATAGTGTTTTCTGTATAGTTGGTTGTAAGGCGGTGTAAAATTTACCCTTGAAGATTTTTGATCTCACATTTTCTAGCGACTGTTCTCTATAATATACATGTTTGACATAATTCCTTAAATCAGAGGACATTAAATTTTCAGCATTATGAACCTGAAGATTTATTGCTTTCTTATCTGCTATTTCATTGCCCGGTATTCCTGAGTGGCCCTTGATCCATATTAAACGTATAATTTTGCCATTTCTAACCGCACTTTTTAAAAATTATATTGTTTTAGGACAATGAAAGCAGCGTTACGCCCTGGGTAATTTAATTTAGTGAGTAAGCTTTTACAATCAGAAAGGATTGCCATTTGCATTGTTTGTGCTTCTAACTAGGATACAAAATCCGCGCTTTTAATTCAGCAATTCAGCAATTAATTTTGCAGTAAAATTGAGGAAGTATTATTTAATTCATACACTGAGCCGTTAGTTGGCTTGGGTATCAAAGATAGAGCATCCGACTTCCTCAGAGGACTTAGATCCATCGGTAAATAAGAAATAAGCATCAGGAAATTTATGGTTGTTGCAGCTTATTAATTAAGTGGGTTGTTGCAGTATTTATTCAGAATTACGCTCAACACGTGAAGATCTTTTCTTTTATTAGCAACTTTCTTGAAAAAAATTGATTTTAAGGATTTGCGGTCGGAACTGTGTTGCTAAATTGTTTTCTGATGAAGTATCATTCAATAATAATGTACTGTTTGCTCACAAACATAAAACTAACAAGTGACAAACATAGTGTCTAGTAAAAAGTGCTATTAAATTACAAGTGTGAATAAAAATTTGGTCACTGGAGTATAAGATTTGCGCTAAGATTAATGCTTTTGCCAATCTTTTAAATAAAAATATTTGCATTGCTTAATTTGTAATTATTCAGTCCTAATCAAAATTTTATGTATACTTTCGGAAGAGATTTTTCATAGATATAATCATACAATTAGCATACTTTACCTAAACTTGAGTTACTAATTCCCAAAATATTCTGCACTTATAGGAGTAATAAATGGGTGAATTTTTCTTTCTTGATATCTGCGATTCATTTTATAGTGTAATAGATATCAATTTTTTTTTTTTGCGAATACAAATTTATTCTTATTTGAGTTTAAAACGTTCTAAAAAAGAAAATTAAGCTTTTATGGGATTGAATTGTTTTTTAATACTGCAAAATTTGGTTGATGATAATACTATGTAATGTATGTAATTTTGTATTCACTAATTTCTTTATACTTAAAATATGTTAATGTATTTTATATATAATAGCATATGTTCACAATTAAACATACATATGTACAGTACTGTGAAAAAGGTTTTATTCAAACTTGGTATTTTGGCAATGCATTGTATTCTTATTCATATTATATAGATAATAGACTCGAATAATAAATCTATTCATCAGTAAAGTGGTACTGATGTCTAGGTCGACCGATTTGAACCGAAAGCTTATAATCATATCCTCGGGTAGCAGCTAAACGAAATACTAGATTTCATCTTCCTGCAATTTTCTTTCCGCTTTTGAGTTACACACCAATAAAAAAAAAAAAAAAACAAAAAAAAAAAAAAAAAAAAAAAAAAAAAAAAAAACCATTTTTCGTATCAAGGGGATCTCAGAAATATATGTCCATTGAAAATTCGGTACGATACGAACGCAATACTTCCTCGTAAGAGAAAGTAAAAATCTGATGTGAAACAGAAAATCCGCATGCTGCTGGTTCGCAAATTTTCTTAAAATGAATTTTTTCGGGTGAAAATTCAATATTGATAATTTAGCGCAGTCGCACAATAGTTATTTATACCAGCAGTAAGATTACCTTCAAATATTATGCACATGAATTTTTGCCTTCAGAATTAAGAACCCTCGATACTTTACACACATATTTCCCTAAATCCCAATGGCTACATATCTGTTATAGTTACGGTTCTAATCGGGAAGGTAACATAGATGCTGGATCAAAGACTGTTGAACAGAATTCCAGCATTGTGCTCCCGTGGAAAGGATAGCTACTTTGAGAGGGTGAAGTTAAAGCAACATTCATGGCTTTTCTAGAACTGGAGGTAACAAATATACAAGCGTTTCCTTTATGATTGACTCCCAAGCAGCCTTACAAGTACTTCTGCGCAATTCAGTTACGGATACTACCGCTTATACCACATAATTTGCTGCAGGTAGCTCATTAACAAAACGATTTTTTCAGGGAAAAAATGTTGTTGCAATAGATTGTTATATAGATTTTTAAATTTGGTAGTTGGACGTTATGCCCGCCTGAAAAAATAGGCATTACTTTACTTTATATAGATTTTTTTAATTAAAGGCGCGTCAACATCTAAGGCATTGGCGCCCGGAGCCTTCTCAGTGTACTACCCGCCTCCGGATAGTGTTCTCTCGTTACAGACAGATGCTCTTGATCGGACGGTGAGCTGTAGAGGCTCCTAGGAAGAGAAAATCTAAGGGCAGTACATCTGGTCTCGAATCAGGTACCTCCGCGTGGGAGTCCATTGCACTAACAACTGAGCTAATCCCTTCCCTCAGATATCAGATTTTGATCATGAATGATATTTGAAAAGATGTTACAACTTGCGCGACCTATTACCAAGAGGTATTTCAGAACTCATTGTAAAACCACTAAATGAGAGCCTTTTTTTTCAAATATTCATTGGCTGTTTCAGCAAGATCTGCCCGGAAGGTGAGGTCCACCCAAGAGTGGCTGAGGTTGAATGTTCCTAATATTATTAGTGCTACAGATTGATCCTCAGGAAGCCTATACCTTAATTCCCTTAACTAAAGTAAATGATCATATCCGAGATATTTTCCGTGATAGCCTGTTCTTTTTTGTGGTCATCGACCGGTTTCGGACGTTCGCCATCATCAGGATGCATTTGTCAAACAGTTTGATAACATAGATATGCACAGAGCACTGCTCTGTGATTTGCATAGAGCAAATCTATGTTATCACACTGTTTGACAAATGCATCCTTGAAGATGAGCGATCGCCCGAAACCGGTCGATGACCACAAAAAAAAGCAGGCTATCACGGAAAATATCTCTGATGCTATCCAGCTCTGCGGAACTAATCGCATACACCATAAATGGTCACATCTTGAGAGAATGGCTTGTAACAAACGACATTACAGACTGAATAATCTAAAAGAGTCTTCGGTGCGGATAGCTCACAGTTTTCCCCTTGGAAATTCTGCTTAATTCGATCGATGATTGGCCAAGGAGTCTTAAAGCATGCATTAAGTATAGAGGTGAAGAGTATGATTTTTTTTTTTTTAATTTAATTGTTCATTCGGTTTTTAATTGTTACTGTACGTTTCTAACGTTTTGTTTAATTTCAAACTGGTGAGTTTTATCTCCACTTTATGTGTAACACTATTTACTATATGACTGGGTATTTATTGCCTTCTCTTATTGCTTTCAGATGAAGTTTTGCATCAAACTGCGGATTTTTAAAATATTTTTTTTTTAATAAGGAAATACTAGGATTTAATAAGCAAATACCAGGGTTCACAAATGTTTTTAGAAACAGACCAAAGTATGTTTGAATAGCGTAACTAAGAAATGAATAATCTTTGCAGGCTCAATATTTATATCCTGTTGGGTATTTACAAGGGTGATCACTTCATTGTTTTTCTCTGCTTTTGCGATTTTCTCAAAGCAATTTAACAGTTTTCACTTCTATTTTGAAGATATACTTCAAGAAAATTGATTTCAAGGCACTCTGGAGAAGTTGTCATGTGATGAATTTCCTTTGAACTGTTATTTCATTAGAGCATCGAACATATTTTTCATGATATCCTGCTTCATTTTGTAGTCACTAAGCAGGTTTTCACGGAAAATATCTCCGATGCTTTGCAGCTCTGTGGACCATCTGGTAAATTTTGCATCTGGTTCTACTACCTATGTAATATTAAAGATAAGCATGCAAATTCTGAGTTTGGATGAAGTTTTTAATTGGAACTTTAATATTACTCTAAGAAAAGTTTTATGAATAATAGGTTTATTATTTGTTAACAAATATTGAAATTAAAAACAAAAATAGCTTATGTTAAATAATAATTTTTTATTGTTCGAAACTGTTGGTTAAAGTTTACGATTAAACAAAAATTATTGTTTTTTTTTTGTTTGTTTGTTACAGAATCTGCCCAGAGGAAGTGCAAAGACTAATGTGTGCTGTTAGCTTTGGATATGGATTATTCCATCTTTGTATATCTCTTTTACCAGCAACAATTCTTCGTTTAATCCATATACTTGGTTTCGTTGGTGATCGAACCGTTGGATTGGAAGCTCTTATGTTTGCTAGACAGGGCCCTGATATGAGGGCACCACTTGCAATGTTAGTAGTGGCCTTAGTTACTGTGAAATATGTAATACGAAAGTATAATATTAATAATCAGTGACACGATTTTTCAGAGCAAATGTGCATGTTTACTCTGAAATAAAGATTGTATTTTAATTAAATATCAAGCCAATAACCAAATTCATTAAACTACAAAGCATTTTTTTTTTCAGAAAGGAGGCTTACTTACAGGCTTAGACAGACAATGCTTAAAAGACTGTTTTTTTTTTTAACTATCTATTAAACAAAGAAATTTTAAACAATTCTTCGATTTAAAAAAATACTACATTAAAAAGTTAAGCTTATGTATATCTATCATCGTGGTTTTTATTCTTGTCTGTTGATCTGACGTAAAATGTAACTACCAAAGTAATCGATATATTAATAAAGACTTTATTGGACAAAATAGAATCATACTGACAGATTAATTACATAACATTATAATATACTAAAACGTAGGGAAATAGAAAGGCATGCTATACCACTTTCAATATTACTATATACACTACCTATATATAATATTGTCAGCATTATTAAATCTATAAACATAAAACTTTATATCAAATCTACTTAATCTTTAACACAAATATTAATCTAGATAACATTTCTGAAAGCTCGAATCCATTTTTTAGCACGTTGCTGGATCCGTCTTACTAACTTCACTTTACCACTGAAGCGAATAATTCCATACCTTCACTTTACATGTGATTACTTTACTTTTTTTGGGATTGTGACCTTTCTAAAAAATAAGCCAAGACTCGAAAAAGATGAAATCAATGGACGCAAATGTCTGGGATATATGTATAGTGAAGGAATAATTCAAATTTATCAAATATGTTCGCCTTATAAAATATGTGCGGAATAGCATTGTCTGATTGTTATTGTAGTGATGGAGTACTTCAAATTCCAAATCTTGATTTTTCTAGTTTGTCTTATGTGATATGTGGCGGAATGGCATTGTCTTTATTGTAACAAAGTTTGGATATTGTTCAATCTCAACGACAAATTGCATGCACTTTGTAAGATTAAACTGAGCGATAACCGTTTCTACATGAGGTATAGCCTTTAGTTATAACAGGTTGGCCTTTTTGTCGATGATTGTATATCGTTTTCCACCGACGGGATGATGGACGATTGAAACCGGATTCTGGAAGAGTCGGTTGACCTAGGCTAATCAACAGTTTTGACTGTTGATTAGCATTATTAAAATAAATTCATTTTTCATTGTATGTGATTATTTCTTTAATACAACAAAAAGTACTTGGATTTTGAAGAAGAGTTTTGCAAAGGTCCAGACACAACGTTCTGTCTTTTCTGAAGTAATTTATGCGTAACACTTTGGTACCAAATTCCAAATCATGATTAAGTGTCTGCTTACGCTTTTATGATAAATTCCTAAATCATTTAAATTCCTGTTTACCGTTTGTGAAGAAATCCCCAAGTCCGATGTGTTAGTTTTCCAACGGTTAGTTTTCCTCAAAACTTCTTGATCGAAAGAACGAGGTTATCTAACATTCTAAGTTTGTGCCATTAGTTACAGTTCTTTTTACACCAAATATGAGCCGCACATTTTGACATTATATTAATACTCCTCACGGTCTTCTTTTCCAATAATTACAAAATTGTTCAAAAAACTAACTTATTTGCACTATAATTTCGAAACAGCTTACTTTATTTTAAAAAAGCACAAACTCTTTATTCTAGAAATTTATTCTGAGATTGAACATTTAAGTAATAGGAATTAAGAGGCAGTGAGTTTTAAAGCTTTTGTGAAAAAAAAGTTCTTTAAAAAAATCTCGGTTTCCTTAAGGATTGCTTAATATTTTCGAGATGATGCGGCTTGGTGAAATCATAATCATCTTCTTACTGTTGGGTAAAAGGAATGGAATTTTTCTTGAATTTTCTCTAGAACAAAGAACCCGTTATGTTGTGAATTAAATATGGTGCTGAAGTCAAATTCCGAACTGTTTTTATTCTTCCGTGTAGTTCAAATTACTGAAAGAAAGCAGTTTACATTATTTTTAAAAAACGCGCCGAATTTTGACTAATGCTAGATACTTATGTTATACTAGATAAGATACTAGATACTAGATAAGTTTTTTTTTCCAAGGGCTTGTTACTTTTCTTAAATAAATATTGTATATTTTACAGACTTGCGCTTCTTTGGTATCATACAATAATGCGTCCGTTACTCGCCTTAAATTCACAGATCATCAATTCAGGTATAGTCGCAGCTGATGCTTTAGTTGATGAAACTAAAGCGGAATTTGGAGAATCTGCTCTGTTTTT
This sequence comes from Triatoma infestans, assembly GCA_011037195.1. Lineage (NCBI taxonomy): Eukaryota > Metazoa > Arthropoda > Insecta > Hemiptera > Reduviidae > Triatoma > Triatoma infestans. The sequence continues at coordinate 349,110 of JAAEAF010014303.1, forward strand.
ATTTTTTAGAGGAAGAATTCATCGTCTGAAGGTAAGAAATAACATAATTAACAGACTAAGATTCGCACCCTAGGAGCCTTTACAGTCATGTCCTGTGATAGGCAGTATTGCCCTAACAATGCCCGGAGGCCAGTAGTGCACTGAGAAGGTTCGGGCGCCAAGACCAGAATCGCAAAAAAAAAGGAGAAGGACTTTGATTGATACATGACGATTATTCTCATTCATGATTTTTAAATACTTAGTAACTTTAGTGGCGCATTTCAAAATTATTGCATTTTTTAAAGGTATCATACAACCCAATTTAATAAATTTATTAAATTTGTGTGGTATTTTAATTTGCTAAATATGATTACAATAATATCTTTAATGAATGTAATTACTCTGTACAGTCTGATACAGAGTGCGAGAGAGAATACACTTTTATTGCCAAATTATACTGAATTATGAAATGGGTAACAGATGAAATTTTTAAGGTTTCTTCAGCAATAATTGTCATTTTCTATCATTCTCATTATTCAATATTAACCTTCTAAGGTATTTATTCATGAAATTAAGGTCCATTCCTTTCTTGAACTGTCATGAGCTTGCTCACGGTTTCTGGAGGAAAGATGAATTCATATGGGAAGATGTCTTCAAACCATGCCTCACCATGCTCTGTTGAGTTGAACACTTGATTTTATGGTATTTCATACTTAAAAAAAAATAAATAATACCTACTATTTTTAAGGATAGTCCATTATTGTAACTCATTTTAACTAAATACCACATAATCGTCCAAATTCCTTTTAGGCTTTTATGATTTTTTTTGTTTTTCCATTTTCCATTCCAAAATCACTTCCGACAAGCTACTCCACCTACCACCTTCCACATAACTAAACTTAACACGTCCTCTGCGCTCCAGTTTCTCTTTATTTTCACTAAATTTCTTTTATGTTGTTTCTTATTTTACCCCAAGGATTGTTTGTTGAGTGTCCTCTAAGAGGAAAAGTGGCCCAGAACCGCCATTTTCCCTCATAGAGACACTCAACAAGTAATCCAGAACCGCCATTTTCCCTCTTTAGATTTTTCCCCATCTCCAGTAGTACAGCAGTGAGCAGTTTATTTCGCAGGTTTATCCGGTTTGAGCTCATAAGTAATGTCGCTTAAAGTTTGCTTTAAGTGCATACGTACAGTAAAAATTTCAATGGCCCTCGAAACTGAACCTTTTTATATCTTTTTTTTTTCATAACAGAGTTCGTTATCCTTCCGAACAAATTTCATCCCATATCTTCAACTCCTCAAACCTCTCTATCTAGTATTTCAGAGATTGGCTCATATCAGTTTCTTAAAATACTTTAGTGACCCACTTATTTTATAATATTTTTAAGAAGATAGCATCATAAAACAAGATAATCTATCGCAGCCCAGTAGAGACAGTTTCGTATTTGGAGGCAGAGCCGTGCGAAGGGAAAACTGCTCTTGGGGCAAAGCCTGAATTTGGCGCTCCTCCCCAAATTTTTCTTGAAAGTCACATTACCTTTTGATAATAATTTATATTTACAAAAAAAAAAGTTTTGGTTTTGAAATAAAACAGCAAGTTCAATTTATATAATATTTTATTGATTAACACAAAATAATAATTAATATTAAATTAAATATTTAGTTTCCACGCTGTAATGGATGCGAAATCTTATAATGCATTCCAAATCCAACGTTTGGTTCATTCAGATTCAATGAAAAGTATCGCTAAATTTGTTAGCCTATACTGAACCATTAAACTTCTTTAACAATTTTTAAGCACTTATAAGTGGGTAGTGTACTGGACTCCTACGCGGAGGACCCGGGTTCGAGTCCAGCTGTGCTACCCTTAGATTTTCTCTTCCTAGGAGCCTCTACAGCTCCCTGTCCGGTGATGGACAGTGTTGTCTGTAACGAGAGAACACTGTCCGGAGGCCGGCAGTGCGCTGAGAAGGCTCCGGGCGCCAATGACCATATATTTTGACGCGCCTTAAATTAAAAAAAAAAAAATAAAAAGAAGTTTCTACTAAAGGCGAAGTCTGTAATACTAAGAAACATTTTGTCAGTTTCCAAATTTTTATAATTATTGTTTAAGGAAAATCGATGAATGAGTTTGAAAATTACCAAATGCTTCATATTTCTATCTAAGGATTGGAAAAATTTTTTTGCACTTAGAACTTCATTTAGAAACTCCAGAATTTGTATATCATTTGAATATTGGTTTGCTAACTCCAAACAATTTTTATCTACATATATCAGCTTCATCCAAACTTAATATATTTAAGCCAGTAAGAAAAAAAAACTTTTCACCTCCTGATTTGAGCGCTCTCTGAAATTTAGCGCCCAGGGCGGTCGCCTCCCCCCTCGCATGGCTCTGTTTATGGAAGGCTCAAAAATTCTATTACTACAAAGATTGGAGAGGAATAAAATAGAATAATATTAAAGTCAAAATTTATAACAAAGTCCGTCTTTAGAACGAGCTTGATCATGCTGTTGGAACCTACCGGGAAGCGGTAGAAAAATCTGTCCAGAGAGAATTATCTTTGCTCTGCCTGCATGAAATGGGTTGGTGTCGACTTATTCAGCTGGATTACAAGCAAGCTTTTACAGCGTTTTTTCAAATAAAGGAACAATCTAGATGGAGTAAAGATTTTTACACTTATCTTTCTGCAGGTAATTTTTAAAACATGTTAAAAAATAGTAAATGTGTTTGAATTTTGGTGCTATTTAGAAAATAAAATATCACCAATCTTATATGTTTTCCTTACATATGTTCATATATTTTTTTCTAGTTTGTGCAGGTTCATTGGGTGAAGTAACTGTAGTTGCTCATTTGGCTCACAATTTATTAAGAAAACCTGATGTTCATAAGTCTCAATTAGATATAATGATCGCACGTAGAGCTAAAATTCTTCTACCGACTAGATCTGCTGATTATTATAGATGCTTAGTTTATGAAATGTTATATTTATGGAACAGTCTTCCTCCACCATCTGGCCTTCTTACGATATTGAAAGGTATGTTGACACAGTTTAAAATTAAAATAAAGTACACTTTATGTGCTTATCAGGTAGTTTTTAAATTACAGATTGTGAAGATGTGCAACGTAATTCTGAGGAGCCTATGATAGGTCTAAAGAATTTAATTAACGGTGTCTGCCATTCACAGTTAGGAATGACAGCAGCAGCTGTTGATATATTACAATTAGTTTCATCGCAAAGGAAATTAGCAGCAGTTGATGAAACTAAGACAAACGATTGTCATATCCCAGCAAACGCGCTCTATGAACAAGCAGTTATTCTAATAAGGAATCCTGAAGTAAATATTTCATTTTAATTTTATATTTAATTCCAAAAAAGATTTGAGGATAATATTAATTATTTTCAAAAAATACAATCAACTTTTAAGAAATACTTCCTTAATTTCTTAAGGAAGTAATCAACCTTTTTCCCCTAACCAAACGTCTAAAGATGTATTTTTGACGAAACTCAAGTATGGAAAAGCATATCCCGAAAGCAATGCTTCCTCTCTCACTGCAATTTAAAGGAAATCATATTTGTAATACTTTGTTGAAAATGGCAATCCAGTACTGTTTTATTTATGGAAATGCCATTAAATTAGTTTTTTTCTAATAAAAAATTCAATTTAGATGGTCCAAATTAATTTTGATATGATTTTCATGCTTCTTTGTAATTGTAATTTCCAAACAGACAATCTGATTATTTACAAATTTTCAGACAGCTGATGAAGGTAGAAAACTTCTTGAATCTGCTCAGAATGATTTTACTGGATATGATTTTGAAAATAGACTCAAGTTAAAAATTCACGCAGCTCTGAAAGAAGTGATGGCCACATCACCGCAATAGATAAATTAATTTCATCTGTTGTAAACGTTGTTCCCAAGCTAATTGTAACATTAAATGTTTCAAATTAAATATTCAATAAACCAAAATCTGCGTATGATAGTGGCTTTGGTAATCTGCCATGAATGCTTTGTAAAGGTTTACTTTATATTTTATTTATTTAAGTTATTTATAGATTTTTTTTTTTTTTTTTTAATAGCTGGAATGACATTACTTCTGTGAGTTTGAGTGTAAGATTTCTGAGAGTTTTTAAATTTTAAAAAACAACCAAAATACTTTAGGTCATTATATAGTTTTCTCTCGGAAGGTTTATTAGATTAGGTCAAAGTTATTATTAGAACCAAAAATATAAAGAACTCACTGATGTGCCATTAGAAATTCTAGTCCAAAGAAAACCACTTTTTTCTTAAAATTGCAAATGTACCTGCAGAGTGGCTATATATATATATATAGATAAAAATAATAATAAATAAAATAAACAGAGAAAAAAAAAAAATTCAAATTTATACCCCATTCATATATTTTTAATAAAATTCTAAAATTTGAGCTATTGCATAATTGATATTTAAAAATATTTCTATTTTATTACGGCAGTAGTAATTATCACTAAAATTATATTCTGTTTGAATATAGGTTTTAAGCATTTACAACATAAATTTGTTAATTTATTTACTATTTTATTATTGAATACTGTAATTTTTTTTTTTTTTCTGTTATTAGCAAAAATTTTGAGTAGTTCGATTTAGTTATGAATATCAAGAAACTGGCAATTCTCAGAGTTACATATATACCCCCACCTAAAATCTCTTAGAAAAGCATTTTTAATTTTGTACACAAAATTCTTAACGTTCTTTTGCAAATTTGTACTCACAAATCAGTTATTTGCACACAAATAAGTTTCTCCTGAAAATAATTTGAAATTGAATTTGAAAAATAAAAGTAAGTGTAATACTCACATGCCTTTCCTTACTAAAGTTTCCCGATTAAAATCTAGATTTCCGGTAAAAATTCATTTTCTAAAATCTGGCCAAATACATTCATTTCCTTTACATTATTGCAACTTTTATGCAATAATTCCCAAATTTCTATTAAAAAATATTCCTCAAACTCATCATTTTTAAAACACAATACTTTTAATTTCGTATAATTGGTGTAACAATATATTATATAAAAATGACAGCCGAGGTACTGATACTCTTGGCTCAGAATGTTAGTTGTTTTTTTTCGTAAAAGTAAATAACCATTTACTATTGTTAGTATGAATCACGATAATAATATACGTCATGAGATCAATAGAAGAATATTGCTGGCTAATAGGGCATACTTCGGTCTTCAGGATTATATGAAAAGTCGGTTATTCTCCAGGTCCACAAAAATAAGAATCTATAAGACTCTCATCCGACCCTTCTAACATATGCCTCGGAATGCTGGACCATCACTAGAAACGACGAGCTTGCCCTCCTTAGATTTGAAAGGAAAATTCTTCGCAGGATCTATGGAGCCATCCCAGATGGGGAGACATGGAGACGGAGAAGTAATGAGGAACTAAGGAATTTGTACAATGATGTCGATGTGGTGGACTACATCAAGCTGGGGCGCCTGCGCTGGGCGGGGCATGTAGGAAGAATGAATCCCGAGGAAGTGCCTCTCAAGTTATTGAGAGAAAACATACACGGTGTACGCAAAGTCGGGAGACCCAGATTGAGATGGAGTGATGCTGTGGCAAGAGATGCAAGCAGCTTCCTTGATGTCCGCAACTGGATGGTGGCGGCATCGAACCGTGACAACTGGCGTTCATCCATAGAAGAGGCCAAGACGCGCGCAAAAAACCAATGAGAAATTTATTTTTAATGAAAATCAAGTTTGGAGAAAATTGTGAATAACTAGGGACAATCAGTAAAGTGGCATAACCGTTATATCGTTGGACTAGAGCCGCTAGATAAAGTAATAAGTAAAATATTTAAAATTTATAGAAAGAATAATTCATTGATGCTGATGGATGCTTGAAAATTGCCAGTTTTATTATGATTCATTGCTTCATTTATTTCCATTGTAGTGCTTTTTTTTTAGGTATAATTTTTCCGTGCCAGCTTTTCCAAACATAATTAAATTAAAACAGGAGAAATAAAAATTCTTGATGAAATCAATAAATTATGTTTCCTTAATTATTTCTAAATTATCTCTAAACATGCTTAAAATATTTTTATAAAAAAAAAAAGAAAGGGAAATCAGACAATAGGTACACTTAAAATTATCTATATGGAATCTTGTAAATAAGAACATACGTATTTAAGAAAGCAGCTTCAATAAATGTCATTCAAAAGTAATTATAATAATAATTAAATTTCTCCATTATTATTATTATTATTTAAAGAATTTTGAATTGCTTTCTAAATTTTACTTTCTTAATGGTTAAATTCATGTTAGATACTTTATTTTTCTAAATTCATAATAGATATTTATCTTTTGTGTGTTTAAAAAAAAAAAATAAAAATTCTTTTGAAATCACCAAAATGCTAGTTTGGTACAGATTAATGAAAGAAAGTCAGTGAAGCACTAATTTTTAAAATATCAAGATTGGTTCCAGTATGACAAAATATTTTAGAGTGTTGGTACAAATCATTTGCAACAAAATAAACTATATTTACCCTAGTTCGTTTTTTTAAGAGTTTTTGAATCTTAAACAATTTCCATTTCTTTTTTAGCCCCCACCCCCTTTTAATCTCTTTATCACATATTGTTTTACTTCCTCCTATAGAATTTGTGATTGAAAAATTCTGTATTAAACTTGAATTTTTATATTAAATGTTTAGTAGTTGTAAAGTAAAAGTGAGGACAGATCAATGTTTGGTTATCTAACAAAAACGTAACACTATTTCTACTTATAGTAAGCCTTGTTTATAATAAATAGAAATAGGAAAATAGTTGTATACAATGGAACAGCACAAAGAGGCGTTTACTTTTATCCTTGCTTTCTTTTGTTTGTGTTGTTTCCAGTAATTTTATAAAGAATAAAATGTAATGATAACAATAATTTCATAAATTAAATTACAACAATCTGCGCTTTCTGTATGGCGAAATGCCTATGCGATAATAAATAAAATACAAAAAAAATCTCGTGTGAAACACTCACATAAATTTCTGTTACTGCAGTTTACACAGGTTTAGCTGACAAATTTTCTTCAAACTTATAATTTTAACTAAATATTTGCTTGTCTTCAATTTTATATCAAATGGAGAATCTAAAACCTTAATAAAATGTTATTTCTGATGATAGCATAGACTCCTTCCTCCGCCTCCAAAACTCCTTTAAATGAATCTCTCTGACAAAAGTTTTAAACAAAAGTGATAGATCTCTATATTCATAGCTAGTGTAACAAATTTTAATGATATCCGACGGTGTTTTTTTTTTTTAATAAAAGTACCTGGTCGCTGACTCCGCAAAAATGCTCAGGCCCCAAGAGAGGAGATGCAGCGCCTTCCTTTACCAGAGTGTCGGCTACTTCGTTGCCTTCCATGCCGACATGTCCCGAAACCCAGAATAGGGTAAAATTATTTCTTCTGCCTAGGTCGTTAAGCTTACCTAGGCATTCCCAAACCATTTTAGAACTGATAACCCAACAGCTCAGTACTTTAATGGCAACCTGACTGTCGGATAGGATAACTATCTCCTGATTCCGATATCTCCTATTGAGATTAAACTGAACGCACCTTCCAATAGCGTGGATTTCCACGCAACAACATACCCATGGGCTCCGAGTATTTGGTTCTAGGCCCAAACAACCCTGCCCCAGTTCCCTCGAGGGTTTTGGACTGTCTGTATACCACTTAGTGGCATGCTTGCTAATCCTAAACAAGCCTGAGAAGTTTCTAACGAGGCTATATTTCTTATCACACTGCCCCTAGGGGAGTTCCAGGGGAGGGAGCCGGCAGAAGTGATTAGTGTTATTTCTGGTTGAGGCATTTTGACAGATAACTTCCTGTTGTGGTGTTACCCACACAGAATGTCAAGTTTAAACTTTTTGGGATTTTTCGTATTTAAGCTATGCTGTTCACATACATACATACATACATACAGGCACATACACAGAGAGAGACAATTTTTTAAAATCCATTTTTTTAGACACAAGAAACCTCAAAACGTGTATTTCCGGTGAAAACTCGATATCGAAAATTAGACACGATAGCAATACTTCCTCTAACAGCAGTTAGAGAAAGTAAAAATTATAAATCTGAAAATTTACTTTTATAAGTAAAGGAATACTTCATTTCTCACTACAAATAAATTTCGGAATGATTTTCGGACAATGAAAATACTGTACTACTTAGAGCAGCTACGTTTTGTAAGTTTATGTATATTTGCAATCCTTGTGACCTGTACCTGAATGAGAAACGAATTGAATGAACGAATTTGACACTTATTATCTAGATAATATTATTTATATCAAAGAATAAATGTGTTAACGTTGAGTGGGGGGTGTCCATTAAAAGAAGAATAAATTTTGCATTGAAAGTTTTCAGCATTGGACTGATGTATATGTAGCTTAATTTTGTTGCAAATGAGTTAAAACACAATTTTTATTTTAACTTTAAGAATTAAATATCCTGTATGTAACTTTTTTCCTAATTTCTTGAATAATCTAAAATTAATATTACTAGTCGAATTTGTATTCATGTTTATATTGTTATCATTATTAATATTATCTAAGCTATTAATGTTGCTGGATATTAACTATACATTTATAATGATATATATTCTATAAATGTGAAAACTGAATATTTATTATTTGTATTATTAACTCTTTTAATTATATCATTACTGGAACAAACGTGTATTGTATAATAAAAATTAAGGTATTCTATAAAAATTTTCTAAGTGTTTCACATTCTTTCAATTTTTTTACAAGTCGAAAGAAAAATGATAAAAATTATCAAGTAATTTTTGTTTTATGTAAAATTATTTCATGCTTTGCTATTTATTATATTATAATCCTCAACATACTTCACTATGTAATGAAAATGCAATCATTTTTTTTATTGTTAAAAAATGTTTAATTATTGCAGCTTTAAAAGTGCTAAATATTACGAAAAAAACAAAAGTTGACTAGTTCATAGGATTAATGTGTTCATATTATAAGTATAATCCAATATATTTGAATCATACGAGATTATGTACAAAATTGCATGATTGTATAAAGTATTGTCAAACTGTTTATGCATTTTTTGTAATATCATTTTGAACTGTTCTCAAATTACTTTGCTTCCAGATGTATTGGTTTATTACAGAAGATTTGTATCGTTACTTTATTATTTACATGTTGTTTATATCATTAAATTAATAATTTTAATACAAATATAAATTTGTTTTTAGATAATTTGTAATAAAATATTTTAAATATCGCGATTCAGTTTATATTATTCATAAAGAAATAGTAAAAGTGTTGTGAATTGAGTTTAACATTCCGTCCATAAGAAGTGAAAAATTTTGTGATTAGAATTCGGTCCAAAATTTTTATTATATGTTTCAAAACTAGATTGAATGTTAGTACTGCTCACATTCCAACCATTTTTATTAAACATTTTTTTTTCATTTTTTTATACTATGGAATTTTATACCGTAAGTATTTGTCTTAAAATTTTTGTTTTTCTAGAAAGTTGTTATTATATTAAAAAATAAACATGAACTTTATATTATATTTATTGTCTCATATTCTATTATAAATATCAATAAGTAAATTATTTGTAATTTCAGAACACCAGAAAATATTGAATACTCATACTACATATGTCGTGATAACTAATTATATTAATAAAGCCACTATGATATTTGATACCTTAGAATTTCTCTCATTTGAATATTCATTCTACTTCAACATGTTAATTTCACATCATATGTTGTGATAAAAATTATATTAATTAAAACCATTATGATATTTGATACATAACATTCCTCTCAACATAATACAACTTAAAACATTTAAAGTGAAAACTAATAAAAGCTAAAGAATAAATGTAACGCTGTCAGATCGCAACCAGGACGACCCAGTTTGCAATGCGATCGAATACTTCTGAAACAAAAGAGCGCTATTATGAAAAGAGCTAACTTAGAATCTAAACGGGAAGCTTGCAAATCATACCTAAGAAAATGAGATTCTCGTAAGAACGGAGACCGCACACACCAATCCCTTCATCACACGACTTCAAGGTGATTGTGAATGTCGAAATAATCAAATTATCTTTGGAAATAGTCCTAAAAGAATAGCAAGAAGTTTTTCTCAAAGTGGTTAGCAAAGATAATCTTATTCTTGATAAAAACACGCAGCATATTTGTCTTAACTATGGAACAACATCTGCTCGAGACCTTCCATTTTCGGGGAGTTGAACGCCGCCTTACGTGACATAAAAAAAGGAAAAAGTGCAAGCTCTGAATGGAATAATGCTCGACTTTCTGGTCCGCATTGGAGAAATCGCCAGGAATCCTATCCTGAAATTCCTTAATTTGGTATGGTTATCTCATGACCTTTCTTCATGGAGTAAAGCAGAGGTGTATCCTTCATGAAGGAAACAGCCCTGCGAGCTATAGACAAATTTCTCTCACCTATGGCTTTTCTAAGATACGTAAACGTATGATATTGAGGAGGTTAAGTTCATATCTTGAAGAAAAGAATTATCAATCACACGATTAGCCAGGTTTTCATTGGCACCGTAGTGCAATGGAGGAGATCGCTCGTTTTACCTGGGAAGTAAAAAATTTTTCCATTGCTCTCGCTAATTAGTATAATTTAAGAATGCCTTTTTTGATCATGGGTGCAGAAAGATACTTTTTTGACTAAACTTCGTAATCTCCAAGTTGGCGGGAAACTCTTCAGAACTTTGTATTCCTTCCTAAAGCAAAGACCGATGCGGATGTAACCAAATACCGCCCTTTAGGAAGACAAAACAGGGCCTCCCTCGAAGTTCTGTTCTAGGATCTATGCTCTTTAAAGAAAGACTACTCCGTCTTTCAACTGGCAGTCACATACGGAGTCAACGCAAAGGCCTAAACTGACGTCTCATTCATTTGTAAAGCTAAAGATCTAACAAAAAACTTTGGGTTCAGATATCCCACAACGAGAAGGCTTTCCTCATTATTTGTGCGCTGGCAAGGAGTTTGAATGCCAGATGAATACATTACAAGCAGTAAATAAAGAAGAGATTCCCGAAACCATTACCATAATGAGTACCATTACAATTGCTATTGGAGACGACGATAACTAGCGGTACCCTCTACCTCACTGGCTACATGTTTATACTAGTGGATCCGCAAAACATGTCGTAGAAATGCGGAAGCGGACGTTTATGTGGAGACGTTCCGGCTGTTGGATTTGTGGCATCGAAATACATGAGGAGCTTCCGACTCCAAATGTGCCATACCAGGACAGAAGAGAAGCGATTCAACAGCTATGCTCTCGCGATGTCGGAGAAAATTGTGCAAGCTGTTAAAGGAAGAAAAAAGAATTGTCCTGCAATGGATCCTTTCACGTTGCAACATACACGGCAACGGAATTAGTTGATGGGTTTGCCAAATGGGTGCCACTGTGGATCTGCCTACCCCTCCAGTGTCTATGTTGATGGAGAGCCGATTGGTTGCTGCTGATATCTGGGAATAAGAAATTTGCATGCAATAGAGGCTTGTAGGAAGAGTTGGGAACTAGTAATAGTTCGTAGCAGTCATATCTGAGAAATTTTACAGAGAAAGAGGCTGTAACATGTGTCCGACTACTCACAGGTCACGATTACTTACAGACGCATTTGCATCATATCGGCTAGGTAGAAGACCCTTCCCGTGGCCTGTGTGGCGAAGGTGAAATGAATGGAGGCCACCTTGATGCTTGTCCCACTTTCGCGGTTATCAGATGCCGGATCAGCACCTGAGATATTTATCGAAGGAGATCGGCGCTATACTGGGAAGCAAGAAGTTGTTGACAGACATTCTAAATACTAGGTGTACTTAAAAAAAAAAAATGGACTACGAAGTGTACAGATTCCTCACTTTTATTTGCAACAGTTTTCCGGAAAAATTGATTTAGAGAGCAACAGCGACACTAATAAGATAAAAAGTATCTCTATCGCAGGTCGTACTAAAAAAGGCTGTTCAAATAGAACCAAACTAACTGCGATGATATACGTAGCCTTGAAGAAGGCTACTACTGCTACTAAATGGCGCTACAGCTCTAGTTGGGCCTGGGCCTCCTCCAAAAAGAATTGCCAATCTTGTCTATTCTCGGCTTTTCTTCTCCATCCTCTTATACCCAGCTACCTGAGGTCATCCTCTACGTCATCAGCCACCTTAGTCTCGGTCACCTCTCAATCTCCTTCCTCCCGGCCTTCCTGCCATCATCCCTCTGGGTAGTCTAGCTTCTGGCATTCTCTGCACATGAACAAACCACCGCAGTCTTCCTTTCTTAATGAAAGCCACTAAACTGGGTTCGAGGAATAACTCGGAAAGCTCCGTATTATTACGAATTCTAGTTTCCATTTTCGATGACCTGCCCAAAAACCTTTCTTAGGGCTTTCCTTTTCCAGACACTGAGGATCAATTCACTCCTTGTAGTCAATACCCAGCTCTCACTTCCATACGCGACGACGGGTCTAACTATCCGTCTTACAAATCTTAGCTGCACGAGAGAGTGCTCGGAAGCTTAGTACTGTATTTAAAGCAAAAAGGCATCTAATATCTGCTGCTATTCTTGCTTTGATTTCGGCTTCTACATCATTCTCCTCCGTTACTAAAACTCCCAAGTATTTGAAACTTTTACAGCGTCGGAAATTGTGCCCATTAATCTGCCCTCTGTTTTCCCTACTTCCCTGAGTTCTTGAAGTCATCATATATTCAGTCTTGTTTTCATTAACACTCAGGCTAGTACATGCCGCTGCTGTTTCCAGCTCCTGAAATGCGCCGGATAAGGAGGGTAAGGTGCGAGCTGTGAGAATCACGTCGTCCGCGCATGCCATATGTTGCGTCATCCTGTTGTGTACTGTTCCGCCCTTGTTTGTTCGGATGGATCTTATCGCTTTTTCGAGAGCTAGATTAAATAGGCTGGGCGACAATGTGTCTCCCATGTTCAGACCACCTGTAACCTGAAACACATCAGACAGAGAGCTGCCAATCTTTACCTGACATCTCGTATTGTTCGAGGTCATCTTAACGAGTTGAACTAGCTTTTTAGGAACTCCAAGCAACCTCATGTCCCTTGCCACTGTGTGCCTTCTTACAGTATCGTAAGCCTGCTTGAAATCTATAAAAAGTTGATGAGGCTCACATTATGTTCATAGGTCTTCTCTAACAGCTTGAAGAAGGTTAGCAAACTATTAAACTCGTATGTAATGCTATGAAAGTGGTCCCAGAAAGGATCGTTAGCAAATAGCAGAGCTGATCTATGTGTGAAGTACAATTCTGGTGTTGTATTAGTCAGGATTGTAAAAGCCCTTTGAAGAAGCCGACACTATTAGCTGTTCTCGCCCTAATCATCTTTCTCAAGGCCAATTCATCTTTCTTTCCTCGTTTTAGCTTGGGAGCCTCCTCAGTGCTTCTATTTCCCTGGCCAAAGCTGCTCCTTATTTCACTTTGATTTTCTTGTTTTTTATTGTTGATTCGGTTGTTGTCCACTGGCTAACTAGAGCTTCTCTTCTTGCTGTTTCGTTCTTATTTTGTTTCTACCAAACTTACTAGAACTAGAACTAATGTGACCGGCCAAGCGGCTGATTTTTATACGGAAAGGTTGGCAGCTTTCTTGTTCCAGGTTACAGGTGGTCTGAAAATGGGAGACACATTGTCGTCCAGCCTATTCAATCTAGCTCTCGAAAAAGCGATAAGATCCATCCGAATAAACAAGGGCGGAACAATATACAACAAGATGACGCAACATATGGCATACGCGGACGACGTGATTTTCACAGCGCGCACCTACTCTCCTTATCCGGCGCTGGTTACGAGGTTACGAGGATGGACTTGTAATTGAAAGGTCCCCAGTTCGAGTCCCATCATAAAAATGTTTATGGTAAAGTAGGTGCTTCTGCCCCCGTCCACGACACCTAATTTGATAGTTGGGCTTTATGCCTGCCTACCTAATCTAAACCTCAATTACAAAGCAATGTGTTGGTTCTCCAGCAGTGGAGTTTAGGAAGACCGATAAGTTACGCTTAAATTAATCTGCTGTTACAAACTTTACTAAGGTGATGCAACCTTCAAATTGAGGTAAACAAGTGCAATCACCACCACATTCATTCACATGTAAGGCCTTTTGTAATAAGAGAAAGTTGCGTGTGTTTCAGTACATATTTTTTATTGTTTTGATTGCCTTCTTCATAAGTTAGCAAAAAATAGTTCTTTCTCTTCAGAGGGCCTCAAAAAATGTTCATTGCTTATGATGAAACATAATAGTGAAAATTTAACATAAATCGCAGAACTTCCTCCTATAGGAACAAGATAAAGTAAAAAGCGAGTTCCCGAGAAACTTAGCGAGTATAGAATTGAAAGTATCAGAAATTCGCAAGAAGGATAAAAATGTTGGAAACCTCTATTTTAGTCATTTTGCACTTTAGCCAACGATTGAGGTACTTATGCGATATTCATATCAGTACTATTTAGCCTATTTGGTGTTAAATATAATTGCTTATGGCTCTTAATTCTACATAATCTCCAAGGAAGACATTATTTCAGTTTTTGACGAGTGATAAACGTTAAGAAGCACCGGTGGAGGACCTACTACCGGTACAGATACCCTGATAGTACAAATACCCGGTTTCCTGTCGCTAGAATCATGTTACCGTTAATAAAGTGACGACGAGATTAATATAGTAAAGTCATTTAATAATTAGTTCAGATATTTGTTTTCAAAAATATTCTTTCGGTATCAAAAACTTTAAATTCTTTGTAAGAAGATATATGTATTTTCATCATATGTAAAAAAATTAATCTATCAGCTATTTATTCTAACAGAATGTTTTCAGTTTTATTAAAGACATAACTTTTACAGGTGACCCAAAAATTCTTATTATTTTTTGTAACATGAATATCATTTACGTTTGTTCTTTGAAGGTTAATAGAATATTTTGTAAGCAGATACCATTTTTTGGGGAGGTTTCAAATATGTAATTGATGTAAAATGTTTATATCCATAGAGTAAACAACAAATTGTAATTATCTCTCAACTTGGCAAATCATTATTTATTAAAGTGCACCCAGATAAGAATTTCCGCGATTTTGGTGATTTTATTTTAATGTAATATGGACGTGACCAATTCAAGTAAGTTCTTATTCTGCAAATTTATGTAGTTGTTTGTCGTATACATACGGTGACCATATTTCTGACAATGAAAATCGGGACAAGTTGGTAATATTTTTCAAAAGTAGACTAAGTGCGTACTCATAACATAAGGCGTAAGCATAACTAAGAACAAACATATTCCAAGATTTTAAGGCCGTCCCACCAGTCCAAAGGCAATAACACGGAGTTTATTCAGATAATCTCAGTAAAAGTAAAATATAAATGTAACGATTTCTATATTTTTACTTTACTGTACAAACTTTTTCCATTAGTCGGACAATTCGTGACGAATTGGTCGTTACTCGGGACACCGGGACACATCCTTTAGAATCGGGAGTGTTCCGATTTTTTTCGAGACGTATGGCCACCGTATGTATACATATAGTAATTTAATCCACTGGTTGAAATAAAAAAAGCTTTGGCTTCATTTTGAAGATCAAGGTATGAGTGATACTCTCATTTAATTTAGTTATATGGTGCCTCTTAGTTGTTTACTGATCATTCGCTAAATGACAATATATGCTTCAAACATTTGTTGAGAAAACCTCTCATTTTTTCAATTAGAATGTTCAGATTATTAAGTCAAGTTTTTTTATATTTTATTTCAGTCATTTAAATTAAGTTTTATTCTGTGATTTTTTGCCTCAATCATCTTAGTCTCCTTCTTTTCATGTTTGCTGACCTGTATCGGACAAAGTTTGACATGGACCTTAGAAACGTTGACTTTTCTGTCTCAGAAATCAATTACAGAACAACTTACTACCTCAGACAGGGACAGTCAGCATTTCCAACTTGGCTTTTCAAACTTTCTGGCGATACAGTATGAAAAAAAAGTATGCTGAGAGCACATCTTAAGTATATTACCGCTCTATGGAGCCAGCCACCTATTTTATTTTCTTTTTTGCTGCCAGATTTTAAAGAGTTATTTACTGAGATCAAGGATGCCATTAACAGTGCAAGTTTTATTTGTTTGGACGGTGAATTTACGGGACTTAGCAATGGTGAAAATGTTACTTCCTTTGCTACCCCTTCTGAATATTATTCTAAACTTAGATCTGGCGCTCTTGATTTCTTAGTAGTTCAGTTTGGACTTTCTGCATTCCGTAAAGAAAAATGTGGTAAAAGGTAATATGTTATATGATTAAATCTATTTCACTTACTAAAACTATTAAATTTATTAAGGAATATATGTTTTTTTCTAGGTACACCAACAAAACTTATAACTTTTACCTGTTTCCAAGACAATTGAACAGGCAAGCACGAGATAGGAGATTCTTGTGTCAGGCTTCTTCATTAACTTTCCTCACTGAACATGGATTTGATTTTAACAAACTTTTTAGAGAAGGTTCGATATAATTTGTATTATATACAAAGGTAAGGTAAGTGTTTTAATTTGAGGATGGCCTTATTTGTTCGAGGAATCGGCCGAACTTTTCATGTTAATATGACATGCAATGTGATTACCAATTTTGGGTGTTACTGAGAATCCAAGTATTATTGATATATTCCATATATTACTTTTTCAACGACCAAGATTGGCATTGGCAATTGATTTGAGATTATTATGGTATACCCATTTAGCTTATAAGAAAATTTAGCTCCTTCTTCCGACGTTCTTATGGTGACTCTGGTAAGATTAAAATGAAAACGAAATAGGAGGGATTCTTTTTATAATAACTTATTTTAGGTATACCATATTTAACCCAATCGGATGAAGATAATATGAAAGAAATGTTAGCAGAAAAACAAAAATGGAAGGAAGCTAATGCTGCATCCACATCGAACAATGCTAGGATACCGGTACCTAATAAACTACAAAGTACTGTGGATCAAGCTGTGTAGGTATTTGACTCATATATGTTATTCCACAAATGAAATTATAGTTTGTTTTTTTTATTTGGGATAGAGGTTATATATATATATATTTGTTATAAGATCACTTTCATATTACATTATAACCTTTATTTATTTTGTGGTTTTGTCTTTTTTTTTTTTTACATTAACACATTATAAACTTATAAATTATGCAATTATAGGAATTCTATAAAGGAACTTTTAAGATCTGACTGTGAGAAAAATGATGTAAAAATAGAAAAATGTTCTGCCTTTGTTCGCAAGCTAGTTTATCAGGCTATGAATGAAGAGTGAGTAGAAATTCGATATATTTTGGTTATTTCATCCGGTACTAATGACAGAATTTTGGATATAAAACCTAATTTGCAGCAAAATCATTATCCTATTTTGTTTTTCAGCAGGTTGGGAGTTGAATTTTCATACTTATAAATCTCGTACTGTTTCAGTAGTTGTTTTTTCTATTTTAGAAAAACATTATTTTTAGGCACTTATTAGCTGATCCAATAATTTCTTGCAAATGCAAGAAAATCGGCGATGGATAGGGGGGGATCTAGCATCTCAACGTAACGGAGAACTTGTCTGTCGTGAGTTGCGCCAAGAGTTTAGTTACGTTTTTGGATTACCTACTAACTAAAAAAATACGATATATTTGTACTCATACTAAGGTTGAGGAGGAGTGGAGGAGCTAAGAAGTAAGAGTGAAAGTTTTCTTGAAATGAGAGAGTCCAATTGTGAGAATCCAATGTTAGGTTAAGGAAAAAAGAATAATTTCTTATCAATTAATGAGGTACAGTTTATTACCTCCTCCCTGCAAGAGGAAGTATTGTGATCGTATCGTTAGTAAAAAATTTGCTTCAGGCTCCGTCCAAGACACTAATCTAAAAGCAACACGTTAAATCTGCGTGAAAAAATAAAATAAAATATTAGTACTGAACATTATTTTTACTTACTTTGCATATGTTTTTAAAATTTTTCTCAGAACTGCTTCATCTTTTTTTATTAATGAGTAGAAAGATTTTTTTCTAATACTTCACTATTTTCTTTCTCTTACAACCGAAAGCGGATGGAAATTTATGCTTAGTGTTCCTTAAGTAAGGAAAAAATGTTTTTAATGATTGATCTGTAGGTGTGTATGTATTTGTGTGCACAGATCTCACAGTTAAAAATCTCAGGAAGCTCGAACTTGGTGAATCGTTTAGGTACTAGATTTTGCATTGTGATACTATACCACAGCCGCTAGAAGAACAGACTTCTTGAAATAATTATCAATATCTATATATTATTTTTGGGTTTCCTTAGTTACATACTTTCATTAACTTTCAATATGATAAATTAGTTTTTAGCTTTTCTGCTACCTTAAAAAATATATTGAAAAATAATAAGTATATTTTGTACAAGTGTTTATTTTTAAATTCTGTGTGTGCATTTGAGAGAGAGAGAGAGAGAGAGAGAGAGAGAGAAGGTGTGTAAGGGTACGTTTATATCTGACACTTCTATCCAGACACTTATGTCAAGTGTCGGACAGTAAGTTGTGTTCAGTGTTTACATTGTGACAGAAATTACGTGATATTTGTAGCATGGATATGTGTAAACACCGTCAAAGTTTTGTGTCATGCAACAAATGTCTTAACAGCTTATACCTGCTACTTGTGGCCTGTACATTTCTTTCATTGCAAAAAATCAGATTACTGTCATTTACTGACAGACGGTCATTTGACGATGAAGGCATCAAAAAGAAAAATTGCATATAGCGTAATTATTCTGGAGTTATTAGAAAAAAAGTAGAAAAAACGTGCGTTCTGTGTGGATTTGAGAGTGGATTTTGAGAGTGAAAAACAAGGTGCATACAATCAGTTAATGTCTGGACTTATGTTGGAGGATCCAACACAATTCACAAATTTTGTAAGAATGAAACCATCTCATTTCGAAAAGTTAGCTAGTAAAATTGGGCCTATTGTATCCAAGCAAGATACGAAATTCAGAACAGCTATTAGTGTGCGCGAAAGGCTTGCTGTAACTTTACGGTTTTTAGCGTCGGGTAGGTAGGTTCAGTTGATTGATAAAATGGCTAATTATATAAATTCTTTATTGTTTTAAATATAAGTATATTTAAATTTGGATACAATTTCTGCTAAAGCATCTCTTTTCTTCACTCTATCACGGTAAACTTTACTTTTAATATCCCATAATTCGGGTTTGTTATGGTAAATGTCGATTAATTCTTCGACTTCTCTTTTCACCCATTCTTGTTTCTCACCCATGTTAAACTAAATGCACCGTCACTTATGTGGCTATAATACTGCAATTTTAGTCAGGCGAGTTTGAACTTGTATGTAATAATGTTTATACCTACGTATATAGATGTGTAGGATACATGTTACTGACATGAACTACATATATATAAGACACAAATTACGTACCGTTTACATTAGCGACACTTACTGTCCGACAGAAATTTCTTGCAATAAATGCCAGATCTAAACGTACCATAAAATGAATGAACAAAATAACTCACCAATAAAAGAAACCACAAAAAATTCAAATTTCATAATCATTAGATACCAAAATGGGATCCGATAGGATAGTTTCCGTCACAATCCATAAAAAATGTCGACTTTAATGTGTGGTGTTTTTATTTTTTCGCTATTTTCTCGAAAAAAGTCTCAACAATTTTCTTTACTTTGCTAACTACACAAATATAAGTCAATCACTTTTATTTGAAACAGTTTTCTAAGAAAACTGATTTTTAGAGATTCTGAGGAAGTTAGAGACCTTGCAAACTTTTGCTTACTTCTAAAGTGTCTTCTCTATCTGTTCAGAGATGTCAGAACAGAATGAGTTTGTCAGTATTTTGATAATTTTTCCATAAAATTCTTCCTGCTTATATCCTATTTTGGACCGATCATAACGATTATCAAATGAGGTTTTCAGTGACTTGACATACCAGGCACAAGGGAGTTCTTCATTCCTCATATAAATATTCCTCAGGATTAATCCTAAGCTGATTAACTCTCTCTTCTTGCGAGTATCCATCAATGAAAACCAAGTTTAATTCTAAGTGGTAGTGTTGAACTTTCCCTTGTCTCCAGCATATTATCTTTTATACTAGAAATCTGAACTTTACCAAATATTGCCGTGAAATCAAATTTTATCAGAACTATTATCCATAGTAGACCTACGGGCTAAAAATATTCTATTCGTTAACTACTATTGCTATATTGGCCTTAATCCAGACGTTTACTGTTATGTTTGAGAAGAATAAAGTCATCAAAGTTATCACTGGAGACTCAGAATGGCATACTAGTTGCTAGAAGAGGAGTAAGTAAAGAACAGTTGGAAAAAGAGAAGAAAGAAAAAGCTGTTAAAGAAGAAGAAGAAATAGAAGATGCAGTTGGTTTTTCTAAAGTCATTAGAGAGCTTTCAAGATCGGTAGGTTTCATTAACATTACTGTAATATATATTTATCATTTTTCTTAATTATAATTGGTAATTTTATTGTTTATTAAAAACCAACAGGGAAAGTTAATAGTAGGCCACAATATGTTGTTGGATATTTGCCATTTTATTAATTCATTTCTTGACCCATTACCGGCAGATTATCATGAATTCAAGGAAATGGTACATACACTCTTTCCCAAGTAAGTGTCGGATTTATAAATTTCTTTTATTCTTTAAACATAATGCAATATTTCAATTGTAATATAAAATTTTATTTTTAGTTTAGTGGATACAAAATTTATGTGTTCAGAACAGCCATTAAGTGACTTAGTTCCATCAACTGTTTTGGAACATTTATTGAATACTGTTCATAAGAGTCCTTTTATATTGCCTGAAATTATAAGTAAGTTTTCAGAATATCCATCTTTTTCTCTTAAGATTAAATTTTTTTTAGACCTTTATGCGTTGTGTTTGTTTAAATAACATTTTAAATTACATACTTTTATTTGAAATTTGAGCTTTTTCACTTTTGAGGAGAAAGAATAAAAGTTGAATAGCAAATAGCAGTTTTACTGCAATTAAAATTAAAATGAATATATAAACAATCGTTACATTTGGCCGTTGTTAATAAAAGAAACAAAATGTTGGTTGGCTAAGGTCAAAGAAAAAAAGACTTTATGGCTTTAAAACTTTATTTATCACACGTTTCGGTCACCTTTGGTGTCTTTCCTAGGATCTGATAAGGAGCGGTAGAGAGTTAGATGTGAAAGGTGTCCGAAACGTTGATAAATAAAGTTTTAAAGTCAAAAAGTCTTTTTCTTTGGTCCCTGCCAATCCACATTTTGTTTGTTTTAAATTAAAATGTTGTAGTTGGAAGGCCAGATTGGTGCACATTATCACGAACTTGTCTGTACACAGGACCGGTTCTAGGAAGCGCGAGGCCCTACGCAACAGTTCAGGACAAGGCCCTCTGAAAATGAATATATATATATTCAGAGTGTTAATTTTAATTTAAAATAATTGTTCTCTTAGTTAAATCATTATCGTTCTTAATGATTAATGATATTATTATCAACATAAAAATTTGACACGATTACAATACTTCCTCTAACTAGGAGGAAGAGAAAGTAAAAATAATTATCATTTAACATTAATATGAAATTAGAAATTAGTCAGAGCGCGGGTCTCTCCACACGCGGTTGTGTCCCTCGCGTATGCCTGATCTGTACACAAAACTTAGCATTATTATATTGATGTATTTTTCGTTAATATTTCATATAAACAAGTTGTATGGTCAACCTCGCATAATATGAAACAATAAAAATTTTATTTATTATCAGATTTCTTTTATCTATAACTATACTAGTGTAGGTTCTGTTTATCCTGCAATATATATTTTTTCTGGAAATTTATTTACTCTTTGCAATATCATATCCGGCTAAAAGTAACCCTTTCCAAAGGCCCTAAGCGGACACTTCAGAGGTTACCACTTTTGCAGTTCTTTATGGTAACATCTTAGTGATCACTCTATTATTTCATTCCTAATAAATTGTAGATTTTAAATTAAAATCATGATTTGTATATTTAAGACAAAATTTCATTCAGTATTAACACTACAACCTTTAGGTTATATTATTATATAATATTTTCCAGAAAAGCAGTAAAATATTTATTATTTTTAAGATGGAGAAGAGAAGTGCACATTTAATTTGGGTAAGGATAATCAGTTGCACAACGCAGGTTATGACGCCTTTATAACTGGCATTTGCTTCTTATCAACGCTTCATTATTTGGGTTAGTATAAATTGGAATTTTTCATCAATTAATCAAATCGAATTTTTCAAATGGTCTTTTCAGTAATCAAAAGAAATAACTTCTTTTTATTGAATGAAATAACATCTCTGAAGCAAATATTTAGAGAGATAATTACTTCATGTTTCAAACTATATTTCTTCCATGGACATTCTGTATTAGTTTTCTCCTGTTGGATTAGGAAGAGTCGAGCCCGGATAGATTTTCCAGTTTGAGTTTTCAACGGATCTAATATTCTGATGTCCTGATAAAAAAGATGGGTCCCTACGTTAAATGGGTTTACTGGTCATGTGATAACCCTCTGCTCTAAACTTCTTACAATTGGAGAAATTTTCTTACAATCCGCGCAATATCTAAACGCACAGCTTTCCTGCACCTTCCAGGATTTGAGCACACAGTCCAAGCATTTCTATGTTTTTTCACCGTATTTTTAGGCACTAGTCTGTTTACAGAAATAATGAGCGGTATTATCCTAAACACGTTCTAGCCTATACATAGTTTTAATTTCTATTGCTAATTACTGATACTTACTAGATCGTTTAAACATTGATTTCAAGGGCACCATTCCTTCGCCTAATTACTGTTGACGAATACTCGAGATTTCCCCGGTCGTTTCCCTCATCAGATATATCTACAACTACTGTAATACGATGCCTGACTCAGATCTTCTGTGTTTTTAGAATGCCTGCATATATACACTCTAACCGAGAAGCTTCTTTTATATAGGCCGATTTGAAAACATTCCTTCAAACTCAAGATATTGCCACTAGCCGCTCCAGACTATACAAACGTAACGGACAAGTAGGGAGATACAACGGCATTATGTGGAGTATAGTCAGTCTCATACTTAGAGAAAGTAATATGGGGATAGAACAGGGGGAAGAAGTATTGACGGAAGCTCTACCTCTATTCGTTCTTTATTGTGTTCAGCTACTAACTATACAGAACACGAACTTATGTTCAGCCATCCTAGGAAACCATTCTACGGTAGGCCAAAGTGAATGATGCCTCCCGGCTTACTATATGGGTTAGAATTATGAATAGACAAACCACATATGTTCTTCTGGTAGAAGAGGCTCATTTAGTGGAAGCTAATCCCGACTATGCTAGAATTTTTTTGAATAGTAAGGAGACTACTATATCTTTAAGGCACTTGGCGGCCCCACCGGGATCACCGAAGATGAACTACAGCATGATGAGTGCGAAGAGGAATCTCTCGAGGAATCCTGCGAACCCGTAATGTCAGCCAAAAAAGATCTCCCGGAACCTAGGCGCTCGACCAAGACCCGTCAACCTCCGGCCCGCCTGCCTGCTTATGTGGTAATCACTGGCCTAAATGAAGGGATTTTCTTAAAGAAGGGGGTACTGATATGTGTCGGTTCTAGAAAATTGGCTTAGTGTTGGCAGTAGTGATAACCTATAATGTATTACATTGCTGTCGTTTGTTACGCTTTTATTATTGTGGCTCTATTTTGTCGAGTAAAGCCTTCTGTTAAGGTTTTTGTAAGAACTAGTTTTTTATTCACCTCAACTTTTTTTTTGGGAAACAATAATTCTGTTTCCTTGCGCTATTTTTTTTCAACATAGCTTGTTAAAATTTTGATTTTTTAGAATGTGAAAAATCAGGGATACAGGATCCTTTAAAATCGCCACAATTACAAAAATATCTAAATAAGTAAGTTTTTTGTTTTTTTTATTTATTTAGTTTCCAATTCAGAGGTTTTCTTTAATTTTTATAATTTTTGCTATTAGATTATTCCTCATGAGGATTCCCGATACTTATATAAATCTTGAGGGATCAGACCGTAAGTACAGTAAGTGCATTCTACTTAAGATCGCCTGTAATTATTAATTTTGAGAATCTTTGGTCTTTTTAGCTCAACCATCGAGGGATCATATATTCCATCTGACGTTTCCGAAATCATGGACTTCGCAACAAATTTCTGAACTTTTTAACCCTTTTGGTTAGTATTTAAGGTTATTTAGTAATATCGTATAGGTCCAGTTTGATATTTGGTAAAAGATAATATGTTATTTACCTCTATCCATATCAGTGTTTTGGAGAAATCACTTTTCATTCTGTTATAAACTTGCTTTCCCAGAACAATCACATTTCTGGGGCTTCTCTCCTATTTAAGAAATAATTTGATATTTTTAGAATGACGTAGTATGACATTTTGTGGAGGATATTATCTTTTTTCGAAAAAGTTAGATGGTGGTTATTTGCCTCCCAAACATAAAATCCGAAGATGTTTAAAATGTTTCAATCTTATTTTAGAACATCAAGTTTATTTCTAGAAGATTTAGTTGAAATTCTTCATTTAAGAGCTTTAAACTCTAGATCTTACATTCAATCATTTTCTCATTTGAATTAATTTTATCTTGTTCAGTAAATCGGAATGCATTGTGGTCCTGTTGGTAGTGATCATAATGGGACAGGGAACCAGTAATGAAGCTCAATTAGATTCCGTCTGAGAAAATAAATTATTAATTTTATATTTTTATTAAATTCTGTTGCAGTTTATACTAAAAAGTAATCTTTTTTTAGAACAAACCAAAACGAATAAAAATAGTGTCTATGCCTGCCTGATTGCCATAAAAAAAATTTGCAAAGTTTTACATTTCTAATTTTACAATACATCTGAAAAACTTACTTTCCAAAAATATTCGTTTTTTATTTATGTTTTGAACGTTTTCATATAAACAGAGATTTTTTTGTGATATTTTATATCCTTAACTTTTTTTTTTGTATAATTTTAGGCGGTGTGCAATTGTGGTGGCAAAGTGAGACAACAGCTTGGGTTGGTCTGCACGATAAATCTGAAGCCAAAAGGGCCAGAAAAACACTTGAAGGTAAAAAGGATAAATTGCCACCAGGAGTTATTATTCTTAGTTATGAACGTTATACTTCAACAACTGGAGCAGCTGCATCCTCCCCACGACCCAATAAGAGAAAGTCATTGCCAAGTAGTGGAGAAGTAGTCGGTTATCAGCAGAAAAGAAGAAAATCTTCTACCAATGAGTATGTTATTTAATTAAAATATTCATAAGTCATTAATCTAAGCAAATTAGAGTAAACTATTTTATATCATAAGAAGACAAGAAAAAACAAAATTTAAATAACATTTTACTTAATTTTAAAATAAATTTATTTATTTATATTTTAAAGGCATAGCATTGAGACCATTCCTGAAGAGGAAGAAAATGATGCAGGTAGCTTTAATTTTTTTTTAATTTTAAAAGTCTTCAAAATAAAATGAGAACAGTGTATTCGGTTTTAATATTTTTGTGGTAATAAAAATTTATTGAATTCCAAAACTGAGGGTTTAAGTTCAGTTTTTCAGGAGGAAAAACGAAAAATGGCTCGGAGAACTTTTCATTAAAACAATGGCCAACAAAGAGTGATCTCGATCTTAGTCTGCTCGGAGTATATTTTGTTTTTTTTATTAAAAAAATGTATATAAGATTTAATTAGGATCAGATTGCTGTTGATGAGATAGTAGAGTTCAAATGCGACCTGTAGGCTGATAGTTGTGATCTCACACGATCTACTGTTCAACTTCATCTCTGATCAAAATACACTATCTAGTTAAGGCTCACCAGCCTTGTCGGAGGCCCTCACATAATTTTTCTCCCTCGGGAACTTGAATATAGCAGGTCCAGCCTGACATACACACATACATCTTAAACTCCCAAGTCCAACAGATACCAACAGAGCCGATGGTGATCCTTCCCAAATACTTAAAATTGCTGTCCAAAATTCCACTCATTTTAATAAGGCTCCTGGTGGAGGAGCCATTATCCCTGGAACAATTTACTAACCCCTTCCATGGGGTACATGCCAACATAATTAAAAAATAGAAATGGCGAAAAGTTCAAACTTGATGGTAGTGATGCCTCAGTAACATTTCGAATAAAATCGATTAATTCGCAGGGCGTTTCTAGTAATGGTTTTTTAGTTTTTTCCGCATTTTTCGCGCAAACGTTTCTCCTTGTCTTATAAATTTGTATTTTACTACTTGGATGGGGGTCATTCCTTTTATTTTAAATTGTTTTCCGAAAAAATTTATAAGGCTGACTGTTAAGTTTCTATTTCCATATAACATTAATAGTTCTCTATAAAAATAAAATTTGGTAGAATAAAAAAAAAATTTATTGATACATTTTATCAATAAAAACTTAAACAATGCAACTGCAATGCTGCAGTGTTTGTTCCACAAATTAAGGAAATGCATTTCCTTCAGGCGCCTAATATACGTTTATATTATACACACAAAACATTCTATATGTATCCTATTATACATTCTTATATATTTACATAATCATGATATTATTCATTTTGTTCTATTTATTTATTTTCAGAGTCCAATGCGGATCTTAACAAAACTAAATCACCTAATAACTCTTCTTTGGTATTTCCAGTTGACCAAAACTGGGATTAAAAAGAACTGCATTGTAATTATTTTCAATAAAACAGAAGCAAAAAAAAAAAAAATTTGTATATTTATTGTACAAAGTTATAGTTATATCTAAACAACTTTTTAGATAATATTTGTAATTTTGCTACTGTACAAAGAGATTTGAAGTTTTTATATTTGTTTCAGAGAATGAAAGTTTACTAGAATATATATTTTCTGTTTTGAGAATTTTATGTTATTTAACAGAATGCATAGCATTTAATTTAATGCAGTATTACATTAATATGTATTTAAAACAAGAGTTGTTTTTTGTATGTTTCATATTAGTGCATTTTGCCATGAAATACATTTATTTACACTTATTAGAGAACCTTTTTTTACAAAATTAATTATGATTAAATTTTTTTGAAATGGCAATTTGTCAGTTTTTTCAACATATTGATTCTTTTGAAAAATGGAAAAGTTAAATAAACAAAAATTGCTTTAAATAATTATTATTCCCTGTATTGCGTTATTATACTAATAATGAATAATGACTGAGATAAACATGAGTTAAGGATTTGTTTTAAATTGTGAGCAGAAATGTCAGGGCCTTTTATATTATTTCCTTTCTTGGCCACTACATCACAAAGGCTGTGGAAGCAGCTAGACTAGGATGAGTATTGGATAAGTTTTCCAAGTGACTGTAAACATTAACTGGTTTATTTGCTTAGATTTGAATTAAACATTATTTTATATTTATTACTTTAAAGAAAAATAATCAATTTCAAATAAAGTGATGATGGTCCTCGGGTGGAAGTCGTGTTTAAGACACCGTTTTCGCTTTTAAAATCCTATGTGTAAGTTTTAAATTTAATAAAAAGATTTTCAGTTTAAATTTTGTTATTTCATAATCAGTTTTAAATTAAAATACATATTATGACTTAGGGCAACAAAGTAGCCAAGGATTAATAATGGTAATGTTGCTAACGAAGAGCTTTCTTTAAGCCACAAGTTTCTGTGATTAAAACTTGAAAATGTCTGGTGAGTAAATAATTACCATTTATCTCTTAAATTTCCATTAGATGTTTGAAATATTCATAATTCTAATTGGATGATCCTTAATAGGCCGTAAAAAGAATCCCGGACTTAAAATAACAGTGCCTGATGAAGTTCCTGTTATGTGAGTTACTTTATTTTTAAATTTTTACATGAAAGTAGTAGCATGGATTCACATTAAAGCGACATACGAAAACCTATTTAGAAAACAAAAGTCTTAAAGCTATCTAGAAAAGATATACATAGAAACGAACAAATTTTGTTTTACTTGGAAGTCTCCACATCGGTATACCTAAGTTTTGGGATGCTGAAATGCGTAGACAAACATACTTGGTAGATTTTTAGGTAAAATCAGCAAGTCCCAGCAAAGACGGAGAAGCTTTCTTTAGTAACCAAATGATCATCAATCACAAAAATTTGTTGAGAAAAACAGTAAGACAGTATTCAGTGTATGATCTTGATGAATTGTTTCCTGATATTAGATTTAACTTACCCAATTTCAAAATTATCTTAAGATGTCCAGATCAGATTACTCAGAACTTATATCTGAGTTCCTCATTGGCAAAAGAAGTACAAATTTCAGAGCTAATGCCAGCGGTACAACTTAACGACTGACATTTTGCCGTGACATGACTGCATCTGTCAAATATGCATGACATCTGTCCAAACAGCCGAAATTATCGATGTTCAAAATTATAAATATGATACTGTTATCAGAGACGTAAGTGGAAAATCCACTTACCCGCAGCCACTCCTATTTTATCTACTTTAACACCTTCCTTGCAGAAAGAGCGCAAATGTTTAGGAATTGTTAAAATTTACTTTGAGATTAAACAATTTCTTGTTTTGTTTTGTCACCTTAGTGTGGATGCAGTTTTACGTTCTTTTTTACTTGCTGAGGAATATTACAAAGAGATGAGTTTTTTAAAAAAGGTATTTCTTTCATTGAAAGCTCTCCTCCGAGGAACCTGGATAGGAGGACTACCATTACTATTGGCGATCGGACCTTTGATGTTGATTCAGAGGATCTTGAAAGGATCTGTGACTTAGGAAAGGGTGCTTATGGAATTGTGGAGAAAATGAAACACATTCCGTCCGGTACAATTATGGCTGTCAAAGTATGTTATTCTACATTTATTTTAATTACAAATTAAATAATTCCTATCAAACGTGGGATGTATAAATTCTGGGAGATAGGGAAAGTTCTTTGTTATCTGTTATTAAACATGAAGTTGTTTTTATATTGTTATCAGTTTATTTCCTCTGAGAGCATGGTTAGCTTACCTAATAAATATCATTTTTTTTATTATTTAAGGCGCCTCAACATCTGAGGTCATTTGCTCCCGGAGCCTTCTCAGTACATTGCCGGCCTCTGGACAGTGTTCTCTCGTTACAGACAGCACTGCCTATCACCGGACAGTGAGCTCTAGAGGTTCCTAGAGTAGCACGGCTGGATTCGACTAGTCCAGCGCGCTACCACTGAGCTAATCCCTTCCCCTTACCATATAAATATTGTACGTAGGAATAAATATAATATAATACGTAGGTTCGGTGAAAAAAAAAAAACCTTTTTTAAATTTTAACCACGTTTCGGAAAAATTTATAAAAAATTTTCTGTTTGAATTTCTTAAAAACTATAGTTTAACTTGTAACATATCAACACTTGGTGATGGTATTAGCGGTCGTAACGAACATCAAAACAAAATTACCATATAAGTTTTGATCACAATATTATGTGATTGCATGAATTAGTTTTGTTAAATTTTAGCATTACTTTTTTATGGATATTTATTTTATGACAGCTACTGCTTCACAATGTTTTAAAAATCTGTTTGCCAGAGGATTACATTGACAGTTAACACGATAGAACAGAAGCGTCTTTTGATGGACCTCGATATTTCTATGAGGTCATCCGACTGTGCACACACCGTTCAGTTTTATGGTGCACTGTTTAGGTAATTAGTAATTTTTAGATTTTTATTTTAGTAATTTTTTATGTAAAAATTATTAATTGAAACAATAATACGTAATTATTTTAGAGAGGGTGATGTCTGGATTTGCATGGAAGTAATGGATACAAGTCTCGATAAATTTTATACCAAGGGAATGAAGCACGGTTTAACTATACCTGAACCTATTCTTGGAAACATAGCATTAGCGGTCAGTTCCTAACATTAAGAACTGAAACCATTATTTTAATTGATGTAAATAATTAACCAAAAATTAATATTTTAATGAAATAGAAAACTGTGAAGTTAACATGAATATCTGATTTTTATTAATTAGGTCGTTAGTGCTTTGCAGTACTTGTATAGTAATCTAAGGGTTATCCATAGAGATGTCAAACCTTCTAATATCTTGATAAATCGAAGCGGCGAAGTTAAAATGTGTGACTTTGGAATTTCTGGATACCTTGTTGATTCTGTAGCTAAGACTATTGAAGCGGGATGTAAACCGTATATGGCGGTAAGTATTTTTTTCGAACTTAGAAATATGTAATTTCCTTTATGGTTCGGCTTCTGTTTTTAATACTAATTTCTATCTTTCCGATTGAAAAATGCTTCACCTTATTTTAATTCATAATACAAAGCACTCTCTAAAACTGGTGCTTAATTCCTACTTTATTATATGAACATATCCTCGCCCTTATAATATTTATGTTCAGCAAGTTAGAAAATTATTATCATACAATATTAACATCTAATATTGACAAACATTTTTTTTTATAGCCTGAAAGAATAGATCCTTCAGGTAATCCAGCTCACTATGATATTCGTTCTGATGTATGGTCTCTGGGCATATCCATGGTAGAATTGGCAACTGGTACTTTTCCATATTCAAAATGGGGAAATCCTTTTGAACAATTAAAGCAAGTTGTAAATGAAGATCCACCATCATTACCAAATGGAATGTTTTCTAATGATTTTAATGATTTCATAAGTCAATGGTTAGTAAAACAAGTCATTTCATAGTTTCTGTTAGTGTTCATTTAAAGAAAAAAAAATAATAATAATTTAAATACAGTTTACAGAAAGATTATCGATTACGACCAAACTACAACCAGTTGTTGATGCATCCTTTCTGTGTAGCACATCGTGGAAATCCAGTTGATATAACTGAATTTGTTTGTCAGATCCTTGATTTACCAGAAGGATCACCTTGATGTGGAAAAGTATAACCTTTATTATTACTGTTATTGTTATTGTTAATGAGGTTGTCCACACTCAATTTTCTGTACCTGATCTGAGTGTGCCATCACCAAAAGTAAGAAATAAAATATGACACATCACTTTATAAGATTTAACAAATAAAATAAAAAAAAGTCATGATTTTTATAGTATTAGCATGAGGTATTTGCCTTGTACCACAAAAATATTTAAAAGTAAGTAAGTAAAAACGTAGTAAGTGAGTAGAATCTTAAATAAGGATTTTACCAATAATATGTGCTGCATCAAGAACTACATAATATTTTTGTTTTAGGTTTAAAACAACTTTTTTTTCCTTTTTTTTTAACACGAATTACTAATTTATGGAGTTGTTTAATTAATAGTATTGCATTTGAAAAGATAAACTGCCATTTCAAGATTTAATAATGTTTTCTGTTTTACCATTTATAAGGGTGATTGGTAGGTACTGTGATAGTAAATTATTAGAAATAAAATAAATTGTTTTTCTTTTAAAAGATCCATTCAATAGCAGAAAATTCGTAAATTTATTTATTTTTATAAATACTAGTTTTCCATTATTGCGCCCCATCACGCTAACTCTAGCGGAACCTCATTTTCTTACTAACTGCGTTAAAATTCACTCCAATAGAAAAATATAAAAGTGAAAAATATTACGAGTATTTTGAAAAATTTGTTGAATGAGAATATTTTCATGAAATTTGCACCTTCTAGGAGGAAATTTGTTTCCAGAAAACTGGAATTGAATTTTTTTTTTGTTTGTTTTCAATCCAAACTTGCAAATATGTAAATTCCATTAACATCTTTATAATTAACACTAATTTCCAATTAAAAAAAAGTGCATCTTAATTTAAAGTTGTCGTATTTAAGACTGATGCTTAATTCCTTCTCAGTTTGGAAAAATAGCTTAGAAATGTGATTTTCTGGGTGGAGGGGGGAAGTACCATAAATTCAAAACGGATGAAAGGTAGGAAAAGGGATAAGGTATCGAGATGTGTAGACAGAGTGGATATGAAGTCAAATACATTGCTTTCTAAAAGACCTGTTGCAGCAGCTTCCTCAGCTGGCCTTATGTTGGGAGATCCTAGTGTAAGTGTTTGTGTTATTATGCTAGGAAACTGCCAGGATATCAAGATCCTTTAAAAAGAAATAGGGCTAATCCACTTCTCACTATGGGGGGAAATTGATATGTGCAGCCCAGTGCAAATAATGTAATAATATCACTTCATTTTTGTAGACACTCTACCTTCCAATCACCTTAATCTAAGGAAAAACTTTCATTTCACTTTCTTGCACATCAACCTAATAAGGGTCATTAGCGTCATTCATCTGATATTGTAATTATTAATTGAATAAGATCATAATAGCAAATAAATTTTGTCAAACAAAAAAACAAAATAAATAATAAATTTGTCATTTGCATGTAGGTATTATAATATCTTCTTATATGTATGTAAATAAATAATAGATATAATATTTTTTTTTTGTCCATAATAATGTTAATATAAATGCACATGAATCAAAAAGAGTAAATAAAATACTTTCAGAATTATTTATTTTATATAAATGTAAACAATTTTTTTTTTTTTTTTTTTAAATATTTTCATTGATAAATTTGTATTATCTTTGCTTGTTTTGGTCTTTCATGGTTTACAATAGTGTGATTCAATTCTTTGTTTGTAAATGAGTCTACCTCTTCAAGCCTCATTGATTGAGTGCAGATAAAGTGTACCTGCATTTCTAAAAAAAATTGTTTTTTTTTTTTTTTCTCTTTCTTTAATTCTTTAGCTTCCAATATTAAAAAATAGGTTTGTATTCATTAAATATTTGACACTTTTATTTAACAACAACAACAAAAATAAAAAGCAGTGTTACAAAATTAATGAAAGCAAGTTATAAATCTCTATTTCGTGAATGTCACACGATTTCCAAAATTTCCTTATTCATTTTAAATGAAAATAAAATAAAAATTCAAATCCGGCCTAGTTAAAAAAGCCTTACACTAGTAAATTTGGTAGAATACCGATTTTTGAAACATTTTTTCTTGAAAAAAAAAAAAATAGTAAAACAATAATATTAATATTAAGACAATAATATATTAAAATATACATAAAATAATTGAAACATTTTTTTTTTTCTAATTTGTCACCATAATTCTGTTTAATTTTTTGTGAAAAATGTAAATTATTGTTTAGTTTTTTTTTTTAATATTTTCCTAAAAATATATTTTCTTTTAAATTTGCACTAACAAAAGTTTTATTTCTTTTAGAATTCATATAATTATAGTTAACACCAATTTGAATTTCATAATTTCAGAAGGAATTTTCATATTGTAAAAAATATAATAAACAGTGTCCTATTGACAAATTTGTTTAATTTTTGTTTCATCCTTCTTCAAACTAACTAATTTTATATCAATTGGAGAATCTAAATTTTTTTTTTTTTTTTAGTTTAAGGCGCGTCAACATCTATGGTCATTGGCGCCCGGAGCCTTCTCAGTGCCTCCGGATAGTGTTATCTCGTTACCGACAACACTGTCCATCACCGTACAGTGAGCTGTAGAGGCTCCTAGGAAGAGAAAATCTAAGGGCAGCACAGCTGGACTCGAACCCGGGTCCTCCGCGTGAGAGTCCAGTACGCTAACCACAATAGCTATTCCCTTCTCTCTAAAATTAATAAAATTACTTTTTTGAAGAAAGCATAACATCCCCCCTCTCATAAAGCTTGTAAATTCATAGTTCGTTCACCAAATTTAATAAAATACACCAGTGTTTTTATGGAACTTACGTTAACTTAAATCGGATCCCGTGGTTAAACCCAAACGGGAATGTCTAGTTTGAACTTACTGCGATTTTTTTATTTTGAGACATGCTGTTAGGACTACACCCACACAGACTTTTTTCTAAAAAAAAAAACAACA
This sequence comes from Triatoma infestans, assembly GCA_011037195.1. Classification (NCBI taxonomy): domain Eukaryota; kingdom Metazoa; phylum Arthropoda; class Insecta; order Hemiptera; family Reduviidae; genus Triatoma; species Triatoma infestans. The sequence continues at coordinate 382,944 of JAAEAF010014303.1, forward strand.
AAAAAAACACTTTTTCTGACTCAGGAGACATCCCCCGGTGAAAATTCGTTATCGCCCTATTCTTCTGCACATTGCAGAATTCCTTCGGTGGGAAAATCTTTGATGCTTTTGGAGGCTGTGAAATCAACCTTATTCTTTGACACCAAAACCTCTGGAATTTTATAGGGATGACACATTCATTCCCAAGAAAAATGGCAAAATGTCATCGAGGGCATCAATAGTCCTTGGTGAGTTTCATTTGAAGTTGTTCGCACTTCTTTATCTTCGGGTTCCACATCTGAATGATGTGGGATAACCAAATATTATTTAGAAAATAGTTAGTTTTGAGCCAGGATATATTAATAAAAAACATATTTCTCTTGACTAAACGTTTCAGAAATATTCAAGTTCTTTGGGTTTAAAAAAAAAAACAATAGTTTTCAAATATATAATTAATATTTTTTCACACATATTATTATAAGTATGTAAAGTTTTAGCGGAACCAGAATAATTAGCTGTATTTTTTTTTTAAAAAAAAAGATGCCCTACTGAAGAGGAGAATCATGCCGAAATGTTTAGGAAAAAGAAAGAAAACTAATGTTATTCTTAATACTTCCTGACCCAAAGCTTATTATATAATATATAAGTGTATATATATTTGCAAGGCCTCAACCCAAATCGTAAACTGGTTTCCCAAATTTGATTGTTTCATAATCCTCTGTTACTTCTCTTTCAGCATATTTATTTTTTTTTTTTATGTAAATAGCAAAATAGCCGACTCTGATGGCATTCAGTAAAACTGTTTCTGAACAAGTTCTTGCATCTTAGGAATCAAACAAATTTTGAATAATGAAAAATATCTTATGTAGGAAGAACAATATTAAAAGATGGCTAAAAACAAAATATTCCCTAGATATGTTGTATGTAACAAACATCACAGGTTAAACTGTAGTTTTTAAGAAAGTTTTAGAATTCAAACAAGAAATTTTTACCCTGAAGAAAGCAGTAAATTTGCCGAAATGTTGGTAAAAATTTAAAAAGAGTTTTTTTTTTATGATCGAACCTCAACATCTATTTTACAACACTGAATACAGCGGTCATAACGAACATCAAAATATTCCTTAGATATGTTAACAAATACCTCAATTCATTTGTTAACATAAACTAATAAAAGATTAAAATGTAATAATGTTTTTTAAATAGTTATCATTTTAAGTTAAGTTAGGAAAAAAAAACTGGCTGCATTGGTCTTGATTCAATTTGATAGAATTGAATACATAATATCCAATTTATCATTTAATTAGTTTATTAATAATCTTAATTATTTAGTATTAAGCTGTACGATTGTTTCCTTATTACTGTAATACTAATAGAGCAAATTTAAATTAATACTAAAGTAATGAAAGAATATATATTGATAAGAACCCAATCCATTTCAATATATATACTATTTATTAATTCTATTACAAATATAATAAATACCATGTTAAAAAGCTTTCAGTTTTCTCCGTCAGATAGTGTAAGGATAATGGTTGATAGTTGAGCAATTGGCCAGTAGAAGGTCGTACACTAGTAAAAAGGAATATAGGAGCATGTCATTTTGTCAGTTTGTGAAGTGAAGCAGTTGCAAACGTCGGAATAGATAAATTGTTTTAGCTGATTTTAAGTTTACGTAAGTATTTTTATTATTTTCTTCTTTTTTTGTCGAGATTAATAAATTGTTAGGGAGGTGCTTTGTTTATAAATAAGAATAAACAATAAAAATGGAATATTTATTTTTTTTACAAGAAAGATTCACAAAGTTGCAATACTAAGTTATGTCTCATATAATAATGTCCTGACATTTTTTCTAATTTAAATTAGAGAGTATAAAATTTTATTAAAAAAAAAAAAATATCTGGGGGGAAGCATATCGACTTTCGTGGAACCATACGTTACTCTGAAATAGCAATTTGTAAGGAGTCTAAATCACCGTACGCCCCCAGAACTACCTAATAAATTGTGCCTTGACCCATACATTTTTTATGGAAAGAATGTTTCAAATAATAGTTGTGGTTCATTAATTGTACTGTCAAAATTAAAGAAAATCATTGAAACCCTGTACGAGAAAATTGGGAAAAATTGAAAAAATCTATTCAGCAAAGTGGTATTTGCGATTTACAAATTTTTTACCGAAATCTTGGTGTCAGGTCCATAAATCGCGTTTAATTGAATCTAAATGAAATATCAGATTTAGTGTAATACTAACCAGACAGGGAAGGAGAGCTAATTAAAAAAACATGTATATATATATTCATAGAGAATCTTAAACCATAATGATTTCCGGTGAAAACTTAATTACGAAAATCCAACAGGATTGCAATATTTCCTTTTTATCAGGAAGATAAGAGACGAAAATACATTATAAAAATAAACAGAACAAAATCGACTATTTCTTAAGCTACCTAAGTTTGTTCAAACCAATAAGTTTTAGTGTATTCAACAAAAAGTGTCTAGGTTATCAACCTACTGTTGAAGAGGAAGTGTTGCTGGTCGTTTGAAACAAATTGCACTTACAAGGAGGGAATGATTACGGCAGAACCAAAACTCCAAATAAACAGAATTAGTGTTAACAGAAAATACAAAGAGTTAGTGTGAAACTAAGTCTCTGTACGAGTCTGTGTTAGCACACTGTCTGAAAAGCGCATCCTGAAGATGGGCGAACGCCCGAAACCGGTCGATGACCACAAAACGAAGCAGGCTACCACGGAAAATGTCTCTGATGCTTTCCAGCTCTGCGGAACCAACCACCATAACAAACAGAATTTGGTACGAAACACTCTAAACGAGTTTCTTTAACTGCAATTAGTATAGCCAACGTAAATATAGAGATAGTAGGAATAATAGAGTATACCTACACATCGTAGGCAATACTTCAAGTGATAACTTTGGATTCCAGAAGACAGCGTCAGATAATATAGAAATTTACCACACATATTCCAAAAATCAAATTTTTCCTGAAATATGTTTCGAAATTAAAACTTTTTAATCTGTGAAGTTAGCACACTAAATTTAAACAAAATCTTTATCATTCGTTTTCGAGAAATTAAAAAAAAAAATAAAACAAACTCAAAAACCTATTCAATAAAATCGCACTTCCGGTCAACCGATTTTCTTCAAATTTGGTATGCCATCAATGTTTCTGATCTGTATTAATATAATGTAGGTGATAAAAATTATCTATTATACTGAAGTAATACTTTAAAGGTTAGCATAACGTTTCTGTTTCCTTAGGACTCAAATAATGTTTCAAATAAAAGTGATATTTATATGTGTAGATAGTATACGAAGTTAAAAGAAATTTCTGAGAGTCGTTTTTGAGAAAATTACAAAATACAAAATAAAATAAGGGGGTGGGTAGCAACATTAAGCTTTCCTCTGAAATGCTACTTAAATGCTCTCTGCACAAATATAAACGAATGTAATGGCATCCGAATCATTAAAGATTCATAGGATCCAAAGAGTGAAGAGGGATACACTAAATGAATCAAAAGTTAGGTATTCCCCATCTAGGCCTGACTAGGAAGGGAGAATTTGGTTCATATAAATTGAGCGACAGCAGAACATCAACAGTTTCTGACAACAATACATCCAGTTAGCAATCAATCTACTTACTTCTAATAACTCAGCCAGTCTGTCTCTCTATTATTTTCTCGCTACCTAACTTCTATATATTTTTAAAAGCCCCTGGCAGTTTGTGTGTTCTATTTATTATACAATGTTCAGCATATCATCTAGTTTATTTCTCATTCCTAAATTTATAGACACATTTATAGAATAATATAGTGGCTATGGCCTAACAGCTAATGCCAAAAAAAAAAAAAGTTCAGGACAGTTTACAACCAGTCAGCAATCTATCTACTACCTTCTCATCTCTTCATCATTCTCTCGCTACTCACTTCTATTTTACTGTAAAGTCTTTGCAGTTTGTGTTTCTTGTTTATTATACAGTGTTCAGCATATCATCTAGTTTATTTCTCATTCCTAAATTCATTCTCTCTCCTTCTCACATTCACTATATTGGTGGATGATGTTATGGGATTCGAATCATTCAAAGAATCCGAAGAGCGAAGAAGCATACATTAAATGAATAAAACGATAGTTACTTCCCACCTAAGCCAGGCTAAGGAGGAAGAATCCGATTCATATAAATAGAGTGACAACAGAACAGTTCAGGACAGAGGGGTGGGTCTCAGCCGGGATTGACTAACCCGGCACTGTGTGTGTGAATGTGAGGGTGAATCTTGTGTAAATAGTGTACAAATTTTTAATTTAGATTTAGGAATTAGGGATACGAGGAATATCGAGTACTCCGCTACAGAGTACTTGTTATTTTAGGTGTGTGAAATTGTTAGAATGAAAGTATTTATTGGTATGATAGTTTAAGGTGATATGAATGCAACTAAGCGTAAAAATATATTGACTGATAGGAGGTTTGTTCATGACTATTTGGCATAAATAATCTATAAATTATGTAAATAATAAAGATGCTGTAGCAGGATGTTTTGATATGGGTTATGTTGGATATTTGACGATAAATTTTTCACATTTATAGAACAATGTAGTGGCTATGGCCTAACAGTTAATGCCACAAAAAACCTATCTACTACCTTCTCAACTCTTTATCTTTCTCTCGCTACTTCACTTCTATTTTACTGTAAAGTCTTTGCAGTTTGTGTTTCTTATTTATTACACTGTGTTCAGTAAATCATCTAGTTTATTTCATCATTCCTAAATTCATTCTCACAAATTTTCTCTCCTTCGCAAACCATTACACGAAACACTTTTCTTTGAAACATTTTACTTAAATTGGTTTTAGTTCTTTCTGATGAATATTTCTTTTTCACCACCTCTTATCCTTACAAGTCTCTCCGAACCCCTAGAAGTTTCCTGCCTCTTCCTTATCATTCATGACTAAATAATTTTCAATAATTATTATTATCAATAACTACAAATTAATGGTATGTACATAATTATCAAGGCCAGACACACTAGGCCATCTTTTATTTTGTATTATTGTTCCTAAGGGACTTATGTCCCGGAACAGCAATAAAAATTATTCATTTTATTTCATTTCAATATGCCATTATTGGTACATTATCCTTCAACTACTTCTATTATTTATGTTAAAACAAACGGATAAAATTTCCAAATTAATAAAAGTTGCCAATTTTATAATTATATTAAATGGAGGAAGAGGAAATCCATGAAAGTATTTCATATAAGGTTTTTTTTACTTTCTCTTGCTCCTACTAAGAGGAAGTATTGTAATCGTATCAAATTTTCGATATCGAGTTTTCAACGGAAATATCCGTTTTGAGGTCGCCTGAGTTCAAAAAAGCGGTTTTTAAAAAATGGTGTGTGTGTGTGTGTGTGTGTGAACAGCATAGATCAAAAACGAAAAACCGTATAAATTTGAAACTTGATATTCCGTTTAAGTATCATCATGAGACCTGACAGTACGTTATCTGTCAAAATTCCTCAACCGGAAGTATCACTTTACTAGTTTTTTTTTTTTTTTACTTATTTGCGATTTTCTCAAAAATGGCTCCAAGGATTTTCTTTAAACTTGGTATATCAACTACCACATCCAAAGAGCTACAACATTTATTTGAAACATTTCTCCGGGAAAATTCATTAAAGGGCACTTTTGGGGGAGGTTTGGGGTTAGGTTTTCTTCTAAAGAGCTATTTCAATTAAATATACAATTCTGTCTTCTAAATAATATTAATCATAATTAAATGTGTTGTTGAAATTCCGAATTTGAAAAAAATTGGATGACCGGAAGTTAGTTTTCCTGAAATATATTTTTCAGTTTTCTGGTATTTTTTTTTTTTTTTTTTTTTTTACTTTCTTGAAAAAATGATTGCTACGATTTTCTTCAAACTTGGTATAAATCAACTACACATACAATGATCTACAACATTTATTTGAAACATTTTAGTGGAAAAATTCATTTAAGGGCACTTTTGGGGGAGGGGTGGGGTTAGGTTTTCATCTAAAGTGCTATTTCAGTTTATTAAACAATTCTAACATCCAAACAAGGTAATTTAATTACAATAAAATTCGCTAAATTCCGAGTTCAGAAAATCTCCATTATTTTGTGTGTTCTCCGAACATTTATACGCATCAGCTATATCTGGTGAATACCTGAATTTTCATAACGCTTAGTAAATTTTTTTTTTTTTATATACTACATTAATTGCAATTGAAATGAAAGATTTCCTGCTGTCGTTAAAGTTGGACTTTTAGACATAGGGTTTACCAAGTTTCATGTCCATCAGTGTTACCTTCACAGAGCAGAGGTCTCCTACCTATGGTGCGCCATCTATCCTACCATAGTAGGAGAGACGGCCAAATGTAGTGTATGTATTTTGTTTCTGGAATAAATAAGAATGTCTTTATTTTGAAAAATAACATTTTTTTGTAGATAATAGTAGTCGACATATGTTTTATAAGCATTACCTCTTCAATATATAGCCTATATTTTAATATAGGGCATAACTTTTAAATGTACGTCATCTCTCCTAGCTATACTCTAATTATGCTTAGCACTTACTTTTCATTAGTAACCTTTTTTAGAAACCGGAATTGCGGCTTTTACCTGAACATTTGTTTTTTTTTCAGTTTCGAACGACCTCCACGATTTTCACCAATTTGGTTACACAACTGTAAAATTGTCAATTACATTTTGGAGTTTTGGAGTAAATGAAAAGTTGTGCGAATGTTTCACATCAGATTTTTTGAGAATTTGATACAATTCAATACTTCCTCTTACAGCTGTAGAGAAAATAAAAAAATAATAATCATATTATTCTGTTGACGATTTGTGACAGCAAAACTACACAATTTTTACGTTATTTATGTTTCCACTTCAAGATGTTTCAAAAATTAAACATTTTCATGGGAAATTTTATTACTCTCATAAATTCTCAATTCTCTCTCTCTCATAAAAAAAAAAAAATATTTATATTTCATAAAGAGAGATTTAGAAGCATCCCCTCCCCCCAGCTGGCATAGTTAATAATAAAACATATTAAACATGTTAATAGTAAAAAATAAAACGTATTAAAATAATCGCAAATCTATGATCCATAAAAAAATAGAGAAATATCAATTCATAGAATTATTTTCTCTTTGCATACTAACTTATCTCTGCATTATTCTGTAGGCCATAATAAAATTATACCTTTCATTCTGTAAAAAAGAATAATTATCTACGGTCATAATTTTGGAATTACAAAAAATCAATGAATCTATGAAGAAAATTATTAAAATATATTATTCAATATTGAATTGTATAATTTTAGCTTCTCTAAGAAATAGTTTTCTAAATAGATTTCAATGTTTTGTAAATTACTATAAACTTTTTTTATGACAGTTTTAATGGGCACATTCCACATTTTTTATTCTTCACTCTTATCAAACATTAATTCTCTTGATTTTTATACTAATGTATTCAATTCTTTGTCAGTGTAAATCATTAAAATATTATAAGATTTATAATTTGTTATTTTCATGAAATAAATTGATAAATAAACACAAAGTAATTTTCATAATTTGTTCTTCCTGCTCTCAAAACATATATTTCCGGTTAATATTCATTTTCGATAATCTGACACGATTACAATACTTCCTTCTTACTAGTAGTAAGGAAAAATTAAAAAATATCTGGTGTGAAACACCCACATGATTTCCTTTATTACAGTGATACAATACAATAGAAAAACTTTAAAAATTTTTACAAACGTTTAAATAGGTATGTCATAAAAAAAAAAAAAAAAAAAATATGGTACCGGTTGTTATCAGGTTCAACTGAGTGTAACGAGTATGAGAGCGGCCCTATGCTACAACTAAAGCTAAATTCAAATTATAAAAAAACAAAACATTCAATAAACGATTGATGTATTTTTTCCGAAACATTTATGTCAGATGCGATGTTAGTACCTAAACGAAGGAACCACTAGAGTTTTAGGTATTTACAATTTTTCATTTTTGAATTATTTTGTTGACCCACACACACGCCGCGATTGCAATACTTCCTCTTACTTGGATGAACTGCCTGCGATTTTACGATTAAGGGTTGTGTTATTTACATAGAGATTTGTTTTTTCTAAAAATCTTGTCTTTTTGTGTAAGTGTGTGAAGAAAGTATCTCAAAAACTGAAAAATCTCTTTAAGAGGTACGTATGTACACCACATCTGATACGAATGATTTTTTTTGTCATAAATCCATTAACCAGAAGTACGACTTTCCGCTATTTTCTATAAAATAACTTCACTCTATTTTCCTTTAAAATTTCGTACTATCCTATAAATAGGGTAAAGCTAGGAGAGATGACAGGGGTAGGAGAGAAGACACAGGCTTTGCTTCTCTTGTTTGCCATCACGTGGCGTCATGGAAGTTAGTCCAGGAGTAGAGAGAGAGATCAGAAGCGAACGTATTGCAAAAATTCTTCAGTTATTTTGTGTGTTCTACGAACATTTATACGCATCAGCTATATCTGGTGAATATCTGAATTTTCATAACGTTTAGTAAAATTTTTTATATACTATATTAATTGCAATTGAAATGAAAGATTTCCTGCTGTCGTTAAAGTTGGGCTAGTAGACATAGTGTTTACCAAGTTTCATGTCGATCAGCCATGTTACCTTCACAGAGGAGAGGTCTCCAACCTATGGTGCGTTATCTATCCTACCATAGTAGGACAGACGGCCAAATGTAGTGTATTTGTATTTTGTTTCTGGAATAAATAAGAATGTCTTTATTTTGAAAAATAATATTTTTTTTTTGTAGATAATAGTAGTTGACATATGTTTTATAAGCATTACCTCTTTAATATATCTCATATAATATTTTGATACAGGGCATAACTTTGAAATGTGCGTCTTCTCTCCTAGCTTTACCCTAATAAATTGCTTACATTTACTTTTATTAGTAACCTTTTTTGTGGGAGAATTTTTTTCTTGGGGGTCTTCTCTTAAGCTTTCTTGTAAAGTACAAACTCACTACAATAAATGGTTTTTTAACCACAATTGGTTCTACCAATATATGAGAACCATTAATGGAATTTCAAATTTGAACGTGATGCGAATCTACAGAATTGGATTCAAGAGTTTTTTTTTTTTAAATTTTCTCAAGAAAATCTGGAGATTTTAAAGAATCTGTGACGTTAGTTTTCAAATGTTATTGGAGTTTGTTCAGTGGTTTTTTGCGCGCTGTCTTATAGACCTACCATTTTAATTACTACCTATCATATATGCCACCAACATGGATTCTTACCTCTCTATATTTTTTATGTTAAGACAATTGAATTAAAATTTCCAGACACGCTAGTTTTATAATTGTATTAACTGAAAAGAAAGTCACGTGATTATTTTATACCAGATTTTTTGTATATAAATAAAATTCTATGTCCCACTGACTGATCAGTATAGTAGTACATAATATGTCAATGTACCTCTGTGCAAGCCTAGTTTTATAGTAAAAAATTATATATATATGTACATATAGTTTCTCCTCTATTAAAATGAAAGTTAGATAATTTGTTTTTATAATGTTATGTAAATTATAAAACAAAACGATCTACTGTGGTATGGTCTAAAATAATATGAGACATACATCCTATTCTCATTATAAGTAATATGTTGAATAAATTGTATGAACAAATATTTTTAAAAAAGAACCACGTATACCTAGCACTCTTGGTACATTTAAAAAACTGTATAATATTAAGATTATTCAGATTGAGAAGGTTTTTAAAGAGATGGTAAATTGAGGTTAATAAATTATTATTAAGCTCTGTAGGCTTCATCCTTGAATTAACTGCGTTCTTCTATAATGGAAAATTATAAAGGTCAATTTTGGTTTTACTTTCTCTTACTATCTTATGAGGAAATATTGGTTTATCACGGATTTTCGGAGTCATTTTTCTGGAAAATTAATTTTATTGGGTTTATGGAGGAGCTGAGATCTTAGGTTTCCTTCTAAAGTTAGTACAATTAGTTCTATCTCCTGGTGGGAGTTATGGGAACTAAATATATAAAATACCTACTTTTAAGAAAATCTTATCAGAACTAAGAGAATTACGGTAAGATAAGTTTGTTCTCTTGCTGCCACAACAGATTATTATCAATAAAACTAGCCAAGACTTCAATAATACAGAAATGAAATTGCATTATATAGGTTTTCCAAATAAACAAATATTATTACAGGGATTTCTTCTTGACCTTCAATTGTAAATTAGCACTTTTTTGGATTTAAGTCTTTAATTAAAAAACTTGTTTTTTCTAGAAGTTTCCGGTACTGTGTACGCCTTATTCAGTGGCTGTTTACTGATACAAAATATATACTAGGTTTAATACATTATGTAAATTATTGTATGGTTAAATTACGAATATTATTTTATATTTCGGTATTTCTTGTATTATCACATATTTACGATATTATTATGATTTTACAATATTTGTAAGTAATTTAATCAAATCTTAATAGTGTACCCTGACTACTGTAAGATGAAGTGTTCTGATTGTGTCCAATTTTTTTAAATTGTGTTTTCATTAAATCCGACAAAATGCTTTTTGGAAATTGATCTATATATGTTTTGGTCATCTAGTTCAAAAATGGAAAAAACGCAGAAAGTTTAAACTTGGTGTTCCGTTTAGGTGTTACCAGGATAAGATTTTTGATCAAAATCGAATGAGCGGAAGTGCTACTTTACTAGATTTTTCAGGTTTTTTTTTCTGCCAATATTTTCGTAAAATGGCTATAAATATTTTATTTAAACTTGGTTTATCAACTTTTATTTGAAATATTCAAGAAAAATTCATTTAGGGATGTAATTGTTAGACGATACATATATCTTCCTATCAGCAGCTCTCAGAGAGCGCAATATAAGGAACATAAGTCTTAGTACGCACTGGGATTCTTTGTTCGGACTCTCTTTGTCGCAGAGCTGCGTCTGGGATTCATTTTCTTGCATCCGGGACGCCCCGCGACAATGAATCTTTAATCTGGTGTGTTGCGTTTTAGTATTTTTTTGAATCCCATCCGAAACGGGATTCTTTACACAATGTTACGTAACATTGAGTGAATGCGTACGTTAATCTCAAACCTAATGGACCTTTCTCCCATTCTCGCGCATTATTATTTTTTTTTTGTGCTTTCTTTTGTTAAAATGTGGACAACAGATTCCACTTCTGTTGACGAACTGGGATATTATATGTTTAGAAACTTTAAAAGTATAAAAATGAGGCTTGTGTATGAGTCTCCACTTGTGAGGAAACGGAGAGTGATTCTAGTAATCACTGTTGGTAGCAGAAACTGGCACCCACAAATTCGTCTCCTTTTTCGAAATGTGTGGTCCGACCATTTCCAGAAGATATTCGAAGTCGACTGGACTCATGCGAACAAAATTTCGAAATCCCATTACATCCTCCAATTTCAGTGTGTCAAGAAGATCGTGCCCATCCTTATTCCAATTCTTGAACATCTCACGAATCCACCAATGTGGTGGCTTTTTGTTAGCCTTTTTTTTTACTCCGTAGAGCTACGAAAAGTGCAATTGCAATGCCTGAGAGCGTGACCTCGTTCGACATGGTTCAGATTCAAACTAGATGCGGACACGATTTCCAGAGCGACAATGTTGCGGGGCAAAGAGTTTGCGACATGTATCCGAGAGTCTGCGACAAGGAGTCCGAAGAAAGAATCCCAGTGCGTACTAGGCCTAAACCTATCTGGGCATTGGAAGGAGAAATTAAAGAGAGTAGGGTCTAGTCCAGCCGCCCGCACAAAAAGGTTCGCCAATTCACTCTCATTCAAACAACCATCAACATTCTACGACCGTCCCACTCTGCTAGTCAGCCGTCATCTCTTCTCACGCCAACATATTCTCACATTAAATTATACAAAGTAAAGTTCTTGCAGTGCTTATTATTCTCATACAATTTAAACAGCGTTCAAACACTCTAACTTATATCTCAACCTAGGTATTTCTTTGCTGTGCAAATCCTTAAAACATCCACCTACAGGGGATCATAGGGGAAGGATTAGAGGTTTTCTAGATTGCGATCTCAATTTACTTATCAGCTACATAAATATCAATGAGAATTTAACTTGTTGCCACAATTCCGAGTTTGAAGAGAATCGCTTTACCGGAAGTGCTTTTTTTGTTTTGTTTTTGGCCTAATTACATTTTAGATGCACATAGGTTGGTTATATGTGAAATTTGTAACTGGATAATATCCATATAACTAAATAAATCCAAAATATATAAATTGGATAAACTGCGCTTATTCAATATTTTTAAAGACAGAATGTATGCTATGATTTGCAAACAAGGCATTTGTTCTTCATAGGTTACAATAACAATTCTATCAAAAATTTTAGCGCATAATATTAAAAAATGGTTTCTCCTTAACTTAAATGAAAAAAGAGAATACATAAAACAAAGGTATTTACTGAAATAATATTGAATAAATAATTCGTTTTAATAACAATAAGAAATATTACATCACAATTGTCAATAATTTTCAGAGATATCAAATAGAATTCTGTATAAATTACAATCTTTTGTATTATTTATTCTATATTTGAAATCTAATATGTCTGAAATTAATACTAGATGAAAGAAAAAAAAAAAAAAAAAAAAGGATAAAATATGAAATAATCAGCGTGCCATATTGCTTGATCTTCAATCGCTGACTATATTGTCAGATCCCAAGGTTATATCAAAATTAAATGTCATGTTTGAACTTTTTATTGAGACACACATACACACAGACTATTCGTTAAAACCATTTTTTCGAACTCAGGAGACCTCAAAATTTATATTTCCGGTGGGTGAAAACTCAATTTCGAAAATTTGATACGATTAGAATACCTACTCTTACTGGGAGGGGGGGGGGGATAAGTGAATATAAAAAGTATGATTGCGCATTTGTTTCTATTTGAGTTTGACAAAAGCTGAATTAAATGGCCAATGTTAATTTTTTGAAATATTCTTCACAGAAGCACAATAGTATTGTGGATGAGTTTATTTGGTTAAGTGTTTGTTAACTATGCAAATTAGTAGGAAACTAAATTGTAAGTTATTCATTATTCTACTGTATGTGTAAGAAGAGGCAGAGGAAGTAATCGTGTCAAATTTTCAATATGGAGTTTTCACCGGAAATACACATTTAGAAATCCCCTGAGACCAAAAACAAGGTTTTTATAAAATAGTCTCTGTGTGGAGCGTGTATGTGAACAGCATTGCTCAGAAAAAAAGGAAAAATCACAAAAAGTTCAATGATTGATTTTCTGTTTACGTATCATCATGGGATCCTACACTAAGTAATGTCTTAAGATTCCTCAGCCGGAAGTACCAGTTCAATAAATAATTTTTTCATTTTTTTTTGCGATTTTCTTAAAAATAGCTCCAACGATTTTGTTTAAACTTGTATATCAACTACATATAAAATGTCATACAACTGTTATATGTAACATTTCTCCGGATAAATTCATTTAAGGCTTTTCGGGGCCTTAAATAATATTTATTTTCTTCCTGACCGGTTTCGGATTTTCATCCATCGCCAGAGCAAATTCACCAAGTTCGCGTGTAGAGAGTTCACTTCAACGTAATGTTTCTGTTAGTTGTTAATCACACTTTTGTGGGTTGTCTATAATTATGTGGGGAGGTTATAAGGTTATGTTACTATGTGTATGTGATTAATAGCAAAATGGAATTATTATAAGTTATGATTAGACATTAGAAAAATAGTGTATAATAAATTTGTTTACTGTTTTGCAGAATACTCCATAACTAAATTTTTAATAGTGTTGTAAAGTATGCTCAGTGTCTTATCAGTTATTTTTATTAGGGGGGGGATAAGTTATTTCAGGAGTATACTGTACTAATAGGAATAGATAAAGTTTGAAGAAAGGCAATGCAAAGTTAATGGACAGTCCAAAAGCTTGTACAAGTAATATATGTAATATTATGTGTATTGGGATGGGGTATAAAAAAGAAATTCAGAATAGTAAATAATTATAATTTTTAATATAACTCTTCTCTAAAGGGATCTAGTGAGGTCTGTGTTTATACAGAAGTTGGAGGGGATGAAAAAACAACTAAGTATATAGATTTAAAATATATAATTAAAATAACCAATATATGTCAAAACTCAATAAATACAATATTGAGGTATAACAACATATTAAGTGTCTTGTCATTTAGGAGAAGTTTATAAACTTACATATTTTACATATTTACTGACTTGACGAAGGTTGGGTTTCTTGGGGCACTTCCACCACTCACAGCTGTAACATGGCTTTTTCTAATCACAGAATTCACTCCTTTTACGGTATAAATTTTGAACTGAACTCCTTCCCCAATAGGGTCCACCTTCTATATTGTACCTCCACCCCAGGGAAAGTGAGAAGAGGGAAATTCCCTTTTATTGTACTAAAAGTATTCCACCTTTCTAATTGTCCCTCATTGTTTCACCCAATCTTCGTAAAATCCCAGTCTTGAAATTGTACTAAGTAATAACAAATCAATGTTAAATATATTTCTACTAATATGTTTTACAAAATCATAATTTGTATTTTTTCATCCTTTCTCCTCAAGATCTGCACATTACAACATAAATGTGAAATACAAGCAGGGTTAATACAAGAAAATATGCAAGTAAATTGATATGTAAGAAGGTTTTGGAGAAGAGTTGAAATAAATATTAGAGGAAATCAAATGTATTCGTTTTTATTTATCATGCTTGTTTTTAAGAACAGATAGGTTTATGTTTCGAGAAAAATCAGTAAACCGGAAGTCCTTTTTTTTTTACTGGACAGTTTTTCAGTTTTCGCGATTTTCTCCATAAAAACACCGACGAATTTCATTAAATTTGGTATAATTACATTATTAATCATGGATGCCTGTCGGCATGGGACCTAAGCCAATATGGCTTGTATCCCACCATAATTCATTCCCTTAATTAATCTTCCACAGTAGTTTTGCCGGTCTATCTACAATATTCTAAAAAATATCTTTTAGCTCCAATCCTCCCAGGCTTTCCCGTGAGAATGAGATTCTCTCCCAAAAAAAAATCCGAAACCTAGTGCCAGCCAAACGGGGACACTGATATAAATAGTGGATATACCGTTCCCCTAACTTTGCGTCCTCTCTATTTTATGTAAATGTCTACCCACCCATATGTGTCCAGTCATTACACACTTACTAAGGTCCTCAATCTTATCCTGTTAATCTTATCCTGTTTTGGGACAGGAGGTAATCCGAAACTCTTCGCTTAGTCCCTTTGATAAATATTTTGGCCTGAGGGCACCCCAAAGTGTCCTCACTATGTTTCACCAAAACTCTCGTCTACCAAAATCTAATCTGACTATCGCAAGGGCTGGCTCAGAACCACAAAAAGGTAAGGGGAGGATATCCGGGGGAACCCAGAAGAGCTGTACTTTGCCACTCTTAGCTAGGGTATTAAGCATTTTCGTGGTATACTAACTATAAAATTTGTCAATTGCAATTTTGTGTGAATGTTTAATACCAGATTTCTTTTTTTTATTTTTTATTGAATTTTGCATCTGCATTGCTTATAACTCTTGTTAAATGGTGTTAAAAGTCAATAACTAATTTTAATAATCCTTTAAGGCCTTATATTGTTTTTTATTGCAAGCTATTATATTCTCTTATTCCTAGTAAGAGGAATTATTACAATTGCATCAAATTTTCCAAATTGAGTTTTCACCGGAAATACATGTTTTGAGGTCCCCTGAGTACAAAAAAAACAATTTTTTATCGAATGGTCTATGTTCCCCCATCATCTATATTTATCTATAATTATAAAGAGAGAGAAGTGTGTATTTCAACCCAGATTTCTTGACCGTTTATAAGAAGACAAATGTGGGGGGTGGGGGGTGGGTGAAGTTGTTCGTGTCCGAGATTGTTCTCACGTGCCCCCCTGGATATTCAACTAAACGGACAACATCAGTCGCTAGGCAGCGTAAGTCTGGTAAATAACCACCGCTGAATGGCCGCTGAATGGCTAAATAGCTGAAGTCATGGTTAAGTGGGAAGGGGAATAAGAAGAGAAATAAATAAATAAAGTTGAAAATTGAAAAATGTAAGAAATTTTGAAAAACTAATAGACAAACAAAATTACCATTTTATTTAATAGTTATTGTGAAAATCCTTGTCTCCCTCCCCCCCACTATTGTAAACTTGTATTCTTTTTTTTATTTTATCTTTTATGACAATACTATTTATTATACTTACTAGTGTTCCCACTTTATTTTCCTGATTATTACATTTCTTAATTCAATGTCATTGTTACTTTAATAGGATCATTAAACTCCAAAAGAAAGAAGTAAATATGAATTATTCATTCCTGTATTGCATTTTAATTTTTTTTTAAGGAGTGCTTGAAAATTTAAAGAGATATGATCGTGTTTGAATTTTGAACCGGAAATATATATGTTTTGAGATCTTATATGATTGTGAAAATAATTTCCGGTTTTTTAACGTATGTGTTTACAAGTGTTTAAACAAAACACATTCTCGCTATTTTTTTCGATAAAAGCACTTAATTTTTTATTCATTAACTTTGTATACCTTTACGTTATACCTAACTTGAGATTAATTATAAATTAAATAATTATAGATTCTCTATAATTTCGTAAAAAGAATGAAAGTACATGGCAAAAAAGCATCACAAAAAAAGCCGTCTTGTTGGATTTACCGCCATTTTGAAGAAAAAACAAAAGATAAAATAAAAAAAATGTCGCATAAGAGAAGACAAAGAGAGTTTTCTAATTATTACTTGTGACTCAAGAAGGGATTGTGTCACCCTTACTGTGACCCAAATCTATTAGTAGCATTTGCTGAATGATTGGTAAAATATTGGAGATAGGAGTTAAATTTGATAACAAGTTTCTGTACTCTTCCCAGTTCGCCTTCGATAAGGTGTTTATATCATCGGAAGAGAAGGATATACTTACATGTTTTGAGGTGCCCATTAAAAAAAAAAAAATTTTTTTTTTTTTCGTATTACGTTTTTCTTGTTACGAAAAACGCAACTGCCAGATTTGCTGTTTATTACTTTCTCTTACGCCTAGTAAGAGGAAGTATTGTAATCGTGTCAAATTTTCGATATCGAGTTTTCACCGGAAATATCCGTTTTGAGGTACCCTGAGTTCAAAAAAGTGGTTTTTAGCAATTGGTCTGCGTATGTGTATGTGTAGAGCATAGATCAAAAACAAAAAACCGTAGAAAGTTCAAACTCAATATTCCGTTTAGGTATCACCGACAGTGGGTCATCTGTCAAAATTCCTCAACCTGAAGTACCACTTTGTTTTATTTTTTTTTACTTTTTTGCGTTTTTCTCAAAAATGGCTTCCTCAATTTTCTTCAAACTAGATTTATCAACTACACACACAAAGAGCTACAAATTTTATTTAACACATTTCTCTGGGAAAATTCATTTAAGGGCAGTTATGGGGGAGGGGTGGGGTTAGGTTTTCATGTAAAGTGCTATTTCAGATTATTATAAACAATACTATCATCTAAATAATGTTAATTAGAATTAAATATTTTGTTGAAATTCCGAATTTGAAAAAAAAATCGGATGACCGGAAGTGCGTTTACTTTACCACTTTACTAAATGATTTTTCTTTTTTTTCGCGATTTTCTCTAAAATAGCTTCGACACTTTTCTTGAAACGTAATATATAAACTAAATATACAATGATCTACAACTTTTTTTTAAAACATTTCTCTAGGAAAATTCATGTAATGGCACTTTTAGGGAGGGCGGGTGGGGTTATGTTTTTCTCTAAAGTGCTATTCATAGTTGGTTATACAATTCTATCATCCAAACATAATTAATTAGAAATAAATGGATGGCCAAAGTTTCAAGGAAATTAGTAAACCGGAAGTGAGCTTTTGCTGAACAGTTTTCGTCGAATTTCAATTAAATTTGGTACACAAACTATAAAATTTATCAATTATAATTTTGACAACTGGAGTAAGAGAAAATTGTGTGAGTGTTTCACACCAGATTTTTTTATTTATTTGTAATGAAGGAGTCACCTTTTGTTTCTGTTGTTCCACCGATCTATTTAGGTTTTAGCCTTAACTTCAGTTATTCCCTGTACACTCAGTGTAGTAAACTCCTTTCATTTTCCTCTATGTGAAGAAAAGATCAACCAGGGAATAACTGTATTTTCCCTGTCTCTCTCTGTGGCAACACTGTTTCTCCCATAAACAGAAAACTAATATTTTGGATATGATTTTAATCACCAACATAATAATTATTAATACACATTAGAAACTTTGATAGAATTCCAAATGTGAAGAAATTTTTACGATTTTACAGAATAGGTTTTCGAGTATTTTTTGGCAGTTTAAAGTTGTACAAGCTTTTTTTGGTTTGATGTGGAAGCGCTTTATTATATAAGGCCGCTCACATATGCAAGTAAAATCCCTACAACCATTTTTATGGGCACTTCAATTAAACATGGTAACGTTACAATTTTTTAAGAAAATTTCTATATTGAATTGTATTAATTAGAGTAAGAAAAAACGCATGAGTGTTTCAAACCAGATTTATATATATATATATATATTCCATGGCTTCTCTGTCATTATATTATTGTGGATGATTAAATTTTTGCATACTTGAATTGATCTTTCAGCTTTTTACAATTTTCTGAAAATGGCTTCCATTATTGCGTTCAAAGTACAAATGTAACGATTTACAAAAATTAATTTTATGAATGTTCTGAAAGAGATGTGATGCAAAGGTTTATTACTAAACTGTTTACTACTAAACTACAGCTAAACAGTTTACCACTAAACTTTTTACTACTAAACTGTTTTACCACTAAACAGTATAATACTAAACTACAACTAATCTGTTTACCACTAAACTACAACTAAACTGTTTACTCCTAAATTAGAACTAAACTGTTTACTACTGAACTACAACTAAACTGTTTACCACTAAACTACAACTAAACTGTTTACTACTAAACTACAACTAATTTGTTTGCCACTAAACTACAACTAAACTGTTTACTCCTAAATTAGAACTAAACTGTTTACTACTAAACTACAACTAATCTGTTTACCACTAAACTGCAACTAAACTGTTTACCACTAAACTACAACTAAATTGTTTACTACTAAACTACACCTAAACTGTTTTCTACTAAACTGCCGTATAACATATCGATCTACCATTTTCACAGTATTTAGCCAACTATTGAGTACAAAAATTTCAAATTTTAAGATATTTTTTCACTTAAAATAAGAAAAAGTTTTGTGTTGATTCAGTTTTCGTTATTTAATGAATAGAAAGAAAAACCATCACATCTATTATTAGAGATTTTAACAGCGCCATACAGACTGTAATATCAAGCAGTTATTTTTTTTTCTCTCTCTGTCGTAGAGATGATGTAATACGCTTTATTAACTTGAGGTTGTATTTTGTATTTCATTTAAACAGGTTTATCAGCCACACGGTTTATTTCGTAATATACCTTGTTTTCAAATTCATTTGGTGTGGAAAGACAATTTTTTTCTTTAAACCTTACAAATCATTTGTATTTTTTTTTTTTCTACTTTCTCTTACTGCTGATAAGCGGAAGTATTGGAATTCTATAAAAGTTTCGAAATTGAATTTTCACCGAAAATAAACGTCCTGAGATCCTCTAAGTCAGAAAAAAAAAATTGTGTTTTGAAAATGTTGTTTGCCATCATAACTCGAAAACGAAAAATCACTTAAAG
Source organism: Triatoma infestans (assembly GCA_011037195.1). Taxonomy (NCBI): domain Eukaryota; kingdom Metazoa; phylum Arthropoda; class Insecta; order Hemiptera; family Reduviidae; genus Triatoma; species Triatoma infestans. Next base: position 402,739 of record JAAEAF010014303.1, read on the forward strand.
TTCAAACTATTTAAGTTAACGGGAGGATAATCTCTAACTATTACATACAGTTAATGACAGTAATATTCATACAGTAGTCATAATGTACATATGTGCATAATGTATACGTACATGTACTTTTTTTTTTTTTTGCTAACTTTATATAAAATATATTTGGCACAATTAGCTGCTTGCTACAAAACAGTAACATTTGCTTTATCTAAAGGGATTTATTAGATTATATAAATATCAAAAACAAAGTAGCTGATGCTACCTTCGTATTCATACACACTACATATACTCATTCATTCACTAATAATTGTTTACTATTTCATCTCTAAAGATATTCATTGGTCAAATTACATTTAGTTTAATGTTTTCTATCATTTTTGGTAGGTCTAATTTAAATTTAAAAGTGATAATGGGAAGAGGTAAAGACACGAGTAGTGAATTTCGTAAAATCATAATTGAAAATTGGAAAAGAGGAAAAAGTTTGAGTGAAATTGGAAAATTAATAAATAGAAGCCATGCTACAGTACAAAGTATCATTAAACGGTACAGAAATGAAAACAGAATTGAAAATAAGGCAAGAAATTTAAATAGAAGGTTGCTCAGTGATTATGATGAACGATTCCTAGTAAGAAAAGTGAAAAAAAATCCTAAAATAAGTTCCCTAAGCTTAGCTGTGGCGATGAGTTTTAGGTTGGGAAGGAATATTAATCCTGTGACTGTTCGTAGAGCCCTCAAAAGAAATTGTTTTTTTTTCCAGGACAGCAAGGAAGAAACCGTTTGTAAAGAAAAAAAATTAAAAAAACACGGGATCCAAAATAGAAGTCAATTTAAGGAGAAAGTAATTGAAGAATGGTAATTGAAAAACTTTACAGTTTCCATCAGATTGTAAAATGTTAATTTTAGTTTCGTCTGTAAATAAAACGTTTTTCCAGAAATCAAACTGATGATTTCTGTAAGTATAAGCGAATTTGAACCCGTGTTTTTTTATTTACAAATTCTTTATTTAAATTAGACCCACCAAAAATGATAGAAAACATTAAACTGAATGTAATTTGACCAATTAATATCTTTAGAGATGAAATAATAAACAATTATTAGAGAATGAATGTGTATATGTAGTGTGTATGATGAATACGAAAGTCGCATCAGGTTGCTACTTTGTTTTTGATATTTACATTATTCTAATAAATTCCTTTAGATAAAGCAAATGTTATTGTTTTGTAGCAAGCAGCTAATTGTGCCAAATATATTTCATATAAAGTTGGTAAAAAAAAAATACTGTACGCACACATTATGCACATATGTACATTATGACTACTGTATGAATATGACTGTCAATAACTGTATGTACAATCAACAAGTGTGAATGTAATATATTTTTAAAATATGTTAATTTATGTATACGTTTTAATATCGTATTTATTATACGTATTTATTTGTTAAATGTCCATTTAAAATAAGCTACTTTGCTAGACTGTGGTATTTTGCTTCTTGAGGCAGGATCTTGGTTTTGTTTATTTTTTTATAATTATATTATTTACCTTTTATTAATTAATATTATTACCGTCATTATTTAATATATTATATGTTACTTTACTTCATTTATCTATTTGTTTACCTTCTGAATTTTAATTTGTTTACTTCTTAATTTTTTAATAAATTTATATTGTGACATATAAATGTTATTTTTATTAAATTGTCACTTGTACGATGGGAGCTATTTCTGGAACCATTAATCAATAAAGTTTGCTAATAAAAAAAAGAAAAATAAAATGAATGTGCTTGTTTAGCTGCAGCTTTTATGCTGAGAGTTCAGTTTCACTAACCAATTTTCAAGCTTCATGCAGGAGTTTCTCCATGCTCCTAAATCTGATTAAATAAAAAGTCGAGAGAAGTTCGACGAGGGTTCTAAAAAGTGAATGCACAATAGACCTATGTGGTCGCCATGACGAATTTTGACTGGCCAGTCTCCCTTATAATTTTAATATTCATGTTCCATGTTGCTTCTTGTCTTGTCTATTTATTATTACACACACTCTTAGCCATTACCTAGCGCATTGCGCCAAAACCGGTGCCTATGGTCACTTAGCCTTATCTACAAAGTAGATAAGTTCCCGTCCCTGCCACGGGGAGGAGGAACTTATCTCTACTTCTCGTCTTAACCTCTACTTATTCGTCTAGTCCTTCTTATTACCGCGACTTCTTGAGCGAACTCGACAAAGTCTTCGAAATTCCTTGCATTTTTTACCAGCTCTTTACATTCTCCCGGCCAGTCCTCCACCCTACTTATCAGCTTGAATTCCATATGGATTCTAGCCTCGTCGAGGAGAGGACACCGGAAGAGAACGTGATGCACCGTGCCCCGTTGACCGCATTCACAATTTGGGGAATCTTTCAATCCCAAGCCGAAGAGCTTAGAATTGAACTCCCCGTGCCCCGTGAAATATTGTGTAACGGTCTGGGATAGCCGCAGCCATCGCATCGACAGTCTGTGATGCAGATTCGGAAGGAACTCATATGTGGTTCTTCCTGTCACTGCCTCATCCCAGCGTCTTTGCCACTTCCCTATCTCATACTCTAGGATCGTTTTCTTTACGAGAGCAGGAGGCATCTGGCTAGTCAACTCCCGACCATCGAGGACGATCATGCCCCTTTTTTGGTACTTATATCGTAGGGCCCTCATCTCTGCTTGGAGATCAAGCGGCAACACTCCAGCAATCACCGGTATTGAGACCGTGGATGATGTCGCATAGGCCCTAGTCACCGAGCATAAAATAGCTCTTTGCATTCTTAATAGAATGCCGCTGTACGACTGCATGTCCAGCTTGTCGGCCCAACAGGCAGCTGCGTACGTTGCGACATTCTCTATCACGCCCTTTAGATAGTCAGAGCCACACCAATCTTCAGCCCCCACTCTCCACGGGCTACTCTTTTGATCCCCTGGTAATAGTTAAGATATCTTGAGGCAACTCGCTGAATATGGGGCTTAAAAGAAAGCTTCCAATCCAGGAGCATGCCCAGATACTCAAACTGGGTTACGTGGGCTATTCTTTGTTCGTCCACCCGGATCCAAGGTGGACGACTGGATGAAGCTTGCCTTTCATGAGCATCACTTTTGACTTCTCAAACGAAATCTGCAGCTTTTCCCCTTGACAACATCTTTTTATTTGGGAAACAGCCGTGCAAGCACGCTCCTCTATCTCCCTACGAGAATCTCCATGGACAACTATTGCTAGGTCGTCAGCGTATGCAACCGAGTCACAGTTATCCAATTTATCAGGTTGTTTTTCTAGCAGCTCTTCCATCACTAGGTTCCACAGGAACGGGCCCACTACCGAGCCCTGCGGACAACCTTTGGTTATTGGTCGTGAAACCTCGCCGGCTTGAGTCACTAACATTGCTACCCTCTGGGTAAGGTAAACTTTGTATAAGTTTTTAGACGACATGGTGGACAATCTCGTCTTCTAAGTGACTCCAAAACAGTCGGCCACCAGACATTATCAAAGGCCCCAGCTATGTCCAGAAATATTGTGAGAACGTACTTGTGCCCACGCCACGGACCAATTGTGCCACCTAAATAAATATTTATTATTTTCACTATTTTTTTTTCCAGTCTTTGTTGAACGATTACAAATAATATAAGATACAAAACCCTAATTACTCAGTTTTTAAAGAGTAAAATTTCTGTATAATATCTCATATGTCGTTTTTTTTTTTATTTTTTCAGCAGAAGTAATTGGTCTATGTAATGTCGGCCGAAGTACTCTGGTTATTGGTTTGTGTAGTGCATTTATCAATCACATTCACCATAGCAGTTTCAAGTGATTATTGCTTGGCCGAAGATACAGAACCTTATTTATATTTTTCTACAAAGACTGCTTATGAAATTACACAACAGAAATATGAACCAGAACAAGAAGTGCTTCCTAGAGGGATACAAGATATTCCAGGTAAACCTTTTAATTTTTAATTAAATATATTTATATCAATCTTTATTAGAATCCAGGAAATAAGGAGGAAGACAAGTGAGCACTGCTTACAGCTGAAGTTAGCTTAGACTTTTCTGGGCAATTATGACTGGAAAAATTCTACAATGTGAATCAGTAGTAGGCGCTACATATGCTGACGGGATTTCTCGGTTATGAAGGGCATTGTAGACTCAAAAGTGCACGTAAAGAAGTAGAAGAAAAAACATTGCAGAACGCGATAGCTCCTGAAGATACTCTATTGAGAGATGGAGATTCCAATACATCTCCTGACAGATTGCTACATCTCAACCGATAGCAACCCCTCTAAGTCTATTTCTCTAAGAAGTTTCAATGTCTGGGAAGATTTTAGAGAGGATATCTTTTTCCTCCTTCAATACCTGTATATATATCCAGACCTTGTAAACATTCTCTGATTGATAGATCTCAGTTCGTTAGCAGTTGTATTGAAGTCTCTTCCATCTCCCCACAGAATCCGCAGCTGCTATCGTATCTTAAGCTCAGCTTCTTCATGTGCCTTCTGAATTTACTATGCCCATGAGGAAATTTGTGCTTACCCAAATGCACGCCTCAAACCTTTTCCAGCCAGTTTCTCTCTTTTTCTTTAGTTGCTTTTTCAGATTTTGAGGTTGGCTAACAACATCGATCTTTTGCTGTATGAATCAGGTGTTTAATTATACGTATCTTGCTCATCCACAATGTCCGTATTCTTCCTCTACCTCTCTTTTCTTCAATTTTACCTTCTATTATGTAATATAACAACTCGTATTTCTCATACCTTATAAACGTGTCCGAAATTCGCTAGATAGCGCTGTATTTACAGTGTCTCTAGTTCACATAGTTTCCCAAGCCTTTGCAGAACCTCTTTATTACGTACTTTATCTGTCCAAGGGATGCTTAGCATTCTACTATTGGTCCATATTTCAAATGCTGTTGATATTCCGTCCCATTTTACTGCTCTCCTTTGCAATCACTTCTTGTAGTATTTGAAAGTCCTCCTTAGTACTGACTATTAAGCTGTGTCGTCCGCTTATCAGAGAATATAGATTAGTACTGTATTTATTTGGATTCGTTCTTGTCGATCGTACTCTGCATTTTGAATAATTGATTCAGAATAAAGATTAAAAAGCAACAGAGAGTAGACATCCTTATCTTACCCCTCTATTTATTTGTAGCTTTCTAGGTAAAGTGCTCATAAAAATCTTAGCCTCAGTAAGTATCAACTTTGAAGAAAATCGACAACCGAAATTAATAAATTTATATAATATTCATATATTCGTTACCATTTTATTCAAATAAATAAATTACTAATAAAATTATAATTTCTATAAAAGTTTTAGTATCTTAGATTGAAATGTATTTTTTTTTTTTTTTTTATAAATAAAGTTAATTTAATATGTAACGTGATTAAAAGTTATTCCTTTAACTGATAAACTTTAAATTGAATCCCGATCTTAGTTAAATAATAGCTCAGGTATATATGGCTGCAAGCATAACCCCGGAAATTCGGTGATTCCAACCAGTTAAAGGACAATTGTGGACATAAAAATAAAAAAGTAGTTTAAAAAATAAAGAAGAACCATGACTAACATCATGATTGTGGGTTCAATCACCTTAACGGTATTCTTGCACACAGTCGTTAGTATTAAACAGCATTCCTATTACGGCTAAATGCATCTATGTATTTTGTTCCTTTTCAATCGTTTGAGTAACATTTTTTTTTGCAATATATTCAATATTTTAATCACTAAGATCCATTATTCAAATGTATCATTAACTAATTAATAACTTTATATTGAATGAATCAGTAATTTTTATTGACTTGGTCACATTTTTAAGGTAAGCGTAATTTCCCAGCTCCCACTGAAGTGTTCATAAAAGTCAAGCAAATATTAATAGGCGTGTAATCCACATATTTAAAGAAACCCATTGATATCTCTATCGATAAAAACGCGATATCTAGAAATAACCATTCACTACATTAGACTTCCGTTCAATCGATTTTTCTTCAGATACGAAGTTCCGGCAACACATTTAATTCTCATCAACATTCAATATTTATGGAAATGATACGTTCACAGAATTGCCTAAAATTAATTTTCCAAGAAAAATATTTCAGATATGTATCTAATTAATATAAAAAATATCACAAGACTTTCTCTTAATTAGCTATATTATAAAAAGATAAAATTGTCTTTAAAAATGAAACTTGAAAACAATTGAAAGCCACTGAACAACTCACAATTGAATGACAATGGGAATTTGATCCTTTAATAATAAAGTTCTGTTTAAAACAAATTTAACAGGGAAGGGATTAGCTAAGAGGTTAGTGTACTGGACTAGTGACGCGGAGATCATAGGTTCGAATCCAGCCTTGGTACCCTTAGATTTTCTCCTTTTAGGAGGAGCCAGAAGCTCACTGTCCGGTGATGGACAGTGTTGTCTGTAACGAGAGACCGACAGTGCATTTGGAAGGATCTATTTATTTATTTATTTATTTATTTATTTGCCAGAAAAAAGATCAATACATCCTTAGTGGTAAGGTCAAGTTAGAATATAATTTAAATTCACATAATTGTCAAGACAAAAACTTAATTTTAAAATATTCCTGTATCTCATACAGCGAGTGAGCTATTAACAGTTTTTTAACACTAGCTTTGAAACACTTCAAAGTATTATTTTTTATATTCGCTGGTAAATAATTTTAAAGCGAGATGGACAAACTATGGAAGCTGGCACGAACTTTTGTCACCCTGTTTCTACTCTGACAAGATTATTGCGCTTTCTGGTGAAATGATCATGAACTTGCGAAAGTGACCTGCCTGGTGACGAGGCATTGATAAATAAATATGGCTGGTAGTGTTATTATGTTCAATTTCTTAAACAAAGAACGACAAGATACTTTCGAGTCAAAACCCAAAGTGACTCTAATTGCCTTCTTTTGTAACCTAAATATTTTTTACATTCGGCAGCATTACCCCAAATTATAGTACCATAGCACAAATGGCTATGAACATACGCAAAATATGCCAACTTTAGAGCTTCCAAGTCAACCAACATTCTTAATTTTCGCAAGACATAGATTCCACGAGACACTTTACCCATGACATTATTCATGGGATCCGGGCGTCAATGATCATAGATGTTGACACTCCTTAAATTAAAAAAAAAAAAGAAAATCAAAAAACCAAATAATAATTAAAATGGTATTCAAATCGCCAGGCCTTAAAAAGATAACGTCACCTACGTTTGGGATACTTTTCAATCTCAGCGTTATCAATGCCCTAAAGAGCTCCTGAAGAAGGGCTGGTATTCCCATACGTAGAGCAACAAAGAATTCTTTTTCTTTAAAAAAATCCTCTGGTTGCCGTACAAACATGTCATTCAAATTTTAATTAATTTCAGCTGTCCACCTTTTAATGGCTTTACTTCAACTAGGAACCAATTTTCGGATCTATGTTTACTAGATCTTTTTGACACGGAATAACTTTCAGTAATACTTCTTTAAGTTATGGTACTCGAGTCATGAGAAAACCCATTACAAAAACGGGATCTAACGTAACTTTAACAGTGTCATGTTCATGTTATGAAATGACACTTTAGTAGAAAGCTAAACTTTGGAACAATTCTCCCAAAACGTTTGCCCCTCCTTCCTCCCGCCACAAAAAAAAAAAAGGAAATAAATTTTCTTAGAAAGAAAAATGTTTCAAGAAAAACTTCTGCATAGATTAATGAAACTGTCCTGGAATTTAGGTCTGAAACTTTGGTTCGGATTTTATTGTGTATTCCAAAACGGAATACAAAGTTGAAGCTTCCTGCGATTATTGAATTTTTCAGATATCTTTTCATAAAATACAAACACCTATATACATCAATCGTGAGAACTGTTCAGGGTACTCTCAAATCAAGTATCTCCAGTGAATATGTAATTTCCAAAATTTCAAATTGTTCCTTTTATAGCAGTGCCTTATATAATTTATACATAAAGTATTGGAATAATAGGGAACAGTACCTACCCAGTATAGCATCTCATTTCATAGTCCATTCTTATTTCAAATGATGTCGTCAGTGAAATTGGTGACGTTATCTTTTTAATAGTCACAAACTTACTTTTAGAATTGATTTTTGTATACATACTATATAAACTATTAAATCAATAATATGACGTCTTACAACTAAATCGATTTCTTATATTATATTCATTTGAATGACATCTAAAGGTATTTTGTGTTTAAACAAATAATTGATTTTTTTTCTGTATTTTTTTTTATATCTAAAATTAGATTGTCTATTGTTACTATTATTATAATGTAATGAAACTCTTATAATATATTATTTTCTTGGAATGTCACATATATTAAGCAATGACATTTTCAGTATTACTAGGATTTTTCTCATTAAGCGATTTAAATAAAACAACAAATTTAGAGTCTGTCCATTATGTTTTAAGTAACTAATTCAGAGGTTCCCCAAAAATGGGCAGTAACATTTCTGGGGGATTGCTAGGTGTTCGATAGTAGCCTCAATGCAATTGAGGAGCGATGAATAAAAGAAATAAGGAAATGGTGGAAGCTTTAGAAAGAAAAAAAAAAAAGACACTTTTGAAAAAAAAACAGTTTATTCTTGTTTCATTTATTAGTAGGGCAAGGTGAAAAGTTCTTGGCCAAGCCCATAGATGGCACTACTACAAATAAAATTACTGTTTTGTGATGTTGGCATATGTGTTTCAAAAGTATTTTTTTTGTTTATTTAGAAATTTACCATCTATATTCTATAATCTATATTATATACAATGAGTAGATGTAGATGTAAATTGTTGTAGGGGATTATCGCATTGCGACCCGAGAGATCTATTGTGCCCCGGAGCCTTCTCCGTGCACTGGCGGCCTCCAAGCAGTGTTCTCTAGCTACGACAACACTGCTCATCACCGTAGAGGCTCCTAGGAAGAGAAAATCTAAGGGCAGCATTCTGGATTCGAACCCGGGACCTCCGCCTTGCTATTCCATCGCGCTATCACTGAGCTAATCCCTTCCTTCTCCTTTGGCTTACGCCAATTAATTAGGGACGGAGACCCTAGTTTGTGTACTGTTTTGTCCTTGTCTGTAAAGTGTAGAGTGTATACTGTTCTGACGAAGTGCATAGAGTTACTGAGCTGTGGTAATCCGAGGGGTCGCTACTCCCCAAGTAACTCCATGCAACAGATACCCCTTGCGGGCATACAATGAGTAAATGAGAGTTGAATAATGAAACTGTAGGCTGTGAGAAGGTAGGAGGAGAGAAACTACCCAGCGGTAGCACTCTCTACGGGATACCAGTAGCACTGATCAATCCCGAAGGAAATCTCGGGGCCACTGGCGATTCAAACGGCGAGGCGGATTGTCAGGGATGGTAGTGGAGGCTAGAGATTGTACAAAAGGATTAGAGCAAAAGGAGAGAGTAGTATGCAGTTTATGATATTTTGTCTTGGCAAGTTGTTGTACGAAAGGGACGTTGAGGTCATTATGGAGCGTAAGGTTTGAGACGTAGAAAGGAGCATCAACTATCTGTCGAAGTAGCTTAGATTGGAATGTCTGAATGGTACGTAAGTTTGTAGGTTTAGCTGAACCCCACAATTCAAGTCCGTAAGTCCAAATTGGTTTGATTATAGAAATATATATCAGTCTTTTGAGTTCTGTAGGTAATTTGGATCGTCTTCCGATAAGTCTGTAAAGAAGTTTGGCCCTTTTAGTCAGTGCTTGTCTTTTAAGTCTTGTGTGCGGGTTCCACGTGAGTCTTTTGTCAATGAAGAGCCCAAGGTAGCGCACGCACCAGATCTGTTACAGGGAGAGGATTGTGATTGAAGAAGACTGGAGGACAGGAGCCCCGCCGGAGAGTAAATGTGGCATGTTGGCATTTTTGTGGGTTCATTTTAATTCGCCACTTTTTTGCCCATGATTCTATTGTATTTAAATGTGTCTGTAAATTGTGTGAAGCTGATGTGATGTTTGCATATGTACAAAGTAGTGTGGATGGATTTGTAGGTAGGTATACACTTGTTGCAAAAGTAAATACCAAATGTGAATTTGATTTGTCTTATACGGCTGTTTAAAGTAAGCCGTGATTTGTGTAGTTGTGGCAAAATGAATAAACTTGAATACCTTTCCGTCATAAAATTCTTCGTTTTGGATGGTTTATCGCTAAAAGAAATTCAATCCAAAGTTGGTGAAAGTATATAAGGAGTCTGCACCTTCGTTATCAACAGTAAAAAAAAAGTGGACAGCTGAGTTTAAACGTGGTCGTACATCGATTGAAGATGATCCAAGTGAAGGACGGTCAAAAACTGCAACTACCGAAGAAAGTATCGAGAAGTTACACTATATGGTTCTAGATAATCGACGATTAAAGGTGTACGAGATAGCTAACGCTGTAGGCATCTCAGAAGCAAGGATACGGTACATTTTACACGAAGAACTTAGTATGAGAAAGCTTTGTGCAACATGGGTGCCGGCATTTGTTAAATGCTGATCACAAAGAAATGAGGAATCGAGTTTCTCAGTAATGTTTATGTGATATTTTGGAGCAAATAATCTCATTTAAAAATAGCTAACTTTACATCAAAAGTAAATAGGCGTATCACCCTCGCGTGGAAGAAGTACTGGGCAATGAAATTCATATTTAAAAGCAGAATGCCTATAAATTTAAAGAATTCAGCATTCCAAAAATATATTGTCCCCTGCTTGACCGTATGGCGTACAAACATGGTGCTTTTCCTAAAAGAACATACACCGCTTTCAAGTTACACATAGGGCAATGGAAAGGAGTATCTCTGTTAATCTCTGTCAGAAAGATACGATAAGGAACAAGATGACAGGTATGACGGAATTCCTTAAGTAAGTAAGTTTTTTATCCTCTTGAGAATGGCGTAGCCAAATGCCGAAACGCCGAGGAAATAAATAATATAATAAAAATCTATATTATTGAAGGCTCAAATTTGGTATTTTCTTAACCGAAAAACAACCCTAACTAGAAAAAATTACAAAGTTAAAAAAGCCTACAACCCTACAAGCATAAGGAAAGGAGTTTCTTAAATCTCTGTCAGAAAGATACGATAAGGAACAAGAATTTAAGAAAGATGACAGGTATGAGGATGTGGCGGAAGTTATACAGAGGTTAAACTGGAATTGGGCAGGCCATGTAGCAAAGTTAAGCGATGACTGGTAATCTATAATAGTAACAGAATGGACTCCATTGAATAGGAACAGAAAATAAAGAGGCTAGTATAGAAGATGGGCCCATGATTTGAGCGAACAATTAAGTTCACATGGATCAGAGGAGTAAGGAATAAGGATTTGGAAGAATGCGGGTGAGGCCTATGTCCAGAAACGGGCCATGGAGTATAATTTCCTTTTATGTAGTAAATTTCACTATAAATTATTTTTTTTTATTTAAGGCGCGTCAACATCTATGGTCATTGGCGCCCGGAGCCTTCTCAGTGCACTGCCGGCCTCTGGAATGACACTTTGTTAGTGTCAAGAAATAAAGAACAAGAATCCAACCGATTTCCTGCGCCGATTTGTTACGATGGATGAAACGTGTTCGAGGAGATCATAGGTTCGAATCCAGCCTTGCTTACCCTTAGATTTTCCTCCTTTTTGAAGCCTCTACAGCTCATTGACCGGTGATGGACAGTGTTGTATGTAAGGAGAGAACACTGTCCGGAAGCCGACAGGGCACTGAAAAGGCTCCGGACGCAAATGACTATAGATGTTGACAGGGTCTTAAATTAAAAAAAAAAAAAAAAAAATTCGTTTTAATTAATTTCTGCTGTCCACCTTTAGAATGGGTATATTTCAGTATAGACTTAGTAATATGTCTTTAAGTTATGGCTCTCGAGTCATGGCAAAAGCCATTACAAAAAACGGGATCTAACGTGACTTCAACAGTTTGAGGGCGACTGTTCATATTAGAAATGATACTTTAGTAGAAAGCTAAACGTTGTAACAATTCTCCTACAGCAAGTCTACACTGTCCATCACCGAACAGTGAGCTGTAAAGGATCCTAGAAAGAAAAAACTAAGAGGTAAGCAGTGGACTCGAACCTGGGACCTCCGCGTGGGAGTCCAACACTTTAACCACTGAGCTAAATCCCTTCCCTATATTATTATTATTTTTTTTTTTTGTATAATTTGTTTGGACTTTTTGATAGTTTATTCATTTATTTATTTCTTATTACTTAAAAAGTGTAAAAAATTTTGTTTGAAAATAAAGGCTTATTTATTTATGTTAATTTTTGAAATATATCTGCAGAAAGCAACAGTGTTTGTTAACTATGCAAATTAGTATGAAACAAATTGTAATAAATAAATTATTCACTATTCTACAGTATGAATTGTTTTTTTTGTACTAAATTTTCACCTGCACTGTTCATAATTCATGTTAAAAGTAATAATGTTCTTGTTAAATGGTGTTAAAAGTAATAATTAATTTTAATAATTCTTCAAGGCCATATTCCCTTTTTTTTTCAATGTTTTGTTTTGTCCTTTTCACTCTGAATAACATTCTCTTAACCACAATATTGTTTGCCATTTCTTTTTTAATTGGAAATTATTTCTAAGTTCAATATCAGAATGATCGCGGATGACCCTTTCACAATATTAAAAGAAAGGAAACAAAAAAGTCTTCATTTTTAGTCTTCAGATTTGTTTTTAATATATCTAAATTAATAATATAGAATTTATTAATTTTTTTTTCTTTTTCGTTTCTCTGCCTCCGAGTAAAATACTTTTAGCGAATTGTTTTGAGGTGTGTATGTATGTGAACAAAATTCTCAGAAACAAAAAATTCACAGGAAGTTCAAATTTCCTGTTTTACAAAAGTAACATTAAAACAAAATCCTGTTTAGGTACCACTATCGCATTTAACAAGAAGGTTTCGGACAAAATACGTCAACAAGAAGTGCGACTTTACTGAATGCTTCTTACTTCCCCTTACTCCTACCTAGTAAGAGGAAGTATTGTAATCGTGTCAAATTTTCAATATCGAGTTTTCGCCGGAAATATCCGTTATGAGGTCCCCTGAGACCATAAAAGTGGTTTCTAGCAAATGGTCTGTGTGTGTGTGTGTGTGTATGTATGTGAACAGCATAGCTCAAAAACGTAAAATCGTAGAAAGTTGAAACTTGATATTTCGTTTAGATATCACTATGGGATCTGACAGTACGTTATCTGGCAAAATTCCTCAACCGGAAGTACCAAGTTTTTTTTTTTTACGTTTATGCGATTTTCTCAAAAATAGCTCTAACATATTTTCTTTAAACTTAGTATATCAACTACACGTACAAAGAGCTACAACTTTGATTTAAAATATTTCTCCGGAAAAATTCATTTAAGGGCACTTTTGGGAGAGGGAGTGGGTTAAGTTTTCATCTCTTAAGCGCTATTTCAGTTTATTAGATAATTCATTCATCTAAATAATGTTAATTAGAATTGAATATGTTGTTGAAATTCCGAGTTTGAAATAAATGGAATAACCGAAAGTGCTTTTACTTTACCACTTTACTAAATGATTTTTCTTTTTTTTCACTTTTTTTCGCAATTTTCTCAAAAATAGCTCGGACAATTTTTCTTAAAACTTGAAATATAAACTAAACAAACAAAGATCTACAACATTTATTTAAAAAAATTCTCTAGGAAAATTCATTTAAGGGCACTTTTAGGGGAGGGGTGGGGTTATGTTTTTCTTTAAAATGCTATCATAGTTGATTATACAATTCTATTATCCAAACAAAATTAATTACAAAATAAATAGATGGCCAAAATTCGTGAGTTTCAAGAAAATTAGTAAACCGGAAGTGCGCTTTTACTGAACAGTTTTTTTTTTCAGTTTTAGACGAATTTCATTAAATTTGATACACAAACTTATATATAATTTGTCAAGTATAATTTTGAGAACTGGAGTAAGGGAAAGTTGTGTGAGTGTTTCAGACCAGATTTTTTTTTTTTCCAGTAAATAGATTAATCCGGAAGTGCATTTTTATAGAACAGTGTTTTGCAGTTTTTTGAGAATTTTCTCGAAAACTTCAATACCGATTTCCTTTAAACTTGGAATGCTAATTGCACAGATATTAACCTATAACTTTAAAACATTTTTCCAAAAATAGAAAAATCATTTCAAGAATGTTCTATGGTTTCTCAATTCAGTTATGTTCAAATTTTACACTGCATCTGTCACAAGCTTTGTTGAATGGGCCGGGATTACTATCACATAGGCCAGGTTAATCATACAGTAGTCATAATGTACATATGTGCATAATATATTCGTAAATGTAGATTTTTTTTTTTTTACCAACTTTATATGAAATATATTTGGCACAATTAGCTGCTTACTACAAAGCAGTAACATTTGCTTAATCTAAAGGAATTTATTAGAATAATATAAATATCAAAAACATAATAGCAACCTGATGCGACCTTTGTATTCATATACACACTACATATACTCATTCGTTCTCTAATAATTGTTTACTATTTCATCTCTAAAGATATTCATTAGTCAAATTACATTCAGTTTAATTTTTTTTTTTTCAGTCGGGCTTAACCTCTAACTACAAGTTAGATGTCGCGGACGGGGGCGGAAGCACCTACTTTACTATTAACATTTTTTAAACAAATATAAAATGTTTTTTAAACATATATTAACATTTTTTAAACAAATATACGCTGGACTCGAACTGGGGTCCTCCCACTTATAAAGTCCATGCTCATAACCACTACACCAACACCCGCCCACATTCAGTTTAATGTTTTCTATCATTTTTGGTGGGTCTAATTTAAATAAAGAATTTGTAAATAAAAAAAAAATAAAAAAAAACACGGGTTCAAATACGCTTATACTTACAGAAATCATCAGTTTGATTTCTGGAAAAACGTTTTATTTACAGACTTTAACTAAAATTAACATTTTACAATCTGATGGAAACTGTAAAGTTTTTCAATTACCATTCTTCAATTACTTTCTCCTTAAATTGACTTGTATTTTGGATCCCGTGTTTTTTTATTTACAAAAGTTTTCTTCTTTGCTGTCCTGGAAAAATACGAATTTCTTTTGAGGACTCTACGAACAGTCACAGGATTAATATTCCTTCCCAACCTAAAATTCATCTCTACAGCTAACCTTTGGGCACTTATTTTAGGATTTTCTTTCACTTTTCTTACTAGGAATCGTTCATCATAATCACTGAGCAACCTTCTATTTAAATTTTTTGCCTTATTTTCAATTCTGTTTTCATTTCTGTACCGTTTAATGATACTTTGCACTGTAGCATGGCTTCTATTTATTAATTTTTCAATTTCACGCAAACTTTTTCCTCTTTTCCAATTTTCAATTATGATTTTACGAATTTCACTACTCGTGTCTTTACCTCTTCCCATTATCACTTTTAAATTTAAATTAGCCCCACAAAAAAGGATAGAAAACATTAAACTGAATGTAATTTGACCAATGAATATCTTTAAAGATGAAATAGTAAACAATTATTAGAGAATGAATGGAGTATATGTAGTGTGTATGAATACGAAGGTCACATCAGGTTGCTACTTTGTTTTTGATATTTGTATTATTCTAATAAATTCCTTTAGGTAAGGCAAATGTTATTGTTTTGTAGCAAGCAGCTAATTGTGCCAAATATATTTCATATAAAGTTGGTAAAAAAAAAAAATACATGTACTTATACATTGTGCACATATGTACATTATGACTATTGTATGAATATGACTGTCATTAACTTTATATCTTTAACCTCTACCACCCAAGCCCGACTAAACGTTTATAAACAGCAATTTTAATGAAAATTCGTAAATTAAATGGTATCAAGTGAGGAGGTCTGGGAGAAAAGGGGCCCCATAGGTAAAATCTTGATTTTGAGAAAACTACATTGAATGTTACTTATTATTGAGTCTCTCTCTGTTATTGTCATTGTAACCATAGTCTCTTTTAATACTAACATAGTTTTGTGTGGGTTTGTAGCACATTTAACATAATTTTTATGAGTAAAATCATGTTAGATTTTTAAAAAATGCAAATGTAACTATTAACATTATAGGCCCATTTTTATGCAGAACTATATTTTAAATAATTTTGAATAATATATTTCAATAATTAAATTCTATGTTCTCAAGCTCTCACCTTTCAGTTTCAGTTTTCATGTAGCCTTCGTCATTCGCAATATTATCATCAACATTATTAGTATTAACATACTGAAACAGTGCAGTATTAAACAGTATCACAGCTAATAGACGATATTCCCACCAAAAAGAAAAACAGCTGATCAAAGAAAAAAATGTGCTGCCACCTGCAGTTGATTTATTGAAATAAAACTTAAGTCAGCATATGCAGGAAGGTATGGCCGTTCATAAACAATGGTTCTATGGGTACATTTTCCTCCAGACCTCCACAATTGCAGTGATGAGAAAAAGTCTTACGATGTGTCATATTTTCAAAATTTGCATTTTTGCTGGAAATAATATATGTTTTGTATTTCTCGATATGAAAAGTGATAGACATTTGTGTAATGTGTAATCACCATAACTCAAAAGTGGAAAATCACAGAAAGCGGAAACTTGTATTTCCGTTTAGGTGCTACAGGAGATGCTACATTAAGGTAATGTTTAAAATCGGTCAACCGGAAGTATCGCTTTAGTGAATGAATTTTTCAATTTTTTTTTTTTTATCATTTTCTATGAACTTGTTTTATCAACTACGTATACAAAGATCTACAATTTTTATTTGAAATATTTTACGCCAGGGGTATTCTGGGGGAAGGCGTAATATTAGGCTTTCTTCTAAATGCCATCTTACCGAGACGTTGATTTTAGAAAGGTTCTATGGGTGAACTGGAAGGTTACGCTTCACTCAAAAAGTATCGGTTTAGGTCCTTCCATTTAAATAATATTAAATACACTAAACATTAAGCAAAAACTCCAAGTTCCCAGAAAATTTGCTATTACATTTATGTAAACTGTAATAAGAGAATATTATCTGAGTGTTTACACTAGATTTTACTTTCTCTTACTCCTCGTAAAAAACCACAGGAAGCTCAGACTTTTGGTATACCGTTTAGGTTCTACCACAGGATATGTGGCAAAATCCATCAACCGGAAGTGTAACTTTACTGAATAGTTTTTGCGGTATTTTTCGATTTTCTAGAAAACAGGTCCAACGATTTTTTTTAAAAACCTGTTAAGGTATGGCACACATAATTACCTATTAACTTTTATCTTTTAAACATTTTTTGGAGTGATTCTGAAGGAACAGTAGCGTTACGCTTTCCCATAAAGTACCACTTCAATGCAATTTGTGGTTCTACTACTTACGAGTATGTAATATAATTTACATTAAAACAATTGCTAAAATTCCAAAATTCAGTGAGTTTTTGAGTATTGGAATTTTCTCGAAAACGTCCATGACGATTTTCCTTCCAACTTGAAATGATAACTGCACAGATTAGATTATATTCGAACGGGGAGGGCGAGCCTCATTCCACCGCGACCTACGATAAGAGATCTATTGTGGATCCCCTAAAATTTTAGCACATCCCTCAGCTTCTTAATCAGGCCTAGCAAAGCTGAGAGTGGCTCCGTCATGAAGCTCATGACTTTGGGATTGCTTGTTCCCAGCTGAAGAAACCTTGTCCTCGCCTGGCCGGCACTCTCACAAAGGATGTGTGCCGGGGTTTCTCCTCAGCCTTGTAATCGGCACATAACGCATTATCCGCAAGTAACAACTAGTGCGTTTGCCTATTTAGCCTACAATGCCTGTTAGTAGACCCACTATTAGCCTTTTATCCCTTCGGTTATGACTCAGTAGATCCCTGGTAAATTTGGGCAAATGTCTCTTAATAAAGAGTTTTGCCTGCCTTTGCCTTGGTGTGCTTTCCCCACCAATGCAGACGCTGTACTTCTATCCAACTCTTGATAGAAGTTTGAATTAGGCTCTTGGACAACCCGCAGAAGGGTTCGGAGCCTATAAAGGTATCCTTCGAACCCTCCCTCGCCAAGGTATCCACCCTCTCATTGCCCAGGAACCGCGCATGTCACGGCACCCAAGCGAGTGTTAGCTTATTCCGTGCACCCACCTCGGTGTGGGCAGTTAGGCTATCCCACACCAGTCTTGAGACTATTTGATGTGAAGAAAGTGCCTTCAGGGCTGCCTGACTGTCAGGGTATATGGCCACTCTCCTACCCTGTAAAGCTTGCCATATAAACTCCTTAGCGCAGAGCTGTAGCGCCACAACTTCAGCCTGAAAGACTGTGGTGTACTTCCCTAGGCTGCCCTTAACTTTGACTTTAGGCCTGCCCCCATAGACCCCAGCTCCGAGCCCAGCCAGAGTTTTGGAGCCATCTGTACACCAGACCGAGTTACCGAACATGGGGAGATCACCATCTCAGTCCCAGCCTCTGTTCGGTATAACAATTTGGCAGTTCCTCCTCTTAAAGTGATACCTTGGAACCATCCTGTCAGTAGGCATTCCAAGTAGATGGTCAGCCTTAATTTCTTCAATCAACCTCTGGTTACTCCGATCATGCCTAGAGGTGATGGGTGGTGGCCCCTGCAAGAGCCTGTGGATTCCCATTCTAGTTTCGCCTAGAACGAGTATATGTGGTGGCAAACTGCACAGATAAATACATCACTTTTATTTGTAACATTAAAAAAAAAATATGGTTTCTCTTCTCAAGGGAATGAGAAGGGAAGGGGGGGGGATGAAGGTCTCTTCTCAAGAGAACATGTTCTCTTTTTTAACAAAATTCTTTTGTCCACTCCCTTTTTTCAAATATGCTCAAAAAGTTCCCTTTTTTTCATTTAGCCGACTTTTAAATATTTTGTTATATAAATACTCGGTGCGTACAAATAAAGCCCAAATTGGCGCAATTGTCAATAATTCTATTCGTCTTATTTTACTACCCTTACTTATCTACCAGTACACATATCACGACTTATTTTTTATTTTTACATGATTCATTGCCTAGTTGGGCTTCCAGACGCCATTCCCGGTAATGTTTATGGTTTTTGTGACACTCTTCTCATCCATTTCCTCTGTAAATTGTAAAACAAACGTTAATCCGATGTGTAAATAACAAAGTAAGGAAGTTTCAAGTCATAATAATTATGCAGTATTATTATAAATTCGAGTTAATTGCTTTGATTTTTTTTTTAATTTTTGCCCTGAAATGAGTAAACGTGTTTGTTTACTGAAGAACTCCGAACCAAGTTTAAAAGTTTTAAACCTTCATTAAATTCAAAATCGAAAGATCAAGATTGCATCTCGCCCCTCAGAATTCTTGGAAAAATGGACTTTTCAAATAAAAGTGACAGGATTTTATGTGTATAGTTAGAATTATAAAGGAAATTTTTGACACCATTTGCAAGAAAAACTGAGATAAATTAGGTAGGTTTCAGTAAAGTCACACTTCCGGTTTTTTTGGATTTTTGACTAAAACCATTCTTATTGAGATATTTTGTTCATACATACAGACTATTGGCTAAAGATATTTTATAATGGTCCAACACTTGCCCTTTCTTACAGTAAGAGAAATTAAAATGAATTCTACTAAATGCAATTGAATTGAAATAAAATAAAAAAAGCGCAGCAACTCGATCGGAATAATTAGTTACTTTTAATGGAAAATACATCCTTCTTTTTTTTATTACAAAACATCCACCGGAAACCGATTGTAATTTATTTGAAACACCTATACAATCAGCCACAGATTTAATCAATGAAATTGCTTTTCTTCTTTGTTAAATTTATTAAACGGAATTTCAAGATCAATAAAAATGTATTTCCACTAAGTAAAAATGATTGCAATTTACTTCTTGAAATTATTTTTACCTAGAAATGGTATTTTTTTTTTGTTTATAATAATTGATGTACGGGTAATATTTTCGTTGCACTTTATGTTAAACAGTTGAACTTTGTTTGAACTATATCTATTTTTTTTTAGTTTCGCTTACCACTAGTAAGAGAGAAAGTATTGCAATCTAGTCAAATCTTGAAATTGTGTTTTCTCCGGTCTTAAGAAAATAACTCAAAAACTGAAACTTGGTATTCCGTTTAAATATCTTCACCGCATAAAGTGTGATTTTACTGAGTTTTAAGCAATTTTCCCCAAAATGGTTGACTTGAAGTCCTTATGTGGCTTCTTCATTTTTATACTCCATGAAAACCTCTTTTTAAAGCTACCGCGGATCACGTTATTATGGCCATATCATCTACCTACCTTCCTACCCTGTGACGCTACGCTCCTACAAGAAGCTGGTCCGCTTTCAGTATTTGTTGCCATTCCGCTCTGTCCCGGGCTATTCTTCTCCAAGTTCTTATTCCTATTACTTTACAATGCACTCAATCCCATCTATCCACCTTTGTCTTGGGCGCCCTCTTCTGCGCCTGAGAGTTTTTTTTTGAGATTCTCTGATCAGGCATTCTCACGACGTGTTCCACATACCTCGTCTGGTTCTTCTTAATGAATGAAACCAGATCTGGTTCCTGAAACAGTTCTTCGTTTTTTCTTATTCTCCATACTCCTTTTTCACAGACAGGTCAACATATCCTTCTGAATACTTTTCTTTTCCAAACATTGAGCAATTGTTCACTTTTCTTTTTAAGTACCTAGGTTTCACAACTGTTCGTTGTACAACAGGACCTTACCTCTGTGGGTTAGGTTTTTTTTAACTTCAATGGTTTCTGGAAAGCAAAAAAACATTGCTCACCCGAGCTTTTATTTCTTTAGTTAAATCATTTTTTTTGGTGGCCAGGGCTCCCAAGCACTTAAACTGGCTTACCGCTTTGAAAATGTGTTCGCCTAATTTTACTATGGCGTATATCCTTCAATCAGCAATTCTTTGGGCCTTCATATACACCGTCTTTTCATTGATTATACATACAATCCCATCTTCCTTGCTGCCGCCTCAAACTCTTATAATAGTTCTGAGAGAGCTGCCAATGATCTGCAACAGGATTAAAAAAGCTCTACACTTCTATTGTAGACGTTCCCTTCACGACGTTTAGAATAATTTGAGGACAGCCAGCTCTCAGGTTAAAGAGAATGGCGGGAAGATTGGATTTCCTTGTCTTAAACCTACCTACACTGATGTTTCTTGGGAAACTTCATTTTGTATTACTACATTTTACATTATTTTACTGTTAATAAAAGGTAATATTACGATTGTTGTCAGTTTTCACAGGAAATAATTTTTTTTTACTTTCTCTTACTCCTAAGTAAGAGGAAGTATTATAATCGTGTCAAATGTACGATATCGAGTTTTCACCGGAAATATCCGTTTTGAGGTCCCCTGAGCCCAAAAAAGTGTTTTTTAAAAATGTCTGTGTATGGGTGTGAACAACATAGCTCAAAATCGAAAAACCATAGGAAATTCAAATTTACTATTCCGTTTAGGGATCACCATGGGATCCGACAGTAGGCCATCTGTCAACTATCATAACTCAACCGAAAGTACCACTTTACTGAATGTTTGTTTTCACTTTCTTGCGATTTTCTCAAAAATGGCTCGGACGATTTTCTTCAAACTTCATATATCAACTACACATACATAGAGCTACAACTTTTATTTGAAACATTTCTCCGCAAAAATTCATTTAAGGGCACTTTTGGGGAAGGGGGAGGGTTAAGTTTTCCTCTAAAGTGCTATTTCAATTTATTATACGATTCTATCATCTAAATAATATTAATTAGAATTAAATATGTTGTTGAAATTCCGAGTTTGAAAAATTATTAGGATGACCGGAAGTGTGTTTTTTACTGAAATGAATTTTTCAGTTTTCTGCTATTTCTTGAAAACGACTCCAACGATTTCATTTAAACTAAGATGTAAACCACACATATAAAGAGCTACAACTTTTATTTGAAACGTTTCTCATGGTGAAGTCATTTAAGGGGTTTTTGGGGGAGGGGTGGTGGGTTATGTTTTTCTCAAAGTGCTATCATAGTTGATTATACCGTATTCTACCATCCAAACAAAATTAATTAGAAATAAATAGATGGCCAAAATTCTGAGTTTCAAGAAAATTAGTAAACCGGAAGTACACTTTTACTCAACATTATTTTTCTGTTTTCTACGAATTCCAACGAATTTCATCAAATTTGGTACACAAACTCAGAAAATTTGTCAATTACACCTTTGAAAACTGGAGTAAGAGAAAGTTGTTTGAGTGATTCACACCAAAAATTTTTTTTTTGTACCCTGACAGCGAAAAATTTTTTTTTAGCTAAGATCTCGGTTTTTCTTAGTCATATTTTTCCATAGATATACTTAGATACTATGATGTTTCGTGATAGCGGAAACATTAGGACTCGTTCTATATGTCCCATCAGTTCTATGTACAGTTTCAACCACCTAATGGGAAGTTAAATAAATATTTTCTCGTAAATAGAAAATATATTCTGCTCTGAGAAATGCCATATTTATGACAATGTATTTGCTGATATAAAGAAAAAAAACAATCAGGGAACTCTAGTCTGCACGAAGGTTATTCGTCATATAATTAAATATCTAAATTATATATTAAGCAAGAGCACTAAATTCCGGTATATTATATTTATCAGATTACTTCTATCCGGCATGATTGGAAAATGATCTAAAATGATTATTTATACCTTTATTGAGATAACTTTAATACCAAATGTTTATTGATGTTTTATACCTTCAATTGTCCGTCTATACTTCAAAGGGTCAAGGAAAATATCCCCATATTTCTCACATAAAAAGTTAATTCGTACTCAGAACCGATTGAAAAACGTCGATCTTTTATTATTTTTTTTTCTTTTATATAGTACTTAAATTAATATTGATTTCTCTTATAGTAATAGGTAGATGTATTGCGATATTTTAAAATTGAGAACATATTTTGAAGACATTAAACGTATGAACAAATTTTACTTCCTCTTTACCCCTAGTGTCAAATTTTCGATATCGAGTTTTCATCGAAAATATCCGTTTTGAGGTCTACTGAGTCCAAAAAAGTGGTTTTTATAAAATGGGGTATATGTGAGTGAACGGCATAGGTAAAAAACGAAAAACCCGTAGAAAGTTGAAACTTGATATTCCATTTAGGTATCACCATGGGATCTAACAGTACGTTATCTGTC
Source organism: Triatoma infestans (assembly GCA_011037195.1). NCBI lineage: Eukaryota > Metazoa > Arthropoda > Insecta > Hemiptera > Reduviidae > Triatoma > Triatoma infestans. The sequence goes on from JAAEAF010014303.1 coordinate 425,856, forward strand.
AAAATTCCTCAACCGGAAGTACCACTTTACTAGTTGTTTTTTTTACTTTTTTACGATTTTCTTGAAACTTGGTACATCAACTACACATTTAAAGAGTTACAACTTTTATTTGAAACATTTCTCCGGCAAAATTCATTTGTTTTGGGGGGAGGGGTGGGGTTACGGCTTCCTCTAGAGTGCTATTTTACTTTATTAGACAATTCTGTCATCTAAATAATATTAATTAGAATTAAATATATTGATGAAATTCCGAGTTTAAAAAAAATCGGATGACCGGAAGTGCGTTTATTTTACTCAATGAATTTTTCACTTTTTCGCGATTTTCTCATAAATGGCTCCGACGATTTTCTTGAAACTACCTATATAAACTACAATACAAAGATGTACAACTATTATTTAAAACATTTCTGTGGAAAAATTCATTTAAGGGCACTTTTAAGCGAGGGGTGGGGTTATGTTTTTCACTAAAGTGCTATCATAGTTGATTATACAATTCTATCATCCAAACAAAATTAATTAGAAATAAATAGATGGCAAAAATTCCGAGTTTCTTGAAAATTAGTAAACCGGAAGTGCGCTTTTACTGAACAGTTTCTTTCAGTTTTAGAGTAATTTCATTAAATTTGGTACACTAACTATAAAATTTGTTAATTATAATTTTGAGAACTACAAATTTTTATGTATGTACCCTAACATAAATATAGAGGTGGTGGGGAATAAGTACAAACCTACTATTAATCTTGACAGGTAGGGAACTGATGATTGATAGTATGGTCTAGTAGAGCGCTCTAAAAGAAACACTGAACCAATTACATATTAAATTTGTAAATTAAAGCCACAACTATTCTGCACAACTATCCAAATTATTTATTTTTTTATTTTTTTTTTTGGAAAAATAAATTCAGATAAAAGTATTATATTTATATCTTCGAAATTAGCATACCAAGTTTAAAGGGAATTATTATAGTCATACTTCGGTAGTCTTCTCGGGAATTCTTCGGAATTTTCCCGGGGAAAAGATTTTAAGTAAAAGTTTATAGGTATTTATGTGTGTAACTAAAGTAAAGTAATGCCTATTTATTCAGGCGGGCTTAACGTCCAACTTCGTATACTAGTTACACCAAATTTTATGTGTGTAACTAGTATACGAAGTTTATAGAAAATTGTTGTAGCAGTATTTGAGAAAATTACGAAAAACTGAAAAAAAAAGAAGAAGAAAAAACACTCAGTAAAGTCGCACATCTGGTTGATGGATTTTACTTGAAATCTTTGTGCCAGATGCGTTGGTAGTTCCTAAACAGAGTAACAAGTTTTTGAGTTTCACAAACTTTGCGTTTGTGTGATACGAGTATTCTGTTTAACACCCTCACACATACAGACCATTCGTTAAAAACATTTTTTTCGTTTTCAGGGAACCCCCCAACCATGTATTTCCGATGAAAACTTAATTTGGCACTAGGAGTAAAGTAAAGTAATGCCTATTTATTCAGGCGGGCTTAACGTCTATCTCCAAATTAGTGTCGTGACCTACTTTACTAGTAACATTTTTTAAACAAATATAAAATTTAGCAGTTTATACGCGGGATTCGAACTGTGATCCTCCCACTTACAAGTCCACACTCATAACCACTACACCAACACAAGCCCCGGCACTAGAAGTAATAATAACCTGTGGTTATTTTTAAATTAGTATCTAGTATTTTTCTAAAATTAACTAAAAAAATCAATGAAAAGTTAATTTGTCTTTCTTTTATATATATATATATCAAAGCATATATAAGTTCGAACAATCACGCAAACAGTCTTGATGAATAAATATCTTTAAAATTTCATAAAGGTCATTTGTTCTATCATTAAATAATCAATTCTATTATTATATATTAAATTAAGTTCTATGACGTTCCGCTAGATGCCGCAAATTTCATTTTTTTTTTTTTTTATCCAATGTTATGATTACTATGAATGAAATTATATCACATTACATTGAAAAAATATAATAGGCATTTCCAAAAAACTTAAGACAATATTCATATAGATTGTACATATACAAACTTTCATTATTCTGATAACTGTTTAAAAATTAAAACTGTCCAAATATTCGACACTTGGGCATTGTTAGTTTGTCTTATTCCAAAATTTAGAATTTGTGTTTCACCGGATATTATGTTTTGAGTTTTCTTGAGTACGAAAAAAAGAATGATTTAAAAAACTCATATAATTTTTCTCTAATCGCAATTTTCCATCTTTAACAAAAGTTTCATTGTTCATAAAATTCCAATTTGGCTAAATATTTTTATTATCTCTTACTCCTATTAAGAGGAAGTATTGTAATCGTGCCAAATTTTCGATATCAAGTTTTCACCGCAAGTATCCGTTTTGAGGTCCCCTGAGTCCAAAAAAGTGGATTTTAGCAAATGGTCTTTGTGTGTGTGCGTGTGTGTTTGTATGTACGTAAATGAAAAGCACAGCTCAAAAACGAAAAATCGTAGTAAGTTCAAACTTGATATTCCGTTTAGGTATCACCATGGAATCCGACAGTAGGTCATCTGTTAAAATTCCTCTACCGGAAGTACCACATTACTTCACTTTCTTTTTTTTTCACTTTCTTGCGATTTTCTCAAAAATGGCTCTGACGGCGGAATGTCAACTACACATACAAAGACGTACAACTTTTATTTAAAACATTTCTTTGGGGAAATTCATTTAAGGGCACTTTTGTGAGAGGGGCGGCGTTAGGTTATCCTCTAAAGTGCTGTTTCAATGTACTATACAATTCTGTCAACTCAATAATATTAATTAGAATTAAATATGTTGTTGAAATTCCGAGTTTGAAAAAATCGCATGACCAGAAGTGCGTTTTTACTAAAATGTATTTTTTCAGTTTTCTGGTATTTTCTTTAAAGCGTTACCACTTTTATTTGAAACATTTTTCCTGGTAATGTCATTTAAGGGGACTTTTGGAGAAGGGTTGGGGTTATGTTTTTCTCTAAAGTGCCATCATTGTTGATTATACAATTCTACCATCCAAACAAAATTAGTTAGAAATAAATAGATGGCCAAAATTCCAAGTTTCAAGAAAATTAATAAACCGGAAGTGCGTTTTTACTGAACAGTTTTTTTTTCCAGTTTTCGAAGAATTTCATTAAATTTGATACACTAACTATAAAATTTGTCAATTATAATTTTGAAAACTAGAGTAAGAGAAAGTTGTGTGAGTGTTTCACACCAGATTTATTTTTTATTAAATACTCGTTAACCTTAATATTGTATAGATTAATAAACATATTTTTTTCCGAAAAATGTTTCAATTAAAAGCGATAGGTTTATATATATATAATTATATTACATTCAAAATATAAGAAAATTGGGTATTATCTTATTACAGCCATTAGAATCGTAATTAACAAATTGTCATGAACTTTATTTAAAGATTAGTTGGCTCTCAGTTAGATAATTAGGAACTTTACTGAAACAAGTTAGTTTTAGTTTCTGGAAACAAACTATAGCAGAGATAAGCAGAGCCTATATCTGTACCTCACAGTAAAACAAGTAAATTTAACTTCATAGTTTCACTAGAATCTATTTAATATAAATTTTTCCGATAAAATATTTCAAAGAAAAGTAATAGTTTTATATCTGTGCTATTAGCATTTCAACTACTCATAAAAAAAAAAATTTGTTGGAGCTGACTCCGAGAAAATCCCCCCCCCCCCCAAACTCCGAATCTGTATAGTCACACATCCGGTTAATCCATTTTTCAAATTTAGAATTCTAAATTCTTCATCAGATTTATGCCAGTTTTTAGTTCCTTTATCTACCCAATGGCAGTTAGAAACATCAATAACTATTTTATTGCATTCATTTAATTGTTGTTCTTATTTTATTTGTTTTAATCTAACTTTCAGTTCTTTCTTTTTCACTTTATTATTATTTTGCTTTTATGTTTATAGATAAGATCCAATCCATGCTGTATAATAATTAAATACTTTAATTGGTTGTAAATATTATCAAAGATAAAATTAATATCTGTAAACACTGATATATATTTCTATAATCAAACCAATTTGTACTTCAGGACTTGAATTATGGGGCTCAGCTAAACCTACAAACTTACAAACCATTCAGACATGCCAATCTAAGGTACTTCGACAGATAGTTGATGCTCCTTTCTATGTCTGAAACCTTACGCTCCATAATGAACTCAATATCCCTTTCGTAGAACTACTTGCCAAGACAAAATATCATAAACTCCATAATACTCTCTCCCTTTGCTCTAATCCCTTTGTACAATCCTAGCTTCCACTACCATCCCTGACAATCACCTTGCCGTATGAATCGCCACTGGCCCCGAGATTTCCTTCGGGACTGATCAGTGCTACTGGTATCCCGTAGAGAGAGCTACCGCTGGGTAGTTTTTTTCCGCCTGCCCTCTCACAGTCTACAGTTTCATTTATTCAACATCTCATTTACTCATTGTATGCCCGCAAGGGGTATCTGTTGCATGCAGTCACTTGGGGAGTAGCGACCCCACGGGTTACCACAGCTCAGTACTCCATGCACTTCATCAGAACAGTACAAAATACACTTAAACTATATACATTCTACATTTTACAGACAAGGACAAACACAGTACACAAACTAGGGTTTCCGTCCCTAATTAATTGGCGAAAGCCAAGGGAGAAGGAAGGGATTAGCTCAAAGGTAGCGTGCTGGACTAGCAACGCGGAGGCCCGGGTTCGAATCCAGAATGCTGCCCTTAGATTTTCTCTTTCTAGAAGCCTCTACAACTCACTGACCGGTGATGGGAGTGTTGTCTGCAGCTAGAGAACGCTGCTTGGAGGCTGGCTATACATCCAGGAGAAGGCTCCGGGAGGGAACAATAGATCTTTCAGGTCGCAGTGCATAATCCCCTACAACAATCTACAACATACAACCAGAATTATAGATGTTTGAAGTATTGTGATTTGAATTTGATTAATATTATATTTAATTTCCAGATTGTACACCAGTTGGTATCTGGATGCTGATGAGACATGGTACAAGATATCCACATGTTGATGAAATAAAAAGATTTAGAGAACTTATCAATATTAGAGATCAAATTATTGTTCATAATAGAGAGAGAGGCAGTAAGTATATTTTCATTTTCTGATAAATATTTGTTTTTTATTTACTATAATAAAAGCGCCATTTATTATAATTCACACACAGGACACGTGATATAGGTAAAGTTTCCCATTCCTATTCTTTGAGATTCACTAAATGAATTATATTTTAAATTTCCTACGCTATTTAGTCGGCTTTTTTCAAACCCCAGGAATAATTTATTAAATAATATTTGCGCAGAGATCCCTGATTTTCCACACATGTTTGGCAGTTTTTTTTATTAAGTTTAGATTATTCTATTGATATAATATGGATGGCAACTAAATATTATAAGTTTATAAGTTTAAATTAAATTTCTAACTATGTAAATTCTAATAAGAGAAAGTCGTGGTTATGTTTCAAATCAAATATTCTGATGATATACTTGAAAAGTTCCGACAAAATTCAAGGATTCAAGGAGTTTCAATAGAAAAAGAGGGCAAAAAAATGAGAATTATTTTTTCAATTTACCTACAAAAACTGTATACATATTAAATTTGATCAAATTACTATGGTATATACTATTTCTACTGGGCCGAATTTTGTAAAGTGCAAATTAAAAATAAATTAATCAGATAAATAGCATTAATTAATCCAGAATTTTATTTTTGTTTCGTATTAGATGGTAAACTTTGTGGTGAAGATGTAGTTGCTTTAAAAGGTTGGACATTTAACGTAACCGAAGATGAAGCAGATGAACTAACTTGGCAAGGAGAAGTTGATCTTAGACAAATAGCAAAAAGAATGAAGGGTCATTTCAGAGAACTATTGGATGCTACTTATACAGATTCAAGATTTACCGTAAGTTCATCCAAATAATGATAAAGGTTTTTTCCCCCCAAAAAAATGGATTGGTACTTAAAATGAGACTAAAAATATTTTAAATTCTAAAGAGTGGTAGTAGAATTCATTTGATTTAAAAGAGTAAGTTACCTTTTCTTTTTTGTAAGAATACTTAATTTAATTAATGATCTATTTTGCCCGCTGTCTGGTAGAATATTGTGTACAGAGTGTGATTAGACATCAGATGTATTAAATAGCAAAAATTACTCATTATTATTAATCAAACAAATTAATATATCTAGTAAAATAATATTCTTTCCAAGTATTGTATTGAAAGTATGTAGTTGACTGTTCCGTCATATTGGTTGAAAATTAGATGCGAGATTATTAAAGTATTTTATTTTTTTAATAATGAATAAATTAGGCCTATGAATGTCGTGACTTATAAACATAAATATAGTTTTGTTATCTTCGTGATTTATCACGAGGTTTTAATAGTAATAGTAATTGTTGTGAGTTATAATTGCTTTTCAGTTTTTAGTAGGCCTCCTTATAATGAATGTATGCTATGTTAAAAAATAAATAAATGAAGACGGAGACATAACCTATATATAAAACTCATAACCACATAAGCCCTTGCACTATAATTCTGGTGGAAATGTCATTACCAAGATTAAAAGTCTGAAGTACAGGAGTCGAATATGAGCGCTCGTCGACACCTAAACATAATGTCCACATAGAGTTTTAAGTTTCAAATTGTTTTTCTGGATAATCGTGTCCCCAAAAGGGCCATATCGTTAAGTATCCTTCTGCCACCACCTTTCTTTTTTCTATTATTAGTTTCTCCCAACATAGATATGATGTATACTTTTAATAATTCCCTTAACGTATTCATTACCAGAAATATAGTGTATCTAGGAAGCCACGACTTATCAACTAGGGAATACTTTCATTAGGGTTACTATCTCTAATCACAGGCAAGTTAACTAATTGCTGGCTAACGATCGCCTATCATTTCTTTTATTTAAGATTTCTAGGCAAACATAATAGCCTTCAATTCCACTTAAAAGTTACTTACTAATTTACTTTTGCCCTGAAAAATCTAAAGTTCTCTTGTATAAACATTTTTACTCGTTTATTTACTTGCGCTGTAGGGTTGAATTATCTTGTACACTTTAATTTCTTAGATTTAATAATAAGAAGAAACAAAGTAAAAGATGCGAATTACTGATACTATTTTTCTAATTATTAAATATTAATTCTAAATCTAATTGCATAGATTCATTACACAAATGTGGATGTTACTAAAAATAGTGCTAAAACGTTTACTAAAGAACTCTTTGGCAGATCAATTGAAATAACAGAAAATTTAGTTGATCCAATGCTAACAGTAAGTTATATATATATATATATATATAAAAAATTGTTTCCTCAATTTATAAATTTTAAAGAAAATTATAAATTATTTTAAAATATTTGGTATAATTTCTTTAGCCACAATCCAATTGTACATCTTGGATTGAAGGTTTTTCATCAGATGAGGACGAAAAGGAAGAAACATTATTTAGAAATAGTAATTATATGAGGCAAACAATACATGAAGTTAGCGAACGTCTAGGCTTTAAATATGATCTCTCATTTGGTTAGTTTCCTCTTTTATCAAGAATTGAATAATTTTATAAGACATTTTCTAATTTTTCGATGATGTGAAAGTATATTTATTTATTTATTTTTCTAGATGCGATATACGATATTTATGATTTATGTAGATATGAAAAAGCCTGGTATTACAAGAGTGTATCACCATGGTGTGCTGCTTTTACACATTTTCATTTAAAAGTAATTACATTTTATTCTAATTTTCTTATGAATTCTTCAGAGATATCTGACAAGAACAACTCTGCGAACAACGTTAAAAAATAACATATTCAATATAGTCATTGACATTAGTCAATGATATAGTAAGACTCTAAGAGCCTTACAACTAATTTTAACATTGAAACACTCACGATTTTTTCTCGTTTAATACGATTACTATTAACTATTTTATTTCTTTTTATTTTTTAAATCTTTTTATTTGTCATTCGCAACTGTGCATAATGGAACAATAAGTAAATGTATTCTAAGGGCAGTAAATGGCCTGAGTGTCTTGAATGGTGATCATACAGCGATACTCATCATTAGTCTAGAATTGAGGACAAGTTAGCTGCTAAAGGATTAGGGTGTTTTGATAAGTTTGTGTGTGGAATTGAGTGTAATGAGATTTAGCAAGTTTGGATATAATAGGAATTTCGAGATCTTTATGTATACAGTTAGGTTGTTGAAATAGAATGGAACTTTTACAATGCGGCGGGAAAATGTTTGTTAAATTATTGTATACTAGATCGTTTCAGTTCAAATCCGTATGTCCATACAAGTGCTAGAAGAAGATACATCCAGTTGTTGGCACATTTCTTTACTTGGAATTTTTACCAGGCAAGTTCTCTCGAAACAGACAACTCTATCTAAAGAGAAAAATCTGGTATGATACACTCACACAACTTTCTCTTACTCCAACTTACAAAATTGTGATTGACAAATTTTATAGTTAGTATAACAAATTTAATGACCAAATTCGTCCATGTTTTTATGGAGAAAATTGCAAAAATTCGAGAAAACTGTTCAGTAAAAACGCTCTAGCGGTTGACAAATTTTCTTGAAACTCGGAATTTTGGCAATCTATTAATTTCTAATTAATTCCAGTTGTCGGCACATTTCCTTACTTGAAATTTTTACCCAACTATAAAAGCCCTTACATATTGGTTTTACATTAAATGTGATTACATTATAGTCCAGAAGACAGCGCACTAAAATTTAACAAAACAGTTTCACCAAAACCTTTCTAAAATCAATTTTTCCGTTCAAAGTGTTTCTCCTAAGTGTTATAGATGTTATAAATATGTGCAATTAGCATTTCAAATTTTTCAAGTTTAAAGAAAATCGATGGAACCGTTTGGTGAATAAAAGTAAGAAACGCAAGGTAGATTAAAGTAACGGTAAGGTAACATTACTGACTTCTGGTTAACAGATTTTCCAATTTTGAATTCTAGCAATGCTTTTAATGACCTTTAACATTTTGTAGTTGTTAGAACCATACATTATACTAGACTAGCTGACTTTAGAAGCTCCCCGAGAACCCTCAAAATATAAATTTTCTTAGAATTGTTAAAAAAAAAAAAAAAAAAAATTGCTACGAGTTAAAAGTGTTCTTTCGAGAAAATCTCGTTTTTCCATTAATTAATTATCTCATGCGATTTAACGTTTTTGTGATATTTTGTTCACAAACACATTATTTTGTTCATTCAATTTCGAAAATTTAATGCGATCATAATACTTTCCTCTCATAGCAATACTGAAAATAAAACTATTATTTCATACCTAGGGCTGGAAGGCAGAGCTCCTCACCTGGAGTAGCTAATAAAATAATAATTAGTATTATTTAATTTAGGTTCTTGAATATTATGAAGACCTCTCTTATTACTATGGAAGCGGTTATGGAAAACCTGATACTGCACGTTTAGGATGTCCTTTGGTGCAAGATCTTATTTATAAAATGGAGTAAGTGAACATTTATTCAATAATATTTTGTTAGCCTATGTTTTTTATTTATTTTTTTCTTAAATTTAAAGTATTTCTTTCCAGTAACATTACGAAAAATGGTACAAGTGATGTTCCTCCAATTACCTTTTACTTTGTTGAAGAACTGGTGTTGAAAGCAGTATTAACTAGATTAGGCATAGCAAAAGATTCCACCCCACTTAAACATAATAATTTCAACCCAGCTACTTCTACAAAAAGACAATGGCGTACTTCTATAATTTGTCCTTTTGCAGGCAACCTTGCCGTTGTCCTTTATCTGTAAGTGTAATAAATTTTGTTATTAATCTTTGTTTTCAAAGATAAACTTATCTCATGTAAAATAATATTTTTTCAGGTGCCAAGGAGCTAATTACAAAGTAATGTTTTATTTGAATGAACAATTCATTGATTACGCTGGTTGTCATGTTGGGCTTTGTGATTGGACATATATAATGGATAGTTTCTCTGAACTTGTAAATCCAACCGAATGTAATTTAGATTTTTGTTACGAGCCCAGCTTTGCTATAACTAGTTTAGCATCGTTATGGCTGTTAATATTAACTACTTGTGCAGTATTGCTCACGCAATGATGTCTACCAAAGTTTTGTTTTAGAATTTACGTGTAAGTACAAATGTAATGTGTTTCATTATTATTCTTAAGTTTTATTTTATACTTTCTTTTACTATGATATGGAAAAGATTAACATCCGTGTAGAATTTCACGTCTTAATCATCGAAAATATTTTGAACAAAGATTTCACAGAGTTCGAAAATATGTTTAAAGACTGGTATAAAAGAACAAATTAAAAAAAAAATTGATTTCGTTACAGGAGATTTTATTACATCAACTTTTGCATAACTATGCATATGTTTAGCTATGTTGTTTGTATAACACGATTTCAATATGACTGAAAAATTGTTTAGCAAGGTAGAAATATTTCAACAAAACAATCCTCCAGAGAGGATTTGTTGTTAATCTCCGGTCGAGTAATAAAAAATTCGGCGAAATTCGCCCATTATCACTGCAAAAAATGAAAGTATAAACGTGGAAGTAGAGATGATAAATGTCAACAATTAACAGATTTTTATGGATACAAATGCTTTGTTAGGTGATATGTATGCTCCTATACACTAATGTTGCCTACCTCATCGACGAAATAAGATTTTTTTACTTTATCAATATATCTCATAAAAATTAAAATAGTAGGAAGCTTAACCTTAATGTACCGTTTAGTTACTATCGTCGCCGTCGGATGCATAATTATCGAATCCATCAAACGGAATTACGACTTTACTGAGGCGTCCCTGTGATAACAGTGTACACCAAGAACTCACACACAACAAACAGGTCCTGCAACCCTGAGGTTTAGCGAATCCATTGGACAAGCACTCACCACAGCCCACATTCATTTACTATAACAGTAATAAATTATTCACATTACCGAAGAAACATTCTGTACACGAACCCTGACATACATGGGTATCACAATGGAGCTTTTAGGTTCGCTAAAAGTGGATTTCGTTTTTTTTGACCACTTCTACATAATGTAAGTAACTGCAGTTTTCTTCAATCTTGTTGTTACACAGTTACTGCTTAGCCTTGCCAGTCATAGGAAATTAATTTTTACAAATATAGAAGAAATCTATCACTATTAGACGCACCTTCATAAAAACTTTCTCGTATTTGTTGTTAAGAACTGTTGGTGGCTTACATTCTGAGAAAGAATTAACAGATCCATTTTTGTAAAATCAATAATTTTCGGATTTGGCAATACTATCATGTTAATTCAGTTTGAATAATCTGGCAAACACGTAAAGCTTCATTTTATTGCAAAAAGTGGTAATTGAAATATATTTAATTTTCTTAAAATTGTTAACTAAAATACTTTTGATTTTAGGTGCAACAGATTGCCGCTATTGGTTGAAATGTTTATTTGTTTTTGTGTCTGCAAATAGGCATGATTAATCAGCCTACCTAGTAATTTGTCATTCAACTATTGAAATCAATGGACCAACTTAAGAACAGTATTTTTAAATTCAACAGCATTATATAACTCTTCCAGAAGTTTTATAGATCAGTAATTTTGCTTTAGAATTTTAGACAGAATCACAAAATTAAGTGCATAAAATTTAAGAAAATAGTTATATTAAGGAATTCCTTTGGAAGAGACATGTAAAATTAAATTTGCAAATATTTTTAAGTTTAGAAAAATTTTGTAAGGTGTAGTTACCCTTGTTCACCAAATAGCGATCATTATTCAAAGTAAACATAAATAATTTAAAAAAAAAATGTAAATTTTGCCACAAACGAAAAACGTTACTAGTCCAAGTAGCATTAATCTTGTATTATTAAATAAAATTGTTGAGAATGAAATGGTTAAAAAAAATGTTAAGCCAAGAATGGTAAAAGACCTAAAAATATAGTATCTAAACTAATTTTTAATTCAGTATTAATTATAATGCAATCAAGTACTTGTGAAAGGCTGGGATTATTTTTTATATAGAATAATCTTGTAGTGAGTGCGACGGGCTTATAAAGATTTCTTTACTAGAACTTTGTAAATAGTTATTTTTAAAATAAAAAGTTATTTTTGGAATCATTTATTTATTTATTTTGGTAATTTTTCAACAGAAAATATAACTTTCACTTTTAAACATTAACCGTCTGGCTGCCATGTGATTGATTTTGGACGCATACTAGTTAATCCTACTGACCATTATACTGAAGTGTGTAATATACACTGGAGTTTGAAGATATTGGGCTGTGAATATGTACAAGCACTGATAAAATAGATTTCAAATGTTAAGACTAATGATGGTGCAATTAAGAGTCTGTCAGTTTACACACACAATCAAAATTTAAACAAAAATTTGTACATTCACAAAAATGTTTCTTTTTAATGGTAACATTATGAGTTTTTTAAAATAAGCATTCTTGAAAATACAATGGCAATAAGCTTGTAATCTTCAAGACATGCTTTTATTTCCCTTGAGACAAGTTGACGCCTAATCTTAACCTCATTATTTTTGTTACAAACTGTGCTTCTTCCTTTTATGTCAAATTTATAATACTTGCGTCTGTAACAGAATTAAAATGTTTTATGAGAAAAAAAAAGTGCCGATTAAGTGGATGGTTAGGCCTATTATAACTTGCTCATCATATATCGACAATCGAGAAATATACATGGCAGTGGTAGAAGAAATGTATCTCCATCGGGCGTGTAACTTTTTTCCTTGACGGTAGTAAATACGTAACTAATAGAAGGACATTTATTAAACTAGAATCGATATCAATTAGAAATATTTTCTGTAATAATTTAAACAAAAAAATGACGGGGCGTATTTGAACTCATTGTTTTTTTTAAGGTTTGCGCATTGCGACCATCTAATGATCTATTGTGCCCCCGCTGGTGCCCTGATTAAACTTGCTCATCTATAGCACTCCCTCCAAGTTGAGCTCCCTAAGGGATCTTAGAATCTTGGAGGATTCTAGGGAGGGTATTCCCCCCCCTCCACCTGTTGACAGCCCAGGCTACTGACTCTGAATAATAGCCCCGCCGTCGGTGAGGAGATGTAATGGAGTTTCCTCCATTTCCCCACAGAATCGCCATATGCTATCATCTTCTAGACTCAACTTCCTCAGGTGTCCCCTGAGTCTGCAATGCCCCATGAGAAAACTTGTAAGGATATGGACCTTATTTTTACTCAGACTGATAGGCCTTCGACCTTTCCTGGTTATACCTCCCAAACATCTTAGCCTGCCTCAGTCCTGGGAGAGTACCAGAAGCAAGCTCTTTCCGCCACCTCCTCCTTCTTAAGTTGTCTTCTTTTTAATAAATTTTTTGCATTCCATGGTTGGTCCCACGAGTAGTTAGGGTTCTCTGTGTCGACTATGCCTGAGCCCCGCGTGACACTGTAAGGCCATTTATTACTCCCTGATTTGGCCCGATTTCATGGAGTCACCGTTATTATTCTCTATCTAGCTGCAAACCTCCATGGGTACGGTACGCTTAACACTGTTTTTTGATAGTGTATCTCCGAGGCTGCCCCTGGGCCTGGGGACACTACCTTGGATGACCAGTGAGTACACTGGTTTCGCTGGGGACTTTTATCGACGTCCAGGTCTAGAGCCACCGAGTTTAGTGGCAACGGGGCCACCTCGTGAAGGATGCAATAATACTAAATGCTCCGCTCGGATGGTCTTGACGAATAGGAGGTGAAGCCTGCTATTCACCATACTAAACCAGAGTAGACCTCTATTTTAATAATCAATATGGCAGTCAACAAGTCCAAAAATTCCTTTTGTTGTATTCTGTTAACTCTGAAATATGCTATTTTTTTTTTTTTTTAATAATGCCTATTTTTTGAAGCTGGTCTTATGTCCAGCTTGTGATGAATTGGGCGACATGCTCTGTGCACAGTGCGAAGCTTACTCATCCTCATCTTTAACAATCTCGTTTTTCGCGTTACTAGTCTTCATAAGTTGGGTGAATTTGCTGAATGTAATTATTTCTAAATTACGGGCATAAGTTTCTACTTATCTGATATAAGAATCTGTAAATCTTGATCTTTCCGGAATTGTATTTTTTAAACTTGAAAATAGTTGTTCGCATAACTATCACAAAGTGACCAATATGCTAAGTAACTGGGGGGACGAAACTGCAAAATTAGCCTAGCAATGCTTTAAAAGTGATTAAACATATTGCAAATATTGCATTTGGGAATCAGGTCGACTGATAAATAATTACAGAAATGTGGAATTCCACTATTCGTATATTTTTGTTCCAAAATAGAAGTTAAAAAAATTTTTTTAATTATCCTTATCATTTGTACCCAAAATATAAGGACTTTTTGCTCGGTGTAATTACTAGTATACCAATTTAAGACTGGACAAATCTGAGTGATCTCCATAAATGCGCTTAAAAACTACCTAGATTTAAATTTAATAAAAAAACAATCTCAACAGAAATGTTAATTTTTTAAATTTCTTAATGTTTGTCTTAATCATTTTAATTTTAACAAATCCAGTCTTGCCAAAGGTGAATCCCTCTTGGCTGGCCGCATACAACTTATGAAGAGTGTGAGCTGCTTCATATAATATGTTGAGTAAGTGGGGACTAAACTATACAAATTAGCCTGGACAATGCTTTAAAAGTGATTTAAGAGAACTAAATATAATTTAACATTACAATTAATTATAATTTTATATGATTCGCACAAATCTTTCAACTATAGAATAGCAAAAAGATATTGATTATACTGTCAACCTCCCATCCATAGGTTCAGCAACGGTTAAGGAAGAAAAAAAACCAATAGATCTTTAACAATAGCGAATATACTTCAAATAATAAATAGCTTCAATAAAATAAATTTCTCTTATATAACTAAAAATAAAATTATTAAGAAACATTATAAACATAATATACAAGATGCCAAAAGGCAGGAGGAGTATCTGGAAATTGCAAGGCAGTAACTATAAATATGGCCTTATTTACAAATGATGAGTTGTGGGAAACTGATTAATAAGAATGATTGGTCACGAGTTCTCAGGCAATTCTTGCTTGATTTGAATGTCGGCGGGTACAGTGACTGGTATAGTAGTGTCAGCAATCCGACGTGAACGTCTGCCAGGCTTCTTTCCACTTTTTCCACTACCTGCACCACTTTCACATTCAGAATCAGAACTCATAGATTTTCGAGGTTTTCCTGAAACACTTGCAGCAGTTGCTCCCAATGTTTCTGATTCCTTTCTTTTACGCTGCTTTGGTGGTGTAGCGTTAAAATCTAAACTATCTAAAAGTCCTTTTGCTCGAGCTTCCCAAAGGAGATTCTGTTGTTCTACTACTTCAGGAAACCTATTAAATTAAGATTAATAATACAATTAGGACCGAATTAAGAAAAAAAAAAATGTTTATAATTAACATTCACTTCTGAATGAAATACCTTTCAAGAAAATTAGTGTCTGGTGGTAGTCTGAAGTGCCATCCCTTGTTTCTTCTTAGCACGCCCACTTGAGACATCATTTCTCTCAGTTCTTCCTGAGGAAGTCCAACAAGAGCTGATAATGATTTTCTTTCCACCACACGACCTTCATGGAACTCATGTAACTATAAAGTGAACAACACTCTGTAATAATGATAAAATTTGAAGAACTGATGAGAAATTTCAAATTTATATAATTATATATGTTAAGGGAATCAGAAGAAAATGAGACTAAGGTTTAGGTTACACTTGAATGCAAATTCATGCGATTTTTCTCTTAGATGCTTGTCTAGTGAGTTTTTACAGAAGACAATTGCTGGAAAGCTACTTTTCTGAAACAGAAATAACCGCTTCATTGAGATAAAGGCAGTTTGTATTAGAATGTTTGTATTGAGGAAGAGCTCCTTTACTAACATGTGCAATTTGAACAATTAACAAAAAACTGCTCATTTTTGCATCATTTTCATGTAGTAAAATTTAAACCACTTTAAACTCCTCTTCTAAAATTAAATTCTTCAAGAACTTTTCTGTCTTTATCGGATATTTGTTCTTGTTACTGATTGTCTCAAATATTTATCCAATTTCAGAATTTATTTGGTAAACCTGTGTACGTATACTAAGTAGCAAAGAATTGCTCTTGATTGTGAATGTGGTCAAAAGAAGGTAATATTAAAAAACTTTTCTCACGTTGCTGGGTAAAAACAGACTTTGCTTCACGAAAATCAACCCTGCATTCTCGCACCAAAGACGAGAAACCGCCTAAATCACTAGACCAACGCGTGAGAGCGAGGCTGCACAGAAATGCAAAAAAATATTATACATATAGCGATTCCACAAAGTCTGAATATACGCCTCTATACGTATACACTGTTCTATTGAATTATTCAGATGGTTGAAGATTTGAACCTCTTCTGCAACAAGAAGAAAAAGGCAGAGCAAGGCAGATAAAATCTCAAATGTTGACCAACTCATTGAACCAAATTTTACTCAAATGAAAATCATTTTGTTCTATGGGCAACAAAAAGTTGGAAGCGGCTTCTCGCTTGTAGACCAAATTTGGGCTCATTAATGTTCTACTTTATATTCTTCATGGTTATAAGTTATCATAAAATTATAAACAAGAGAATTATTAAGAAAAATGAGCAAGATGGAGTTATGATTGATCCCTTTAAGACAATCTTTAGCGAATATTTGTACGAAAGTAAAAACTAACCATTTTGAAAGTATGACCATCTCGGGGTATTGCTTTTAGCACAGAAATCAAAGAATTTGATACGAATAAAAAAAAAAATTATTAAGCTCCAGAAAAAATTAAATAAAACTAAAAATTACTTACAATATAGTCTCTGGCTCTGATCATGGCCTGAGGAGGAATGCCATTATGTGTAGTGCTATAGAGAAGATCGGATCTGAGGACCCAATTACCCAGTACCATTACAGCACAAGTTTGTAAACATTGTACTATACGATCTATATCCGTTCTTAATGTGCAACTTAGTTGCTGGGCGTTTACCACTTTTACTGCAAAGGGAAAAAATTCATTTTAATTAGCATTTATATATATATATTTGTATGTATGTATGTATGTATGTATGTAAACGAAAGAAATTTTATCTATAAAAAATATAACAAGTTAAAATGGAAATAATGTTCGAGAAAATTTAAAAAAAAAGAAGAAGACTTTAAGAAAAGACTGTAACAGAACTTATAGAAGAGAACTTTCCCTTCAGCTGTATACAGAATATAGAAAACAGCGTATCAAAAATTCGATCTTCCTGTAATTTTTATATTTTAGTATGAAAAATAAATCTTAAAAATATTTACCATCAAATAAGACATGCTTAACTTGATCAGGTAGAGGTAGCTGTCGTAGGTGATTGACAGATGTTAGTGAATCTGGTGGCAATGCACCATCACCTTCGGATTCTCTTGGAAGCAATGCTTCAATATACCCTGTACTTGTAAGATCCATTTCTGTCTCTACACCTATATTTCCAACTGTCATCTTGGCTCTTTCCAGCTGCAATAAATTGAAAATATGTTTTCCATTATGTAATTACAACGGACTTGTTAATAATAAGTTGAGTATTTTATTTCTTTTTGTTCGTTTGTTAACATTTAGAAAGTAAACCCAAACAGTAATGCTTTCAAAAACTTTAAAGCTAAGAAGTCAATAATCAATTGTGAATGCATTGATCTCAATTATTTTCCACAGATAAAGAACGTGGAAATTCAAAATGAATACAAAGGTTTATCACTTACAGCTTACTGGGAAACAAGATTATTAGTGTAAGATGTATTAGTAATACCACATAGATTTTTTAAGATGTTTTTTGTATGATTAATTTTAATAAATTAATAATAACAATAAACTGCAGTAGTTACTGTTTCTCTCAAAAATTTGTTACTACTATGTATATTAATTATCAGTAATAAGGAATTTAAATGTCAATAAAATAACAAAACATAGTTATTGGAAATATTTCCACAGTCAATTCAATTCGATTTATATGCAGTTCTAAAGATAGAGAAATTTATGAGTTATGGACACTCTTTAACTACTTAATTAAAACTTATATATTTAAAATTGCAATGCATATTTTGATATTCTGTATTTATCTCCAAAAACATATTTTCTGATAAGTTCTTCCCGAAGAAGTTTTTACAGAATAAAAAAAAGATAACTCCTGAAAACGGTGCATGGACACCACATAAACTATTAAAAAAATCTCACTGGCATAAAGTGGGGTGCCACACCGGCAACCCTGTCTCTTACATACAGAATTTGAAGGGAAGTTATTAACACAGCATCAGCAATCACCTTGAGCAAGATATGGCCCTGGGGCTCATAACGGGGACGCCACAGCCGACACCTAATACAGCAATGGATTTGCTGACCCGAATAGATCCTCTCCATGTTACAAGGGATCTCTGCATGAACGAAAGACTCAGAAAATTGGGCCTAGGGTAATCGAACAGAGATAACCTTGTCAAAGAACGCCTAAAGACCCAGCAGAACTATAGTTCTGCTATCAAGAAGTTGGAGAATAAGTACGCGCTATCTCTTGAACTCAGTATCTTTCGCAAAAGTTACCTCTGTTATTCCTTGCAGCTCGCATGTGGAAGGTTAGACTTGGGGGTACATGTGGTGTAGACTTGGTGATAGGGCGGATGCTTTACATTTTGAACTCAGAGCCATATCGCTGAAGACCATAGCAGTACGCTATCCGGCTCCTCCGTGGATGCCATAAGAAATGCAGGAGCTGGAGGCTGCTCATGCTCTTTTTATTTGTCAGCACCTGTATGCCAAATTGCCTCAAACTTACATCGGCGAGGCATAGCACTCAAGATGGCTGCAAAAAAAATGCCTCGATAGGGATTTTAAAAAGGTGTATTCTTTATAGATTCCGAAGCGGCAATCATCGTCCTTATCAAGATTGAAAACAAGGAGGAATCAATGGTCACCGACTGTAGCGAGGCTATACACAGACTAAAAAGCTAAGGTGCAGAGATCGTGCTCCATTGGATCCCGGGGCTTAGTGGAATTATCCAGAATGATAAGGCTGACCTGCTTGCTTGATGGGAGCCAAATGCCACAGGCGATCGATCTGTCCAATTACATACCACACAGCAAAAAAAGGAAATTAAAAAGATTATCACTAAACACTGGCGGACACCGAATATGCTAAGTTAGCAGCTGGAAAGCGATGGGTGATCTTACACGATCAAGCCAATCGCACACCTAAGACCCTTCCAAAAGAGAGGCATTTGCTTGTTTCAAGTTAATCACTGGCCACGATTGTCTGCATAAGCACCTTCATCGGATCGAGGTCAAGGATAGCCCAACCTGCATATTGTGCGGAGACGGTGACATGGACGCGGATCATCTCAATATCCTTACTGCAAGATATAAGAGAATCTTTAGAAATACAGGATGAGAAGAAATCAAAATCGATGCTGTACTAGGTTGCGCGTCGCCGGATGTTCAAAATCGCCTTTCACCGGCAAGGCATAGGATAAAAAAAAAAAAAATACAATGATACATAATGTGGAGTACAATATTTTGAAAAATTCTAATTTTTCACATTAACCTAATTGTTTTTAATTTACAGAATACTAAGTTGTAAAAAAAGATATTGTTCAATGAGTAATACCTTTCTTGAGTGTTTATTTAAAGCTTGAAATGTGATGGCCCCGCACTAAAATCCTTATCTCATGGGAAGAAAGGGAAACTCTGCGTCAAAGGATATAATTTATTACTAAGATAAGAGTGGAGTGGCTGGAATGGTTTGCTATCTTAGAAATGGAAACTGGAAGAACATGTAAAAAAATATCTAGGTTCCCAAAATGCAGCCTATAGGATGCCTAAAGAACAGCTGCAGGAATGACAAATATATGGCTAAATTTTAATAAATAGAAGTTTATATAAAGTAAAATTTATGAAAAACTTGAAAATAATAATATAAAGCTATGATAAGAATTGTTTGAAAAAAGTCCTTTCTTTGTACAAGAATTAAATATTTATTTTAACAATAAACAAATGAATTTACTAATTTTGTTCTTAACAACTGTTTCTTACATATTTTCTATGTTTCCAACATGGCAAAATCATGTAACCTACCATATTGTTTAATGTTTTCTTTGTAAATATTATGTCAAATTGAAAATGGCGTAGCTCCTAAGCCGAAAGCTTGTATATTGTTAAAATAAAACTTATAAATTTTTATAAAAAAAGAACTTCTTTCACAAATAAATAATTTATGCTAATCAATATATATTCTAGCTTTAGACTAGTCTGATATTAATTCTAAAATAAAAAAGTATAATTAAGGTATTTACTGACGTCACAGATTATTATTTATTACTTCATATTTTATCATAAATTAAAAATTCTGTAGTAGTAAACTTTTTTGCAAGAAATTAAGTATAATAACTAGCAATGTGTTACTACTAAATTACTTTACCAATATTGAGGAGGTGAAGTGTCTACAAAATGACAAAACACCGACAGATATTGGAATCATTTCTATTAAAACATAAGTATATTAAAATAATAATAATAATAATACTCTAGAAAAGAACTAGATAGGTACCCGTGAAATAGTAGAATCCATTGCATGATATTCTGTCTGATACCAAGGTTCTTCAGCACTTTTTTGGCAATAATAGTTATAACTTGCTTCACGTGCCTTTTTGGATTTTTCTGTTTCCATTCTGGAAAATTGTACTCTAACCATTTTTGGTTGCTCCTCTTCTTCATCTTCACCTAATTGTTGAATATTTAAGGATTTAGAAGATATGAAAGATTAAATTGTATTTAGACTATGAACAAATAATATGGTGTTAAACACTCACACAACTTTCTCTTACTGATTTCTCAACTTGAAATTGCTATTTTTTTACAAAATCGGAATTGCCTAACACATTGGCTTCGCACGATTAAGAATTTTTAGGAGAAAACCTAATTTACAACTCCCCCATTCTCAGAAACTTAACTTCCACAGAAAGATGTTTAAAAGTGATAGATCTACTCATGGTAATATGCTTACAAAGTTTAAAGAAAAACGGCGGGCTTTTCCCAGAAATATGCAGTAAAGTGAAAAAATATTCCGAAAATTCCATTTTACGGATAGAGACTGAGACTTTCAAACCAGATCTCGTGGGCGATATCCATACGGGAGTATCAAGTTTAATCTAGTTTACTTTCTCTTATTTTGTAAAGGAAAAAATTGAGATCGTGTCAAATTTCTGAATTTGAATATGCATCGGAAATACATGTTTTTTAGGTCTTTTTTGATGTTAATATGAAAACAATTTAACGCATTGTCAAGAATCGCATGAGGGCAATGACGGTCCATTTGTCATTTATTGTAAAAAGCCATAAAGAGGTAATTTTGTTAAACTTAATTGATATGATGGTGATATATATTATTTTACACACGCTTTTTAGTGCTACGTGATTTATGTAAATTTATTCCAAAGTCTGAAATACAAGCAAAATAAAGTAATAAAAAGTTAATTAAAATAAAAATGTCCAAATATTAATTCGAGTTTTAAGATTTGTAAATGATGCTCAAAATTGTTGAAGAAAATAGGACTTCTTAAAATCAAATAAGAATACTAACAATTTTGGATAATTAAAAGCAATTTTTTACTATATTTATTAAAAAAAAAAAAAAAAAAAAACATGAAACACAAAGTGCACTGATTATAAACAATTAGAATAACTTCTTAACCTGTACGCATATCTTTCAAAAAAGCTTGCGCCACGCCGACGCTGCGGAAGAATTTAACATCATAAACAAGTTTAAAAAGCTTAATAAAACAGTCTACTTAACAGATTTTTTTGGAAAAATGTGAAATGGGATAGGAAAACTATCAATGAAATATATAACCACAGAAATTTGCACAAATCATATAAATATATACATTGACACACTATCATGCTGACCATCCATCCTGATTCCTATAACCCTCCCTCATTTACCTTCCTTTTTTCCCGCTTCCCTATTTACAAAAGATCGCTACTTCATAAACGCATGTTGTCATTTTTATAATGTAGATGTCATTAACATACGGTTCGGCAATATATTTGAAAATAATATATACCTCACCATAAATTTCCTTTCACTAAATTTTTTAGGCAATTAAAAAAATTCTAAAGAAAAAAAAGGAAAATCAGATTTCAATGAGAGCGTTACTTAGCTCGACTAAGAGCCCCACAGCCCACCTCCTTTTGTCTACAGATGTATCGGAACGAAAAGTATCTTAAAAACGAAAAATTTCAAGTTTGTCAATTTTATAAAATTATTAGCTGCAGTTTTAGAAAATTCTTGTAAGTGTTTCTCAACAAATTTTTGCAGAAAGAAAGAGCTTAAGCATAAGCAGTTCGCTTATGTGCACACTATTTCTTCTTAGCTCTCTTTCATTCACTCTCACTCTCTCTCACACACACACACACACGGTAGAATTTTTTTCGTCCACAAACGAAATAAATTAATTTCATATATCTGAAACGACTGCAATATTTCCACAAAAAATAATGAAAGAAAGTGATGTAAAATACATGGCTTTCTTTGCCTGCAAGAATCAACCTAGTATTTTCGCTAAACTTTAATTGACCCTCCAATATTATGTAGTTGATTTTCCATATATAATGACTCTTAACGGGCAAATCTAAAGATATTGCTCACTTAGAACAACCTTAAAATAAAATTTCTAGAAAAAAATATGTCTAATCAAAATGAATATAATTTTATAAGTATACTAAGTGTTATCAAATTTAAAGAAAATCGTTGCAGCCATTTTCTAATTAACCGCTGAAATCATAAAAATTCTGTAAATATTCCTTTCCAATTGGAATGAAGGATTTTGATAGAAACTTTCATGTTGAAATCCCTGGTAATCCAAAGTTAGACCATCAGACTTCGCAATTTTTTATGTTTGAATTTTACAGTTCAATCATTTTCTAATAGAACTTTTTCGCAATCACACAGTTTTTCTAATTGTATTCTATTAGTCCCGTTGAAAAGACCACAAAACATATATTCAGGTGAAAATTTACATTTCAAAAATCTGATAAGCCTGCGATATACTTCCTCTGACAGCAGTAAATAGGAAATAAAAAAAAAAAATTTTTAGAATTATTAACATTTTTATAATAAACCTTAGTTAAAAGCGTATACAAGAATTATGATATTTAACAAAATATAAGACATACCTTCAGATTCTTTTTCTTCTTCCTGATTGATGTGTGAGAAACTGGGAAGAAGAGAAACTACACCACGAATTGGAGATATGACGAGGTGATTACCTCGCATAATACCTACAGCATAACTATCTTTATCGATAATAGATCTTGTTGATTCTAATCTTATCCTATCCATCACGTTTCTGCAAAAAAAAAACAAACAATTAAATTCTTAGTTTTATTAATAGTTTTAACAAACTTACTATTATTGTTTGGGAGCATTAATCTGATTATCAAAAAAATGAAGCAGCAATGAAGCATTAATAAAATGAAGAATTACCACAAAATAAAGCAGGCTACCACAGAAAATGTCTCTGATAATCTAATTATCTTTAGGTATACTAATTCCTAAATGAATTAATAGATATACAAAAATAATAATCTTCATTTGTTCAGAAACAATTTTAAGAAGTAATACAAATGTCCATAAAATTATTTTTATTATCTATTAAAAATCGAGAAATAATTTCATCTCGATTAAAATTACTACTTACGTTGAAAATAGTTTATTTTGAGACGTTTTATCTTTATCGATGCTACCAGCAATCTGTTCTCCATGGCTCTTATCGTAGTTAGCACTAGTAGTGTCAAGACCAACGTCTAGTATAACTTCTTGCAATTCTGGCTTTATTTGACTCTGCAATTTGTAGGAAATAAATAAAATTGGTGATTTATTGAAATGGAATCTTTTCCTACGTGTTAAGCATTTAAACAAAAAAAGGGTAAAAAATTTCGACTTTTCCACTTCTAATTAATATTTTTGCAATTTCAGAAATTTTTACGATAATTTAGTTTCCCTTCATATTTTTTAGGAGGAAAACTGAAATTGTAATTTAATCTTAACGTTGCATTAGCCTAAAATCAACTTTCACAATAATTAATTGGAATAAAATTTAAAGATATTCGAGGCGAATTAAACAAAACAAAAAACTAGTAAATAGTATTTCCGTTACGATTTACGAACGAAACCTTTGGTCGAATTGCTAAGGGGAATATCAATCTTGAGTTGCCTGATTTGTAGTAATTTTATTCGTACATTTATAGTATATCGCTAAACAATTTTTTTTCAAAATCAGAAGACCTCTAGCATTTCTCATGGTAAAAATTCAATATCGTAAATTTACAAGTTCAAAGTACCATTACAGCACTCAGAGAAAATATCAAATGATTTTCTCAACTTCCTGTTGAATTAGTGATAAATGTTAGTAAAAAAAAATTAGAATTTTCAACCTTTTAAGATGCTTCTAACTTCTACTTCTTTGAACGTGGATCCATAAAGATTACATGAAATGGTAATTTGAAAGAAAAGACATAAATGTCAAAATAAAGAAAAATAAATACGCAGCAAATTAAGTGAAATGAGATTTGTCACGATTCGAATATTAAGTAAAAATGGAAAAAGAATATAAAATTCACCTTATTAATAAAATTAATACCATCCATAATTAATATTTGTCTTGCTTCTGATCGAGCGAAATTATATCAAGTAATTTAACATATTTATATATAATTATAGTTAAATATAAAAATGCTAATGACAATGACAATCGATGCATCTTAAAAATATATATATATTTTTTTAAATGGCATATATTATTCGTGCAGTTAGGCTGGGAAACCTCGCAGAGCA